>JAUMHQ010000051.1:12869596-12892866 GCA_032361165.1 Enteromius paludinosus | reverse complement strand
TAGATAGTACTTTTCTTTCTTTCTCTTTCTTGTGAACAAAGAAAACATCATGATCATGCGTAATAAATCATAAATCAAGATTAGGTACCCATCTTAGTTAATGTCTTAATGAATGTGTAGTTCATCCATGAACTTTGCAATGCAGATTATTCCCCAAGGCCAGCCCTTTATCTCGCACCTTTTGTCTCTCACCTCCTCAGCCCCGGGTCTTGAAGACCTCGTTTGCATCTCCGATCCTTGTCTACACAAGCTTTCGCTATGGATCACATTCCTAAAACAATGGAATATGAGTCCTTTTCCTATTTTGATCTCCTGGCCTCCCCCGTAGATATTAATCTCTTCACTGATGCAGCACCTTCCATTGGGTTCGGGGGATTCTACAAAAACCGCTGGTTGGCCTCTAACTGGCCACCAGAGACCTACCGCCCATCCTCTACTCCTCAGCTCTTCGTGAATTATACCCAATAGTAGTAGCAGGGGGCAGCGAGTGGTCCTTCAATAGCATTATTATCCATTGTGATAACGAATCCACAGTCCAGTGCATAAATAAACAAAGCTCCCATTCCCCTGCTATCATGCCCCTCCTCAGACGCCTCATCTGGATCTCTCGCTTGCAATCAATTCGTTATTGTTGCTAACATATTCCTGGTCGCTTTAACCTAATCGATGATTCCCTGTCTCGCTTTTCCTTTCAGAAATTCAGGACATTGGCGTCCGGCCTATGCCCGTGCCTCCCTATTCGCATCTCATCTTCCAATGAAGCATCCACTGAGACCCCTATATGAGGCTTCCCTGGATTCCATTCTTCAAGCGGTCTCCCAAAGGACACTTCTATCCTACCTCACCGCATGGAGGAAATTTAAAATCTTCCATCTCCAATACAATCTAAATTTCCCCGATTTCTCTATTCTCTCTATCACCTCATGCATTTCCTTCTAAACCACAACAACATGCAGGTCTCCTCCATCAAAGGTTATTTATGTGACATTAATTTCTTGCATGAATTAATTTTCGGTTCCCCCACAGACAGTCTCTCTAGCACTCAAACAAACCTCTTGCTCAAAGGAATTCACAGGTCTCGTCCACCTTGCCCAGACAAAAGACAGCCTATTAATTTAGATATCCTCTCTAAATGCATATAATACTCCGCCAATGCTATCTCACCCCCCACGCAGACCGCACCTTAGATGCCATGTTCACCCTGGCAGGCATCTCCACAGAAAACTTCACTTCCCATTCATTTAGAAGCCACTAACACTGCTGCTGAGAACGGCCTTTCTCAGCTCCAAATCCAAACTCTCGGGCGGTGGTTGTCGAACGCCTTTAAATGTTACATCATATAGACAAAAACACTATAAAGAACTCTCCAAGTTCTAGCTTCTCCCGCGCCTCATTACTCCTGGATTTTTGGGTGCTCTTCTCCCCCAGCCTCATTACTTCTGCTTCGCTATGCTTATGACATCAGAGCTCGAACTTGTGAAACATAGTTTTCAAACTCGTTTCGGGAGGAGAGATCAGAGGCAGTTAATAATGATCTCCGCCTCCAATCATCCAATTCCTCAGCTTCGCTCTATAAATAATCAGAGACCCGACCTTCCTCATTCGCGATCTTAGCATCCCTCCTCCTCCCCTGCTCCTCCTTCTCTCTTTGGGGGAGCTCTCAGGGTTAGAAATCGGCTGTCCGCCTCTTCCCCCGCCCGAGCCCTTAGGCCTATTCTCCCTAGGGCTCGGCAGCCCTTCTAACCCTGAGTTTTCTCCCTAAGCAGCACGCTAAACAAGCTTCACTATGCTTATGCCGTCAGAGCTTGAACTCATGAAACAAATATGTTGTTGCAAAAAGTGCTGTCACTTCAGATTTCACATGAACATTCAACTGCAGAACACTGCACTGACTTTGCATAAACAACACTTCCACAGACTTCGCATGAACACTCAAATGCAGAACACTGCACTGACTTCAAATGAACACTCTATTGCAGACCACCACATTGACTTTGCATCAAAGCCCCATTAGGCAGAGCACAGCAATGACTTCAGATCCAAAACAGGATGTTGAACATGTGCTGTACTGACTTTGTATTACTAAACAAAGCCCCACTCAAAGTCCAGAAGACTTTTATCAGGTTGCCTACACAGACATTTACACTGGCTGTCTTTTTATGGAGAAGTTTTCCAGTCTTCTTGGAGATCACCTTCACCTGGCTGGCCTTTGTCCCTTCTCTCAGGATTCAAACCAATAAAGTGCCTAAAAAGCAATGTAGAAATAACATGCATTGCACATGGAATCAAATGAACCTGCCATATTTTTTCACAACTGTAATGTAAATTATTTTAAAATGTGAAAAATGTAAGTAATTTAATATCTTCAGTATTTTACATTAAGTGAACACAATATGTGCATGAACTAAATAAACACGTGAGTCGTGGAACAATTGAAAGTGTATTGATAAACCACTAAATAAATAAAAGAGATGTATTAAATACAGATAATATATTTTTTCAAACATAATAGTATGTACAGTATTAGATCAAACATTACATTATGGTGGTGCGTGACAGTTCTCTGCTTCCTGTTAAATCATTGTAAAATATTGCAATGGCCTGCTTAAAATATTTTGTTTAATATGTTGTTGCTTTGGTTGATTATGTTGATGTTGTTACAAAGAGGACGCAAGGCGTACAAGTTCAAGTGCAACAGTTTATTAAAAGGGCTCAGAGTCAGAATGGAAGCGTTCAATCACCGGCATATACAACAACGTAGGCTAGGCAGAGGCAGAGTCGAAAAACACAGCAAATGTTTGAAATACCGTATAACAGAGTCCGTAGGGAGAAGCAGGGGGGAAGTCTGGGTCCAGGCAGAAATCGTACACAAATAATCCAACCGAAAGAATAGCAAAGATACAAGGAACACAAATGAGCAGTAACAATAACAACGAACCATGACAAACAAGCAAACACTTCTGGGTTTTATACACATGAATCTAGGTCAGTGGGTGAGGTAAAACGATCAAACACCAGGACAACCAACGAGTGGGTGGAGACATGAGTTAGTGAGGACAAGTCCGGACATGAAAACAGAGGTAAACACACAGAGTTAGCTGGGCGCTGGAGTGCCCTCCAGATGCCTGAGCTGGCAACTCCAGCTGATCATGACAGATGTCCTTTAACATTACATGACTCATTCATTGTAAGAAGCCGCTACTAAGATTTTAATTTTTTTATTAAAAAGAAATACTACATAACTTATATCTACAACATATATCTAAGATAACATCTAAAATGCAAAAAAAAATTCACAAGTATTCACTTGTGTTTAAATTCAAACACACACACTGACTAAACCTGATTGGTTCCGGAGCCACTGAACGGCTCTGATTGGTTCGTGTGATAATGAGTTTGCACCAGAGAGCTCAGTGCGTAAAATATGATGTGCGTGCAAATGTCCCTTGAATGTGAATATAAGTCTAAATGTAAGCAGTTATATTATAGAGCAATCGTGTCTCTTAAGAGCACTTTGAAGAAACCACGCGAATAATATGGATTACATGGTGATGTGTTTTTGTTGAACTTTTGAAACTTAAGCATGTTTGGTGAATCGTCTTTCAACGGAGGACACAAGCTTTTCTTGAAGATGAACGGAAGTTTTTTGGAGGTTTTGGAGCATCTTAAGGGTGAGTGATGAAATTAATTAGAAAATATAGGCCTAGCAGTGTGTTCTTTTTTTTTCCTTTTTTTCCAGAAACCTCACTGTAACTTCAGGTAAAACTTGTTTTTAATAACGTTATTAGATATTTATGAATTAGGCCTAATGAAGGTGGTTTGGTCAATCTTGGTAGACAAATTGGTAGAACATGTCCATTCCAGGTAGATCATGTGTGCTTCCTTTTCTATTATCAGCATACCCTGTAATATGCACAGGTTGCTTTATTGAATAATTTATCAAAAATATTTTTGTTGTTGTTAAGTGTGAAATTGATGTTGTTGGGCTATGTCTAATGTCATGTTCAGTGTAACTCGGGGCTGTATACAGTGACGAAAACAAGAGGATGAGAGAGTCACTCATATGTCACGCTTGATGAGGAGATTGTCAAAAGGTAAACTGACATGTCAACAAATAATTATAATAAATATCAAAGCAAATTATAATAAATATTCAATAATGGATGCAAAATGTTTTTGTCTAATTTTATATAAATTATTTTTTTCCTTTCAAAGATCCAGTCGACTCAAAGAACCTTGGCCCACCAGCTCCCTCTTGGTCAGTCATCATTTCCTAGTGCTTCCGCTCCACCAGTGATGCTCAGGTCCATCGGCCATCCGCCTGTACCTTCAGACCAGCTCTGTCTCTATTGCTCGGACCCCAAATTTCAGCAGCCACAACATCTATATATTGACTCTTTCCTCAAATGTTCTGTGGGTTGTCAGCTCTGGGTCTGTGCAATGTGCCAAACACCAGGCCTCCAGGGGATCATCATCATCATCCTCTTCCCATTACCATCTCTTCGCCACATCCTGCCATCATACCCTGTGCTCCTTACCATCCCTACACCATCTCCTCATCCACCTTTAAGAAGTGATGGATGGTGTGGCTAAAGGAGTGGCAGGAGCAATGGATGGTGTGGCGTGAGCGCTGGATGATGTGGCATCATAACCTGCCAGCACTCTCACAACCTATGAAAATAAAATGTATGTAAATCTCATTAGCACACTTGGAAAGAAATGCAATTCACTTAGAATTAATTGTCATTGTGTTGTTGTTAAAATTACTTGGGTGATGTCCACAGCAACCGTGGACAGAGGAAAGATGCCAGCTTTGCAGAACCCAGCCTTGATGTTTTGGGATGTGACTGCAGTGGGATAAACGTGCTTGAGGAGAGGGGAAAACTGCTTCTTCCCCATCACAATGTCCCCTCGCACCAGACCCATCCTGGAAGCCATGGTGGAGAAGGCAGTCTTTAGTGGGTTGAAGACTGCAAATCCAGGGGCTGAAGTATGTGTGTGGTGTGGGCAGGTAAGCAGAGAATTTTCGTTTTCCCTACAGAACATAATTAAGTTTTTTGAGACATTTGTCTCTTGTTGGTCCATGATTAATATTAGTGATCTGTCATCAGGAGCATATTTTATAAAATGATGGAGCCCTTTCAAGAAGAGCTCAGAGTCCATGTAACCCTTCTCCTGCAGGGCTCGCAAAATCGCTAGCCCCACGTCCCGGAGCTATTGTGTCTTCCAGTCGGGCTAGCAAAATGTATCTCCGTCCTGCCCGTCGGGCTATCTTACAGGGAGGAACAATATATTTTAACGTTTTTGCATTCTCTTACAAATATAGTTGGGTAATTATGTTCTATGTAGTTTGCGTGAACGGCGTATAAGGAGCGGCAGTACTGATTTGTCAGGGCCAATGCTGGAACATGATAAGCTAAATAACTTAATGTTCTGCCGGGTGTGTCGTGAGTTTCCCTCGTTTTCTGACTCGACAAGTGCGTTTGTTACTGGGACCAGTAATTTTAGGAAAGACCCCATCAGAACCCATGAGAAATCCCTGCATCACAAGAAATGCACTGGTGCTCAGTCTGCAGCATCTTTCCCAGAACAAACACCAATTGCAAAAAATTGTACTAAAAATAAACCAAGCACAACAGGAAGTCCTGAAAAAACTTTTCAGAACAGCATACTACATTGCAAAAAGTGAATTGCCATTGGAAAAATTTGGCAGTCTTTGCAAACTTCAAAAAGCTAATGGCCTAGACCTTGGTTCCACTTACCTCAATGACCATGCTTGCAGAGAGTTTATTGGAGCAATAGCACAAACTTCAAGAGACCAGATTGAAAAGGAAATTCGAGAAAGCAGGTTTTTATCTATTCTTGCAGATGGCAGTACAGACACTGGTATAATAGAACAGGAGTTGTTCATGTCAGGTGTGTGAGAGATAATGGTGATATATCCACATACTTGATCAAATGTCAGCCAATCAAGAGTGCAAATATTGCAGGTATTTTAGAGGCTATTGATGAGGCAGTGAACACCATGAGAATCAGAGAAGACACATGGAAAAAGAAAGTAGTGTGGGCGAATTTTCATGGTGCTGCAGTGATGATGGGTGTGAAACCAGGAGTAGCTGGGAGACTGAAACAGAGAATACCCCACATCATAACAACCCACTGTGTGGCACATAAATTAGAGCTAGCCGTGCTGGAAAGTGTAAAAGGCTGTGAGTACCTGGTGAAATTTGAAGATACGCTGAAAACCATCTTTAAGATGTACTACTATTCCCCAAAGAAGCGAAGAGAACTGACAGAAATAAGTGAACTGTTAAATGAGAAAATGGCACATTTCAGTGGCCTGAAGAGCACACAATGGCTTCCAAGCCGGCTGAGATGTCTAAAGGCTGTGGAAATAAATTACACTCCCACTGTTGTTCATATGGAGAACATGGCAGAAGGAAGTGATATCAAGTCAGAGGATGCAGCCAAAGCAAAGGGGGTGGTGCAGGAGATGAAGAGTGAGAAATTTGTTTGCTTCCTGCATTTCATGTTGGACTACAGTACCATCTTATCCAAATGCAGTACTGATTTTCAGCATGACAACTTGAACATCACGCGAACAAATCAGTTAGTTTAGAGCACCACATCATGCTTAATTGGCCTGAAAATAAAACCTGGAGAATACCAGAAAACTTTGGACACAAAGTTTACAGTGAACGAGGATGGCAGCATTTGCTACTGTAGAACTCAGCTCACAAAAAGCCAGCGACCTGCTGGAAGAGGTGAGGGCAAAGACAAAGACACCCTTGGTGCAGAGATTCAAAAGATTATTGACAACACAGTCAGATACATGGACAGCAGATTTAAAAATCTGTGTGAAAAGCCTCTCTCTTGTTTCAAGGTTTTTGACCATTCCACTCTTCCCTGCCTCAGAGAAGAGCTGGCAAATTATGGGGATGAAGTGGTGAATTATCTTGTCACACATTTTGCCAGTTTGCTAGATAAGGAAGAGAAGAAGAAAATTCCACAAGAATTGATAAAAATGTGGCTTGCAGAACATCGGGGCAAAAAGCCAGATTGCTTGTACAGGGATCTCCTCTCTGATAATCCAGAACACCTCTTGCATATCTTGCTGCTGGTGAAATCAATGCTTACACTTAGTCCATCGCTAGCCAGTTATAGAGGATTTACCTGCATGGAGATGGAGAAAGGTGATGAAGGAGATGCTATGCCCTCAACGTCGAGTGGCATTGTCTCATCCTCAACTTCAGTTGAAATTTCATATTCAGAATCTGACTGATTCATGTTATACATTGTTCTTACAAGTTCATAGAAATGTCTTTTCAGTTAACCAAATATTTGAGTTAGAGTTGATGATTGTAATTTGACTGTTTTATACAAGTGTTATAATTTGTTTTGAAAATGTTTTTGATTATTGTTTTGTTTACTTTACAATATTCTACATTAAAAAATCTCTTTATTTAGAGTGCCTGCCCGAAGGGCTACTAGGGATTTTAAAATTTTGCGAGCCCTGTCCTGGATGCCATAGAGGGCATTGGGGGGCTCATCCAGACTGTAGGCGTTACTTGGGAGCCAGCCGGGCTAAATGATGAAGGGTGGAATTTTGTCCCCGGCAGCATTCACACAGCAGTGGACTGTGATGTGCTCCCTGGTCGTCTGCTGCTGCTGGTAGAGGCGTTTTCTCCCTGGACTGAGGCTTGTCTCCAAAGCCAGTCTCACCACAGTTGTAGGTGAGATGTGGCTTGTCATCCAAACTGTGCTTAACATAAAGGGCCTCATATAATAAAAAAAAAACCTTTGATGGCCTCTGGTGTAGCACCATGGACTCAGGCTCTGTCCAGGGAAACCACCATCTGAGATGCCAGTTGTGGATAGCGGGCCTTAAACCTGGACCACCACACATCGCTTGGCTCCTTCTCCAGGTTAACGATGGTGATCTCTGTTCTGCCTCTCTCCTGAATGATCCCAGTGGCTAGAACTTTAATGAGGGATCTTGTGACTGGAAAACCATGGTCTGCCATCCAGAAAAAAATAAAATAAAAGAGCCTCTTCCTCTGCAGGGGTCAGGGGCAATTAGGATGAAGGTTGTGGGCGCATTCATTTTTTTTTTTATAATCCTGGAGAGCCGTATGGGGAATCATTTTTTTTTTTTGCCGTAGCCCTCAAACTTCCACCCGCCTTTACTTCCTCAACTGCTTATTTTAAGTTCTCCTTTGCGTATTGTTTTTTTCTTTCTTTCCCGTTTTTTTATGTTACATTCCTTCCTTTTAAACGAACATCCGTGTTAGTGTTTCTTTAACTTTTTGTTCCTTAAATTGTGTAAAATGTTTATTCACAAAATTTCATGAAAATGTTCTTGTTCTATTCTTGTTAGATTAAGCAGGGAGACATGGAAAGTGTGTGAAATACGATAATCAGCAGGTAAGTCTAAACGGTAAGAAATGGGTGCAATCTGTTTAATAATTTTGAATGGACCCACGTACATTTGACTCAACTTCTTGCAGGGCAGGTGTAAACGCAGGTCCCTTGACGAGAGCCAAACCGACTGTCCAGGTTCGTATAGGGGACTCTGGCGACGGAGACAATCTGCCTGTTCCATCACTCGACGAATCTCCCTTTGCAGATGGATGTGAGCAGCATCCCAGGTTTACTCCCTTTGTTGCAGCCAGTGGTCAACAGTGGGTAGGTTGGATGGTTCGCCGGACCAGGGGAATAATGGGGGTTTGTACCCTAGAACAGACTGGAAGAGTGTCATGGTCGTGGCGGGTTTCCTTAGAGAGTTCTGGGCGTACTCTGCCCACAGAAGGAATTGACTCCAGTCATGTTGATTTTGGTGGCAGTATGCCCTGAGGAGGTGTGTTAACTCTTGGTTCAGTCTCTCAGCTTGTCCGTTTCTGGGTGATATCCTGATGTAAGACTCACGATTATATAGAGTTGTGAGCAAAAGAAGCAACGATGAGCGAGGCAGGAATGATGGTTTCAGTTTGCACAAATGTGTCCGGGTAGTCCACAGTACAGGCACAGATTATTCTCCATCCTCCTGTCTCGTTCCTCCTGAGTAAGGTGTGTAGCTCCCATTTGCATGGGTTCCACACCCAAAGAGCTGGGTACAGGAAGTGGCAGAGCTGTAGTGCGGCGCTCTTGCCTGGAGCGGAAGAGATTGTCAGTTTTGATGGCTAATTCCATGTACTGCTCTACGGTCTTCCACTCATCCCGGCATGCAAGCTCGGCTTGGAGATCCTCGCGAAGGCCTCAGCGATTCATGACTTTCAGAGGTTCGTTATCTCACCCGGTCTGAGCTGCAAGCGTTCTAAACATCAGAGTGTAATCCGATTGCACTGGAGGCAACCTGCTTTAATATGAGTGGTTCATCTCCTGCCTACTTGCCATCCACAGAATGATCAAACACTTCCTTGAATTGAAATAAGAATCTTTGGTAGGATGGGAAGACCATCTGCTGCCCCTCCCACAGCGCGGTCGCCAGATCTAAAGCCAAGGTACGTGGGTTAAAAGAGTCCGGGTAGGTACACTAATACTCAGGCAAAGGTTCCCACTGATGAAAAAATGATGGTGCAGATTAAATCTAGATTAACCTGTTACACTCTGTGGCTATTTTGGGAATTCCCCCTGCATTTGGCCTACCAAAATTAAAAAGCTTCCCATACCCACATGCAGAGGTGTATATACAAAAGATTGTATAAAAAGAAGTATCATTTTAAAGGAAACCTTTTGAAATTACATATAACACTGTTAAAATGTATTAAAATTATTGTATATATTGTCTGTTTTATAATAAAGACAAAAAAAGAGGCACTTTTTTATTTTTTTGTTGTAAACTGAAATTTGAAAGTGTATAGTTCAGGCCCTGAGTGCCTCTGCACTCCTTGCAAACAATTTTATTTGTTTCCAACACATGCCAGTAAGCACAGGGAAAAGGAAATGTATTTCTATCATAATCTATGCAAGAGTTATTCTATTAAATAATATTATATATAAACAGTGGAATGGCCAATCTTCTTTTACTCCAACCTCATTGCTTCCCCTGTCGATATTCATTTATTTACAGACGCGGCCCCCTCAATCAATTTTGGCTGCTTCTACCGCAACCAGTGGTTAGTTTCTACTTGGCCAGACCAATTATCCAAACTACCTCAAAATCTAGCCTCATCTTCACTATTTGAACTATATCCTATATTCATTGCAGCCTATCTCTGGGGAAAAGAATGGTCAGCTTCGAGCATCGTTAACCACTGAGTCAATGAAGCTACCATCCATTGCATTAACAAACAGCTCCCACTCCCCAGCTATCACGCCCCTCTTAAGACGCCTCATTTGGATTTCAGCCTGTGACCAATTTATTATAACTGCTAAACATATTTAAGTCCATAACCAAATTGCCGATTCTCTCGTTTTGCTTTCCAGAAATTCAGGACTTTGGCTCTAGACGCAGAGACAAGACTTGAATCATCCTCTGAGACCCCTTTTCGAAGCCTCTATTCTATTCTCCAAGCAGTTTCCCCTAGGACATTACAGTCCTACCTGACCACATGAAAAGCATTTAAAGCTTTCCATCTCTAATATAATATTCTTTTTCCCAAATTTTTCCCTTCTTACCATCATCTCATTCATTTAATTCCTTAACTCCATAAAAAACATGCAAGCCAGCTCCATCAAGGGGTACCAAAGCGGAATTGATTTTTTTCACTAACTCATTTTTGGTCACGCCGTGAAACAAATCTCTAATGCCCAAATTATATTATTTCTCAAAGGCATCCAGAGAGCTAATCCCCCTCAGTCCGATAATAAACAACCACTCATGCTGGAGACCTTAACTGCCAGTATCTCCAAGCTCCGCTCTGGGTACTTCTCTACCCATATAGACCTTACCCTCAATGCTACGTTCACCTTAGCTTTTTTCGGGCATTTTGAGATCTTCAGAGCTAACAGTCAACTCAAAGTTTAACCCAAGTATCCACCCCTCAATCACTGATCTTCCTAGCCTTGACATCTAAACAATCCCAAGGTTTAATTTCTAACCAGGCAGTTCTAACCCAGTGTTTTTTCCCCTCTTTTTCAGCTCCAGGCACAAATGCTCCCCTCCTACAGCAGGGACCTTCCAGCTAACTTCAAACCCCTACCACATCTTAAATCAGGGGTTCCCAAACTTTTCAGCTCGCGACCCCTCAAAATAACCGTGCCAGTGACTCGAGACCCCCACTATCCTCAGAAGTGGTTAAAATATACAAATGTTGCGCACAACTGTGCACATTTGTCGATATTAACCAACGTTTCATTTCAACAAAATTAATATCCTGAGCATAAAGAGATGAAAATTACCTACAGGTTACGTGCACATTAACGTGCACATTAATCTGTCGTATTCACCTTAGGGGTCGTGATCAAATGGAAAGAAATCCCCCCCCCCACCCCCACAATCTCAAGCCAACCATCTCTACCTCCTTCTATTCTCTTTGAGCTAAGTTCTGTCCTCCCTCCCTTCGAGCTTAAAGCTCTGTCTTTCCTCAACTCCCTCCTTACAAGCTCATTCCCTCAACTCCCTCCCTATGAGCTCATTCCCCCCTAACCCGAGCATGGCTTATTCCCCCAGACCCTGAACATGGCTCATTCCTTCAGACCCCGAGCATTGCTCATTCCCCCAGACCCTGAGCATGGCAGGGTTCAGATCGGGCAGAGCCCACCAAACCCTAAGTTCTCTCCTCAGACAGCACTCGCTCCGCCTTTTTGTTTAATACCAGCAAGCACGAACTCGTGAAAGTGGAATTTATTACACAGTATTGTGGAGAGTACATTGTACTCTCACAAGAAAAGAATACAAGAAAATGAAAATACTTTACAAATTAAATAAAATAATATTTGTTCTTGTCTTTTACTCAAACATAATAATTCATATTTATTTTATGGGTTTTCATTGTTAAAGGTCTGGTACAAGTGTAAAAACCTATTTATACAGAAATTACATTTGAAGTCCCTAGTAAAAAAGTAATACATTTGAAATTCATGTATTTTATGTTAAGTATAGTTCAAAAATCTATTAACATTTTCACTTTACTGATATGAAAATACAATTTAACTTTAAATTTCAATGCCATTATTGATGAGGATTGTGTAATCTTTGAATAATATCAGCTTTGAAGTGCAAGATTTTTTAAAGTGTACCTGAAGTATACTTGCAGTAGTTCCCAATTAGCAAATATTCTTATGTCTCTATTTGGACTTCAGCACAGCTTCCACACAATTAAAGTGAATTAATTACACAATTAATTGTTCCAATTTAGCAGATATTAAGTTCTGTATATTAAAAATACAAATTGCAGGGTATTTAAATAAGCACATAAATATGTAAATGTATGTGTAGTATACTTGGCATCAAATAACTTTCAAAAACGTTTTATTATATGTCTTTATTAACTAGGGAAGTAGCAAAAAAATACAGTCTGGCAATTAAATTAATTAATTATCTAATAACACAGACGGTTTAAAGATTATGTTTTAAAATTCGTATGTATGTATGTATATATAGAACCTATATTGGTTGTTATGTTAATTAATTGTATTGTCCAAAACTCACATTGAGCCAATAATTGAGTCCATAATGAACTATGCCAGCAAACTCTTAAACAGTTCCATTAAAACATCCTCTCAGTGTTAAAAACTCTGAGTTTTGTCATGAAGTTGAAATAAATGTATGCCAGACAGACCAAAAGATTTTTCATTACATAAAGTAGTGGTGTTACAAATCCAAAAATACCAATCAATGCCATCCTTAGGACTAAAAATGGGAGGTCCTGAAAGACCACACCTAGAGTTGAGAGGAGAGGACTATGTGGTGTTAGGGCCAATCGCATTGTGGAGAGAAAGCAGAAAAGGTAAACTGGTAATGCCCAGCCTGAAAAATATACAGGAGTGTGACCTGCAACCCGAACCATCTCTGCTGTGTCCAGCCAAAACAGAAAACTGTCTGCAAAGACTTCAGCACGAGAGTCACTAGCCAGAAGGAAGCTAAGTGGTCCAGAATATGAAGAGGCAATATTTTGGAAGGGTATTCCTGAATGTGGACAAATTCCTGTAATGCCAATTTTTTGTCCGCGGCTTTCTGGGACTCTTGGAAGAACACCATTCCCGGGCAACCCTGGAACTGTTGTGTTGCCAAGATAGCCTGGAACTGCCCCATTGTTTGTCAAACCTGGAACTGTTGTGTTACTTGAGAGACCCAGGAGTGTCCCATTTCCAGGTATGCCTGAAACAGTAGTACTGCCAGGTAATCCTCGCACAATTGTGTTTGCTGCTCCTGCATGCTCTGTGCCAGCATTACCAGTAGATGATGAAGGGAAAGGACCTGTTATAGGAGTGACAATAGGAGTAATTCTTCCAACATGTGTCATCGAGGTAGTAGGAATGTCTGCATCCCGAGCCAGTTCGTTTGCTGTATACACACAAACAAATAAACAGATAAGGAGCCCAGTTAAATAAAAACACTTAAACATCAATAACTTTTACGTTAAAAAATCAGAAACCTGCAAGACCCTGATGACAATAATGGGTATGCATATAATTTAGTAAAACAATGTAATGATATGAATATTATGTCAGTTTGCAATGTTTGTAAATTACAGAAGTTTATAAAAAAAAATTATGCATTTAACAATTATATATAATCTCCCATTGTTCCCGGGATTCTCACGTATTTTAACATTCTACCCCGCTATCATCCAGTTAAAAAATTTTCCAGTGTTTCCCTTTTTTCTTGCAAAAAAAACACGTCAATACATTCCAAGGTTTTCAGGTTGCCAAATCTTGCATGAAACTCATTCATTTACACAATCGACACAATTTTCAACCCATGTGTCCCCTCAACTTGGCACATTTACAGCCCAGTGATGCTTTTGATATCTGCACAGAAGTTATGCATGCATGGCAGTTATATCTGCGGGGGCTATGGATAATACGTTGGGTCGGGTAATACATCTATTCTAAAAGCTATTTTTGAAAAGTGTGCATGTGCATAAATGGCTAAGGGAACCCCGGAGTATGACGTAAGAGGGAACCCGCGATGATTCAAAGATCAAGTTAAGCAAAATTACAGTGTACAAAAATAGTAAATCAGTCAATATGTGTCATGTTCCATAGAGCAGCATCTTGGAGTTCTCTAATCAGTTAAATTACATAAGTTATTCCTCCACGACATGCGTGTGGCATCATCAACAATGGCCCTATGTTGTTGAACTAATGTGGTTCTAACGATGGAGATGAGACCGTGTTCGGGAAACAGCCATGACTAGCTAGTTTGTTTCCAAAACAATGCATCAGACTATGGGAGTTAATCAGCAAGTTACATCGTTGTTCAGGAAACCCACCACTGAATGAAGGTTTTGCCGACGCAGGTACAGCCGCCGCCACGTCTGTAGAGTGCACTAGCAGCTATGACCATCGAGTGGTGCTTTAATCATAAGTTATTAAGAAATCTCTTCAAAGCATGTTTACACAAATAGTCGTCAGCTTTGCCTCGCTGATGTGTTACATTTGACTGCAGCAGTCAGCGGAAAATGAAAAAGAAAAAAAACAACAACTTAATATTCACAAATTACAATTTATTTGGCTACTTATGAAGTTATTTGCATTTCTTAGAACTAAAAAATGTAGGCTACTTTGCATCAGAGCATTAAAAGTGGTAGTATTTTAGTAGGCTAGGAAATATACATGAATATGTGAAATAAAAATATTCTCACATTATTAATATTTGTCACAAGTACGTTTTTAATTAATATTTAAAAATTCCTTCGATTAAAACAACAAATATTTTTTGTCACACACAGACTTTTTAACTTTATTTGTTACATGTGCATTATTTTGACAGAGAAATACTCGGGCAAAAGATCTACAGTCCTCAAGAAAGTATTGCATGTTTTTGAATTATTTCCTTTATTTTAGTCAAGTGTGAGGCACTGTATTTCACTCCCATTATTAAGACCTAACTAAAATAAGAAACTAATAAATTAAACCTGCCACGATTTAGTTAAAATATTGAAACTGATAAAAAGGGACGGATTAATAAAACAGCTGTTTAAAATCAAGTTCTCTCATAATAAACAAAGTGCACATTATTATTTGTATCTTTAATATTTAATGCAATTGCATCTTTATCATTTAATGCAAAAGAGATTTATTAAAACAAGTTTATGAGAGTCATACATCCATTTAATCTTGAACAAGAACAACAAATGATCAACGAATTTCATTGCCTGTTATTATTTTAAAACGTCAAATAGACTTCAATTTATAGGTTATAACTGCATCTGTCTCGTTTGGAGATTTAATGCAGATTCCATACTGTAGCCTAGAAATGTGCTCTATTAATATAGTTTTCATATTCAATACATGACAGGGAGGCGCTCACACAAACAGGAATTATTTCTTGATTATGAGATAACTTAAAATTAGGATGCCTTGCATAATAATAATAATTATATTATAATAGTTTATATAGAGCCTTTTCCTAGCTCAAGGAACGCTGGAAGATATTGAAACCTTGAAATGTCTATTTTTAAATGAACCACTTCAAAACGAAAGCGAGTACTTCTGAAGATTGCATGTCTCTAAAAAGGTGCTGTCACGCTGGTATGATGATCAAGGAGAGCGCAGGAGATCGTGGAGTTCAAATAACAGAAAGTCTTGTGTTTCTGGACTGGTAATCTGGTGGGCCGACGCACTTGGGGGCTGGTTGATATATTACCCCTCCGCCTCTGTTTCTTGTGTCAGATGCAGTCAGTGGCTCAGAGCCAGAAATCAGTGGATTTAGGATGGAGAAGCAAAAGCGCAAGGGGGTGCGGAGAAGTTGTGGACCAAAAAAGTACAAATTCTAGAGTTGAATGCCTCAACATGTGCAAAAATAACCAACATGTTTAGTGCTTTAGCTTCAGTTTCCAAGCCAACAGTACCTAATGACATTTTGCAAAAAACAGGTGGACATAGCAGATGGAGGAGAGGTGACTAGTAATAACGGCACCCAGGCAGAGGAGCAGGTGTCTGACAGTGAGAACAAGGAGAGACAGAGAGAGCAGGATTCAAGATTTAAGATTCAAAATTCTTTATTTGTCACATAGTCATAGTTTATAGTTTCACACACAGTGAAATGTATCCTGAACTGCTCCTAACAGTACTGGTAAATAACAAGGGAAACAAAAGGAATAGTCTATAAAAAAAGATAGAAACAACAAAAAAATAGAAACAATGAAAAAATATTCCTTAAAAAAGTGCAAAATAGTACAATGTAAACAGAATAATAATAATAGTAATAATAACAATAAAGTGTATATGCAGCCGGATAAAATGTTGTGCAAGTAATGCTAATAGTCAAGACTAAAGTGCAGTGTGCCGTGTGCATTGTCAGCTAAGCAGTGTGTGAGTGAACTGATACCAGTCCTATGAACGGGAGAGTGGCACATCCTGGTTGAGGAGTCGAATCACCTGTGGATAAAAACTCCTCCTGAGTCTCTCCGTTTTGGCCATAATGACCCGGAACCTTCTGCCTGAATGGAGAAGTTTAAACAGTCCATTATTAGGGTGTGAAAATTTCTTAAGAATCCGAGCATCTCCTGGTGTAGATATCCTGCATGGAGGGGAGAGCTGACCTGCAGCAGCGTTCAGCTGCCCAGATCACTCTCTGGTGGGCTTTCCTGTCCTGTACACAGCTATTCCCAAACCAGGATGAGATGTTCTGTGTAAGGATGCTCTCAACAGCGGCCGAGTAGAAAGCCTTAAGGATATCAGGGGAAACCCAAAACTTCCTCAACTATCTCAGGTGGTACAGACGCTGCTTCGCCCTTTTCATCTGAGCACGGATATGCTCAGTCCATGTTCCTCTGAGATGTGGATAACCAAGTTTTTGAAGCTTCTTACCCTCTCCACTGGAGCTCCATTGATGGTGAGGGGTTTGTGGTCTTTTTGTCTCCTTCTGAAGTCCACCACCAGCTCCTTTGTCTTGCTGACGTTCAGCTGGAGGCAGTTATCCTGACACCATAGTGCCAGGTTCTCCACTTCATTCATGTATGCAGATTCATCGTTGTTGGAAATGAAGCCCAGCACCACCGTGTCGTCAGCAAACTTAACGATGGTATTGGAGTCGTGCATGGCCACACAGTCTGAAGTGTAAAGAGAGTACAACAGTGGAGAGAGAACACATCCCTGTGGAGCACCTGTATTGATGGTGATGCTGCTGGAGATGCACCTGCCCACCCTCACCACTTGAGATCTGTCCATGAGGAAGTCCAACACCCAGGCACACCAGCATTTGTTGAGTCCTAGATCTCTCAGCTTTACGAACAGTCTGTGAGGCACTATTGTGTTGAAAGCTGAACTGTAGTCGAAGAACAGCAATCTCACATAGTTACCCTTCTTCATGTCCACGTGGCTAAGAGTGGTGTGCAGGACGTAGGAGATGGCATCCTCTGTGGATCTGTTGGGGCGGTAGGCAAACTGAAGTGGATCAGTGGAGCGGGGACTGAGCAGGAGATAATGTTTTATTAGTAGACCCTCAGAAACCTTCATGACCACTCATGTCAGTGCAACAGGCCGTTAGTCATTCAGGAGAGGAGTAAGAGTAAGATAGGAGAGTGTAATTGAAACGGTAAGCATGGTAGCTACATGATTTAACCCCCTGCTCCCACATATATGCGGTTTGAGGCGTCTTCTTCTGATGACACCAATAAGAACTTTAATTACACACTGAGTTTTGATCGTACAGATAAGAGAAATACATCAATCAAATCAGTGAAGTGTCTACTTTAATTTGTATACACATATAATAACAACACAACTTTGTGCATTTCGAAAATGAAGAAAAAAAAACAGGGTGCGCTACCTGCCGCATTGGTCTGCTTGATCTTCAGTCAGCAATGAGTCACTAAAATGAACTTTAGCTCAGCAGAAACTCCACAAAGAGACATGAGAGTTATATCTGTAGAAAGATATTATACTGATATTAGCATGCTCACAGATGTTTTGTTTTTAAGTGATCAGACACCTGCAGCACAGAGTCCTGTCTTCTAAAACTGAGCATCTTCACACTGATGACCTCCAGGAGCGCTGATGTTTGCCTATACTGATATTCTCTGGTAAAACAAGCTTTTATTTTTCTTGAAAAGAAGCAGCAAACACTTAAATAATTTTTATTATTTAAAAATTCAACCTTTTTTAACTCACGGCCCACACAGCCAAACACATATGTTTCTGCGGCCCACTGCAAAAGAATTTATACGATCCCGCTTTTTGTGACGGGTTAACTAAGTACTCGGAAGCAAGGCTGTTAATTGTCTTTATTGAATAAACTGGTAATGTATTGAATAAACAGAAAATATCAGCAAACGGATCAGCAAACTAGACATTTTTATTATATTAACAATATTACAATTTCTATTAATAATAATTGGCAGCCCCCCTGCAATACCGGCCCACAGGTTGAAAACCACTGATGTAGAGGTTTCACTTGTTGAACAGAATCTGTTTTCAAGGCTGACATTGTTAACATCTCTGTAGTTAGATCAGTGTGCTCAATATTGTGTCTTTGACCCTCATTGAGTGATGTTGTAAACATAGTTTCGGGGGGAGCATGATCGAATGCTAGCCACGGCTGGTACTTGGCCTCAGCCGCAATAAGACCCCAGCATCTACTACCCAAACACCAGTCTCCACCACAGACACAGCTCCGCCAGCGACTTCCCAGCCTACCCAGAACGCCAACACATTCCAGGTCATTGACGTAACAGTGCCGCCCTCCTCACCTTTGGATGCAAAAGCTGTCCAAAATTTTTTGACATGCTCTCTGAAGTGATCTGCTGGATTCTTTCGAACAATGACCAAATCAACCACCACATCCACCTTTTAGATGATTTTCTTTTCATCTCTCCTTCCCATTCCCTCCCTGCCGCTAATTTGGAAAAAGTCTTTAAAGTCTTTTCAGATCATGGCATCCCCATCGCCCACGAAAAAACCTTGGGCCCCAGCACCTGTTTAGAATTTCTGGGTATCAACCGCAATCAATACGACAGAATCATATTGATTTCGTCTAACCTTCTTACCAACCCCCAGTGCTCAAAAAGAGAACTCCTGTCAGTTTTGGGGCACTTGAACTTCGCCATGCGAATCATTCCCCAGGGCTGCCCCTTCATTTCCCACCTCCTAACCGTAGCATATTCCACCTCCTCTCTTGAGGAACAAATTTCCCTGACAGCCCCCTGCCTTCACCCCCAAACAAGGCGAGGTACCCATTCGGCCAGCACCCTTCTGCGCCTTTTTAGGGGGGCTAGTTTGGCTGCTGTCCTCTTCTGCTGCTTTTGGGGGGCCAGAGGAGTCCGATCCTGGCGCCGAGCTCTTTCCTCGCTAGGGTTACAACCAGTATGGCTTGGAGTCCACCAGGCTCTTGCCTTGCCCCCCTGGACAGCACGCCAAACTCGCTAAATTATTTTATTATGAGAAAGTGCAAACTCGTGAAGTGATGTTGTAAACATACTTTTGGGAGGAGCATGATCAAATGCTAGCCACAGCTGGTACTTTATTAAAACTTATCAGCCTATTAATCATTATCCAATCCCGTTCATTCACCTCCGCCTTAAATATCCCAGCATACTTCCATTCCGCATTTAGCTTTGCATCCCTCCGACTCCCCTTCTCTGCCTCATTCCGCACTTCTCAAAGTAGGGCAAGAGGGGTCCGAGCCTGATGCCGAGCTCTATCCTCGCTAGGGATACAACCAGTAGGGCTCGGAGTCCGGAGGGCTCTGAGTTCACCGCCACCTGCTCCTGAAAGGAGGAAAATAGGAGTAAAGGATTAGCGATTGGGAGACAGCTCATATCACATCAAGGAATTTAAGGAATAGCGAACGGTTGATCGCCCACTTCACTGAAAGAATTAAAGGATACCTTCCTGAGATCATCATTGACTTTAAATCCTTTTATTCTTATATAATCTTGTTAAAACTTCCTTCGTTGTTTGCAGTCTCGTTCCAGCTGAGGATTACACCTGCCTTACCTGTCACTGTCACTAATGGGCCATTAGGGGAGGGGTCTTTGTTTCTGACCATTCTTACCTCCTTGCATACAGGCTTTCAGCCTCAATCAAAACGTCTTTCAGAATTTAAAACACTATATTGTTTCCTCTGAAAAAGTAAGTGGAATGATTTTCACATCATTCTGAAGTAAATATTCTAGCCTAATAGACTGGTTACTTACAATACTGTACAGGACTATTAAGTATGAGTTAAAAGGTCTTATTTCAGCTAGTTTTATTTTTACAAAACATTTACTAACCACGCATAATATTTTTTTTCCTACCAAATGCAAACATGTAAATTCATTTTGGTCACATATTATTGTAGAACAGTTTGTGCTGATTACAAGAAACATACAGGTTGGTCAATAATATGTTATAAGTAGCTGAAAAAAGCACAAATATCAGAGCATGTCAAAAGATCTCAAGGACCCCAAAATCACCTCAGACCCCAGTGGGTTAATAGGATGGGAGTGTTAATCAGCGCGGATGCAGGAGGATAGTGTGTGTGGGCCTAGCTGGGCCACCACAAAGATGATGATGATTTACCTAAATTAATGAATATTATAATAAGACAACATAATTGTTGTCGCTATTATAAAGTCTGTCAGATTGTCACCTACTGCACTAGCCACTCAGTCAGCTAAAGTCAAATAACACAGAATAAGATATTTTGCATTGTTTTTGTAATTAGGTTAGCAGAGTTAACTTATTCAATTGCAACTTCGGCTGACTATTCTAATGTTAACCCTTTAAAACCTTTCTCGAGAAAAACTTAGATATCTCCGAATCTATGTAGGGTATCTCTGGTACTGCTCTCTCCTGGTTCTCATCCTATCTCTCAAATAGGCAATTCTACATTTCTGTTAAGAATTTTCAATCACCCACTGTCCCCCTGAAGCGAGGTGTTAACCAGGGATCTGTTCTTGGCCCACTATTATTTATACTTTACATAATGCCACTTGGTCTGATCTTACAACGTCATGGTCTCAACTATAATTTTTATGCCGATGACATTCAACTCTATTCCATCTGTAAACCTACTCCATCAGCCCAAATTGACTAAATCTCATGACATGAAAGAATGTCTAAACGTAAATTTTCTGAAACTTAATATGGACAAAACTGAGATAATTTCATTGAAACCCCAGCACTCACCAGCAACATTTCTACCAGTTTCACCTGTGAGATTGCTGGCTCTCACATCAAAACATCTACTTCTGCCAGAAATGTAAGTGTAGTCTTTGACTCCAAACTTTCCTTTCAGTCTCACATTAAATCTGTTTCTAAATCCTCATTCTTTCATTTACGCCGTATTGCTCAACTACGTCCTTTTATCAATACAAAAGATGCTGAAACTGTCATCCATGCATTTGTTTCATCACACATTGATTACTGTAATGCCCTTTTCATTGGTCTACCTGCTAGCTCCATCTCCAGATTACAGTATATTCAAAACTCTGCAGCTAGAATACTCACTCATACCAAACGTTCTGCTCATATAACACCAATTTTGAATGATCTTCATTGGCTCCCAGTTTCCTACCGTATAAAATTTAAAATTATCCTCCTTGTTTTTAAATCCTCCTTGACCTTTTGTATGTTGTTGTTGTTTTTTTGTGTTGTTTGTTTTTTCGTTTAATGTCTGAGTTGATTACATTTTCTTTGTTACTATTATTATTTTTATTAGAGGATGCCTTTTAATTATTTTAATTATTAAATCATCTGTCTCTCTCTGTCCTTATGTATAGTCAAGTCTGGTTGAGTTAGCAGTGGACGAGAGAGACTGTAGGAGGAACAGGCTGTAGACTACTTTGCCCATCCTGAGCCTGCCATGATGCAGGTGTTTTTAAATCATCGCCCCAAACAGGATGCTAAAAACCCTGTGGTGGAGAAGGTGTTCACCAGTAAGCCATTTCCACAAAGTAAGTATAAAATATGTGCAACCATCTCTCTACATTGCTATATATTAAAGATACTTGTATGGTTATCATTTTACTCATTCAGTTATCATTCTTGTCCCTCTCTCTCTCTCTCTCTCTCTCTCTCAGGATGCCCTCAATTTGTGTAGGCTCCACCTGTGATCACCACCAGGGAGTAAAGAGAGAGTGAGTACACTGGTTCATGGCACTTAGTTTTCAGCTTTGCAGGGGTTTTTGGGACTGGAACCGCAAGGATGGTGTACTTGTTGGTTGTGTCCGACCGATTGTGGTGGGCCGGTCTGAGCAAAAATGCTAAGGCCCTTTTTTTTGTCCCAGTCAAGCCCTGCTTTGGACCATGTGATTTCAAGCCAAACACTGTTTTATTTTCAAAAGGATTGTGAAACAGACCGGATCATTCCGAAACATTCTCAAAACAATGGCAAGAAAACACCAATCAATGATTGCATACCACATCCATGATGAAAACATTCAAAGGCCAAATCTCTCTTTCTCAAGAATGACTAAAGTGGCAGTGGAGGTTCTAAAGGACAGCATTAAGGAGTCATTTGTAAAAAGGTTTCCCAGTGCAGTGGTTGTGGGTATGACAAACACCATTCACACCAAGTCACCATTCTAGGCACTGACTATTGTGTTGGAATGTTGTTGCCTTTTGGATCACCAGGAGGATTGCCCAACTTTGGAGAAATACGCCAAATAATCATTGTGCATGAAAGTCCTGTCTTTGTTCCGAAGTCGCTAAGTGGGTGGTACCATGAAAACTTAAGGAGCTTCAAAGTAAAGCCCACAGGAGAGATTGAAGTCCTGCAGCATTCAGAAATGAAAGATGCATATCCCTTGGCTGCATATACTTTAATACACTACATGGTCGAATGGTGTCCCTAATACACTTAATTTGCATATCAAAGTAGATTTTACACTTCAGTTGAATTATTCATGCCTTATCAATCATGTGTATTATTCAAGGCTTATCCAAATGCAACCTTTTTTCTGTCTCCCTACAGCTGAAGACAACACATACTCCAAAGGAAAATGTCAGTCCAATTGCGAGTCATCATAGAAGAAAACAATATCCAAAAGTTGAAGCTTCCATCTGGAATTCCTAATAAGGTGGAAGTTCTTGTTTCAAAAATCATTCAGACATTCCAGGTACATGGTGAATTTGGACTACTCTATGAGGACAAAGACACTGCCTTATGCGAGCTGCATGAGGCACTCACACAACACCAAACACAGCACCGGGACGCTGCGCTCATTGTGGCGGGG
>JAUMHQ010000051.1:12813343-12824442 GCA_032361165.1 Enteromius paludinosus | reverse complement strand
CAATGCTTTATAAAGGATGAACTAACTATTTATTAATGCTTAACTAATGATTCATAGCGTGTAGTTATTATAAAGTTATTATAAAAATCAAAATAAATCTCAATATACTGTATATAATATAGACTACTGTGTAGTTGTATTATTATACTGTTCTATATACCGTACTTTTATATTACTGTTATAACTGTATAGTACTAATTGCCTGCAATTTGTACAATTCTAAAGGGTTACACAAGTGCCTGTGCAATAACTGTTTATGGTTCACTGATTAAAAACATTCCAATAAATATGTTTAATAGAGGTCGACTGAATTTCACCGATACCTATTGCCAGTTAACGTACACAACCCGGAAATCTATCACCATGTACTTTTACAGAGAGCCAATAGTTCCAGAATCAACTATCGGCACCGATAAATTGGCAAAACCGATAATTCAGAAATAATGAGACAGTAATTGCCAATACATATACGTTTTCTGGTAATCCAATTTATTAAATAAAGATACATCCAAATAAAAAAATACATCTACATTTGGTCAGAGGTCTGAAAAATGAAGGCTTGTGGAGAATGATGTGTTTATTTCGGACTGTTATGAAATACAGTAATGGCTTGAACCTTTGATCTTGTTGAAGACATACAGACTGCACAGTCTGAACACTTGCCGATTATTTAGGGAGACAGCCTGGGAGAGGGAGAGTGGGTGGGTGTGAACTGCCGGGAGTGTCACGTTTTCCTCAGTGCCTTTTACACAGGGATTCCTAACATGTGACAAGCAACATCTCACCCGCGCTTTCACTTCCAGCTTTGATGTCTCTCACTCTGGCACCCCTCACTCTAGCTCCGAGGGGCTGCATCTGTCTGTATCCTGTCAGTGGATGAAATAGATGACGGTTGCACAGAGAGCTCTATTATCCTCCTACTCCCTCTTGCCCTGTTATTTACAGTCTGACTGGAGTTCCTGCTGCACTTTTGATGCCACACATGAACTTCAGGGTTTGAAACCTTTAACAGTGTCGCTCAATCTATCGGCAGTTTATTTGGTGATGCTGAAGACACGTCCCTTTAGGGCAAATTCTCTGCCTTACTAACCAACTGCAATCCAGTTTAACCAGAGGCTAATTGCCATGTGAGTACAGTAAATGAAGTCATGGAGTCTCATCATAAAAGTTGTCATACTAATTTTAATATTTGAGTCAAAGACGAAAAATTAGTTTTTTAAGGCATCAAAATAATTCACTATTTGGAAAATAATGTGTCCACTTTATTTGTAATTTGTTTTTCTGAGCAAAACATAAATACATTTTTACCATGTTTTACAAAAGTTTAAATCATATCTGGACTTATTTGGATCAAGAAACATTAGAGAACAATAAAAGACTAAAAAAGTACAGTCACAGTACAGCCCAAAAAATACTAATTAATTGTAATTCTTTAAATTTTTACTGTCACACCCTTGTCTTTGTTATTTGTCACTAGTTAGTTTTGGTTTCGTTTTTGTATTTCCTTTTATGGTCTTGTTCCTGTTCTTGTTTAGTTGATTGATTAACCCGTCCCACCTGTGTCCTTAGTTATCCCTCGTGTTTTTAAGCCCGTTAAGTTTTTAAGTTTTTTCCTGTCTGTCGATCGTCAAGGTTACTAAGTCTTTGTTACGTTGGTTGTGTGTTTGTCTAATGTGTCCTACCTTAGTTTTATTAAAGTTAATGTTGAACATCCAAGTTAAAGTCTTTGCTTGGTGACTCTTACACAACCGTGATATTTACCAATATTTATTACTTTCAGACCATTAGTAGACACTTTATTTGCATTTAATATGCTTGCAGTATACATCATAGAACGCTACTTTACATATACATTACTATTATTTTATCTTTGTCAATCTTGCTAGCTTTTAGCACAATTACACAGTTATTTGTGAATGAAAATAGTTTAAAAGCCTTTTTTCCACTGTCTGCATAATGGTTTCCCCCAGGGTAAAAGAAGATCAATCCTTTCTAATTCCTTAATTTCTTAGAAGACAAAATTCCAATATATGTGTACATGCAACAAAAACATCCTTTATTATGATATAAACTGTAAACTCATGACTTCCATTGAAAGAAATGTAATGATACGAAGAGCATGGGAAATGTATTATCATGAATTTTATACTGCAATAGCATTACGTTACATTACAAGTTAGCTTTTTAAATAGATGTCGAGGCTTGAGTACTTAGAGTCCAATGTACATTTGTGAGGCAAAAGTTGTTAATTCAAAGCCTGTGTGCTAATCTTAATTCTTTTAACATTATCAATCATTTCAAAGGGAGCAGTATTTGGAAATTACAACAAAATAATAACATAATACACACTTTACTCTGTAAAGTCAAATTTCATTCTCAAACCTAGTTTGAAACACAATAAATAAACTTGCATTGCGCTTAACAAATACTTTAGTAAATTTCTACCTGTCTCATGGCATAAATGTACCTTGGTGCACTTTTTTAGCAAGATACAAAATATGTACCAATAAGTACATATCACTGCAGTTTCCAAAAGCAATGACTAGAGGCAGTAAAACGTTGACACCTTTTATTCCTTTTCACACTAATTTACAGAGTTTCTATTAATAAAGGGTAATTTTCGCACAATTACTTGAAAAATATCATATTATGACTTCAAATAAATATTAATATGCTGGGATACTTAAAAAACTGATGCTTTTAAACACATATCCAGCTTCATATCTATGGGTTTTTTCATAGACGGTAGGTTTGTTCGGTAGCTCACCACCAATTCTGAACCACCACAATACATACCTATAACAACGTAATAAAAACGTGCCAGGGTTCATGTATTGAACCTGTGTTTTAGCGCCATTCAGTGGACATTTCTCTTTGAAACTGCAGGGAAACATGCAGTAAGGCATGTAAAAACGGTGTTGCACAAAAAGTGCACAGAGGTACATATTTTTATGAGACAAGTGCTTCACGATGCTCTGGAAGAACCTTTTTGTCTAAATGGTTCTGAATGACATCTGAAGAACCTCTCTGTTTCACAGAAAGGTTCTTTGCGGTGAAAGAAGGTTCTTCAGATTATAAAAAGGTAAGAAAGAGGTGGTTCTTTAAAAAACTGAATGGTATTTTGTGGAACCAAAAATGGTTCCCTTGCAGTCTGTCTCTCTGACGTCACGTTCGGTGACCGACGAATAGAAATCTCGCTTCGAGATGTCCAATCTACTCTGCGTGTATAGAAACACGCCAATGAAATTGGCATACGCTGATTAGTATCCAGCTGCATATGATCACAGCGCAAGTATAAATAGGCAGTGGATTAAGTGTTTTCACTGAGGAGCCGAGTCCTCACATGGGGGGTACCGTTCCTGAGCCATCTACTCACCGAGACAGACGAAGGCTGGTGTCACGGCGTAGCAGTGGCGGTGGTTCCAGTTGATTGGCGGTCACATTGCAATGTATCTGCTTTTGTGTACCGAGCATCCGTCTCCCCTGCTTTTCATGAAAGAGCAAAGCCTAAAGAGACTGGCTCACGGGTGGTTTGTCTTTGTAAAGACACGTCCTTTTAAGGATGTCTTGCCACCCGTGCATTTCTGGATGCGGCCGTTTCCTGATCCTGGTGATGGTCGCGATCGTTGTCTTACATGTCTGGGCATTGAACACGCTGAGGCAGGGTGAACCCTCCAGGCTGGATGATTGGTACTTGGGTGTGGCCTGTGCTGGTGCACAGGGACCCACTCCGGTGCCTTTCTTCCCAGAGGTGCATGATGAGCTCACTCGGTTGTGGACGGCACCTTTCACTGCCAGGAAGCGACCCAGTGGTTCACCCTCCTTCACCACCCTTGACTGGGGTGCAGCTAGGGGCTGTATGGGGGTCCCCCAGGTGGAGAGGTCTGTTGCGATGCAACTGTGTCCTCAGGCCTCTACCTCTTGGCAGGGTAACCCATCGCTCCCCTCCCGGGCCTGTAGGCATTTGTCGGCTCTCGTCGATGATGCCTATAGAGCTTGTGGAGATGCTGCATCTTCCGTACATGCTATGGCGTTGTTGCAGGTGCATCAGGCCAAGGCACTGAGAGCCCTGCATGAGGGTGTCCACAACCTGGAAGTTCTCTCGGAACTCCGTACCGCAACGGACCTCACGCTGCGTGCGACAAAGGCTCTGGGCCATGCGATGTCCACTATGGTGGTCCAGCAGCGCCATCTGTGGCTGTGTCTGGCAGACATGCGTGATGCGGACAAGATTAGGATCTTGAATGCTCCCGTGTCCCAGACCGGCCTCTTCGGCGACGCGGTGGAAACTTTTGCCTGCTCATCACCGAAGGCGGCCTCCTGCTACCGCCTCAGTTCCTCCGCCGCCACCACAGCAGCCATCACAATGGCGGCAGCGAGGAGCCGGCCACAGGGCTCCCGTCCAGCCCGCCCAGGCCCCTGCAAACAGAATTACAGGAGGCTCCAGGACGGGCGACCCAGGTGTAGAAGGTGCTGTTCTTCAGGAGTTGGTAAGCACACCTCTCCTTCCCCCGGAGGAGGGCCGGGTGGAGAGTCCCAAAATCTCATTAAAGAAGAGCGGCTCCTCTATCTCTGGGTCCCCTGAGGGGACGAGGTGCTGTGGACAGGCCTGTGAAAGAGCTTTGTTACACACTCACTCTCCTCTCATTTCAGGCAGCAGTTCGAGAGCCGGGAGAACGACCCCACTGACTTCCAGCCTCACTCAGACCCCGCTTCGGAACGGCACAGAGACGCCCGGGCCGGGTCAAGAGGGTAGGGGACCTAAATGATTTGTGCCTAGAGTTCGGGCCCGAGGATTCACAGGAACACTGAGACCATGGCCTGGCTATGTGCCCAAGGTTCCTACTACTCCTTTCAGAGATCAAGTAGTGAACCTCCAAGTGCTACCCCCGGAGTAGGCAGACCCAACCCTGCTGTTGCTGTGTCCCGTCCGAGCACTCGGATGCTACGTAGACCGGACACAGAGCTTCAGGACCTCAGACCAGCTCTTTGTCTGTTATGGTGGATGGCAGAAGGGGAATGCCATCTCCAAGCAAAAAAGGAGGATGGCCCGCTGGATAGTGGATGCCATCACCCTGGCCTATCAAGCACAAGATGTGCCCTGCCCCCTCAGTGTACAGGATCACTCGAGAAGAAGTGTATGTTCATCCTGGGTGTTAGCACACAGCGCCTCGCTGGCAGACATTTGAAGAGCTGCGGGTTGGGAGACCCCTAACACATTTGCTAGGTTTTATAGCCTTCGTGTTGAACCTGTATCCTCACGTGTTCTCACCTCAAACAGCTGAAGAACCGGAGCAGGACCTGTTCGGTCGGCTTGGCTACGAATTTCTCCAGATGTCCTTATCAGTAGCAGTTGAGTTCCTCCGCTCCCCTCGGCAGCTGGATGTTGGGGAGCATCTGGCGCCAGGCCCTAGATGCGATGAATCCTTGAGAACAATATTCCATATGCATTGAAAAATTCATGATATATGTGAGTTCTGTCTTGACCTACAGGAAGGCTGACTTGGGCCGTGTCACTGGCTCGGCTCCTCAGCGAAAAACTGATGAACGCTTAATCCGTTGCCTATTTATACTCGCGCTGCGATCATATGCAGCTGGATACTATTCAGCGTATGCCAATTTCATTGGCGTGTTTCTATACATGCAGAGTAGATTGGACATCTCAAAGCGAGACTCCTATTCGTCCGACGTGACGTCTCCATTCCCTTCTTCAGGGAACAATACGTAACCGAGACATTCTTCTATGGCAACGCTGTGAAGAACCTTTTGAAGCACCTTTATTTTTAAGAGTGCAGGTTGGTAAATTTCTACTCATTAAATGTTTCTCTCTCTCTCTGTTAACTGTCATCCAGTCTTCCTGTCTTTCCCTCTCTCCCCGTCTGTCTTTCTTGCCGTCGTGTCCTTGAGGTCTTTCCCCTTCGTCAGCTTGCCAGGAACATTCACCCAACCACTGGAAATTACATCTGAGAGAAAGAGCTGTTTTTATGCATTTATCATCCTTTCCACTGAAAAGTCCTTGAAGCTTGTGTCAATTTTATTAGCATGTCAGGTGGAAGCCCTTATCGAGCGCGCTGGACCCTGCAAGCTCTGGAAACCCAACATGACATTACCCCATGTGTGCAGCTGCCCGGAATCACAGATTAACAGGAGCATTCTGGGTTATTTTCAATGTGTTTACCAGTATGTTTACTCTGACATGTAAAAATGAGCAGGAAATGTGAGCATTTACACGAGCACTTCCGCCAGAAAAATTTCACGTTATGCATCTAAAACATATTTTCTTGATAGCGGATGTCAGTAATCTTTTTTACTCCAAGGCAAAACAACACAATAATTACACTTCAGGATTTCAGAAATTTTAAGAGCTGAATGATCTTCTAGGTTGCCACTCTTTAAAACTTTTTTTTTTTTTTTGATATACACAAATGTGATTTATTGTATAAAGATTAACAATAAAGATTTTATTGTTGTTCGTTTAAAATGTTACTGCTTTTAAAAGTTATTTATTTTACAAAGAACTACTAGCATACTTTATAGTGCCAAATATTTGTAATTTAATATGAAATGATAAATGTTTTTGACAGCGGTATGCTTGTTGTCTTGTATCATGACCATATCATGTTTAACTTAGAAAGTGGTAAAAGATCTCACTCTTAAAATCATGAATTATCCATGAATAAATCAAACAGAAATAGACCAGGAGATAGACTGTTAGATAAGTTATGTAATTTCCCCTGTTACCTGTTACCTTTTTACCTGGCCTTGACAAGATTGACAAAGATAACTTTTACAAAAACAAGGTTGCTAAGCATTTCTTTCATGCTATCACAATTTTTATTGCCTGCTTGACTGCCAAAATACCATTATAAGTATATTTACAGTAAATATATTTTCAGTTTGCTCATAAACAACAAGGAACATGATGTTGATAGACCGATGCTATCCATTACAATGAAAATAATCAGTAATATTTCTTTAGACCAAAGGTGAGAGAGAGGGAGTGCGTAAGGTAATAAATAGAAGCCCCTGACAATCCCAGGGATTTGTCCTGGTTCTCAAGGGATATACTAAGAATGTCCTCATAATGGAATGTCTGTGTATAAGCTCTGGATCAGAAAGACTTTATTTCCAGTCCCTCAGCACAATCTCTTCATTCTCTTGGAACGGAAAACCTCTGCCCTAAACTCAAGATTTTATCAGAGAGGACAGGGCAGACTCTCAGAACCCACCACTGACACAATCATTTACCTCACAACCTTCACTAATGCAGATGCTTACTAAAGCCCAGATGCAGAACTTCAGATCTACCCTGCTGCACCTGCCAAGTTTACCTTGACCGTCTACCTTAATGCATCTATATTCTGCACTGTTTATATTTCCCTGTCTGCTTATGATGCAAGTTTTGTCCACCAAAACATTTTGAAGCCTCATTTCTAGCCTCTGTCTGACACATAAGGCAGCGATTTACTTTAGTGCAAACTGACTTTTGGCATTTAAATGGTACTTTCAGGATTTAGTAAAGACACGTGGTGAATAATTAACACAGAAAAGGCATGGTCACAGTTATTTTTGTATATTTTGAATATACATTTGTAGGAGTTTTCCTTTTAGATACAAAATTTATGGAAGGAGTTTTTAAATGAATCCCGCAATGTGATTTACTAACATTTCGCGCTCTCCAAATTACTGGTATTTGTGCCATTATGTAATGGCCAAAAAAGGGTTAAAGGGTCTTAAAGGGTTAGTTTACCCCAAAATGAAAATGATGTCCTTAATTAGCTTCAATCGCAAAAAAAGTTTTCTTGAAGCTGAGCCACTGATGTCACGCGGACTGCATTTTTTTTGGACCTGGGAACATTTCAGTTGTGTTGCTGTCTGTGGAGGGTCAGATGAGTCTCAGATTTCCTCAGAAATGTTTTCATTTGTGTTCCAAAGATGAACGAAGGTCTTACTGGTAGATCACCCGCACCTGATGAGCATTGGCTCTGATTATTTGCGACCATGCTAATTTGCGCTGTGCATGGTATATTGCATTGGTCGATATCCAAATTATATCTGCGTTCTTTTGTTTGAACGTTGTCAATAAATCACTCACATAAATTTTCACATCCATCTGTGCTGTTTTGGATTTGGCCAGTTTACTAAATGTGGCTGTTAGAATTAAACAGGACACTGTACCTTTAAGACTTTTATATGTAGTCTCTGCTTATGCATTTCACTTTCTCTCGCCAGTTGTAGTGGTCCATTTTCCTGTTTAACTGAATTTTCAATGGCTGTCAATTTTCGTTAGTTTGTCGTAATTAGTTAGCGAAGGCCAAGCAACATCTTCTACTAGCTAATAACGTAAATCTGGAGACGAGACAGGGGTCAACTGTAACAGAAGGGCAATTGTAGTGCTTAAATTTATTTTATTATTTATTTAATCATGAAATCTAATCATGAATTCTTTAATCATTAAAAAAAAATAATGAATAAATATATATATATTAGTACTTCTCCTCAGCTATATATACTATATATACAAGCTTTTGAACCCTCTTTAAAGCTCCAGTTGGTATTTTACATAGTTTCTATGCATACTTAAAACTCTTTGTTTCTTTTTTTACAGAAACCTGCTTGACAGAGACACATTTTCCAAATCAGATCCAAGTAAGAATGTCTTTATTCTCCCTTGTTGCTCAAATGCTTGCTGTACCATGACATGATTAACAAACCCTTAGAGATATTCAAAATAATGTACAATTTCATGGTTTACTATGACCTTGTAAACAACAGTATGATCAACTGCTTTCAGCCATGTTAAAAAGGGGACTTTCTTCACTGTCTAAAAGCTTACACAATCACATGACTCACTGCTTTCTGTTTGCGTTTTCTCGCACTGATTGTGTGAAGTAAAGCCTCCGAGCTTCAGCTCAGAATGTGGCACGGGCCTCAGATATAGACACACTGTGGGCGGCCCGCTTATTGTAATATTTGCCTCCAACTCCACAAAGTCCTTTTGAGGAGAAAATATAAATGTCACACATTTGGCCTCGGATATCAGAGTAATTTGAATTCAAAAGTACAGGCAAGTATGCAAGAGAGATGTTTTTTTTATGTTAATAACCTACTTTGGGCGTTTTATTAGAATTCATATTTATTCATTTATATTTTTATGAGTTGTAATAGCTTAGCTGCTCTAAAATGTTTTGCATAAATAGAATACACATGATCACATTTATTTGCTTATTACCGTTTTTCCCAATTGTTTACACACATTTTCTGAAAGCTTGCCTCATATTGTCAGAACTCTACACACAAATCAAAAAATACGCACACAATTCCCTTCAATTCTCCTCCAAAATTAAACTTTACTTTCAAAACAATGTAATTTCTTCTCAAAATTGCTTTCAAATGACACACACAATCCATCAGATGAATAGACATTTATAAGAACCAGTTGACACTGCTGTGCTTAATGTAAAACACTATGACCACTTCTTCTCCATTCATCATTATGACTTAATGTAAGCCTTTTTTTGTTCAGTGTTACACTTACTTCAGACAGTACGTAGGCCTGCATAAGTGCATTGTAAAATATTTCAGAATATTGTGTTTATACAAAACACACAAATACACGGTACCAAATATATTTTATTTTATGTTTCCCACAAAAGCAATGTATACAGTGTTCATCCCAACCAACACAAAGTTGCACATAATGTGGTCTACATATACCATCGACAGAACTATTTACTGAATACAGTTGCATCCTCTTCTTTTTCGCTCTGGCCACAGCACCTCATCCACATCACAAGCAATGTTTGCCCTGCTACAGTATATCTCCACATGCATCTTCCATAGCTTGGAGAAGGAGTATACGTTTTTGTAGATTTCAGCCATATACTTTCCATCTCCAGGCAGAAAACAATCAGGCCAATAGGACTGAAAAATGGAGAATAGGGAGGGAGATAAACAACTAAAAAAATTGGAAAAAGCTCTATTTCTAAATTGCAATTATGTGTGACAGGTATTTACCCATGTGATGAGTTAGCATGCAAAGCAGGGCAAGTGGCTTTATAATTTTGAATGACAGTGTGTTCCTTGTGAAAACAAGAGATTTTCTTCATGAAAATTGTGTGTAGTTATCAATTTGAGTGTAAAACAGGAATTGTGCTTGTAGTTTGGCAGAATTGGTTTTGGGGGTTGGTGCTTCAGTTACATGTTGTAGTCATTGTGTCTCAAGTACAAGTAATTCTGTGTAAACAACTAAGAAAAACTTTAATTCACTCACTCACTCACTGACTCACTCACTCACTTACTCTCATTGCTTATTTTTAACCGGCACTTTATAATCCCATTCATTCATGTTCTTCCTTATTCATTTATTTCTCAACCTTTGCATTTATTCAATCACTCACTCACTCACTCTCTCACTCATTTAATCAACCTTATAAACTCACGTATTCATTGACTTTCTCACCCTTTCAGTCAATTAATCAATTAATAATTGCCATTTTCATTTACATCACTTATTATTTTACTAACACATTATAATTCACTTCATCTTTTCCAACCAACCAACCAACCTACCTACCCTTTTCTACCAATTTTTTCTACTCTCATTCACCTAACCAACCAACCTACCTACATACTTTTTTTTCACTGACTCACTCAATTGCTTTCTACTCTCAATTCACCTAACCATCCAACCAACCAACCTACCTTTTTCTTTCATTGACTCACTCACTTGTTTTCCACTCTCATTCACCTAACCAACCAACCTACCTACCTACATTTTTCTTTCACTGACTCACTCACTTGTTTTCTACTCTCATTCACCTAACCAACCAACCTACCTACCTACATTTTTCTTTCACTGACTCACTCACTTGTTTTCTACTCTCATTCACCTAACCAACCAACCTACCTACCTACATTTTTCTTTCACTGACTCACTCACTTGTTTTCTACTCTCATTCACCTAACCAACCAACCTACCTACCTACATTTTTCTTTCACTGACTCACTCACTTGTTTTCTACTCTCATTCACCTAACCAACCAACCTACCTACCTACATTTTTCTTTCACTGACTCACTCACTTGTTTTCTACTCTC
>JAUMHQ010000051.1:12788740-12813243 GCA_032361165.1 Enteromius paludinosus | reverse complement strand
CAGGTGATAAGGATCGAAGCTCACACGTACTGTAGTTTAGAAAACTAGTCCCGTCTGAATAAGGCTACAGTGTAATTTGGCTATACATCCGCGCTAAAGGTGAAAGTCACCATAGCTTGTAGTATAGACTCCAACCCAATTTTGGGAATAAATTAACGCAGCGCGTTAATGCCGATAACGGCCCACCACTAATATATACTGTATATAATTTTATGATGCGAAAATTTACTTGCAGCAATTAAAATGGTTATTTTTAGTTTTAGTGTTTTACTTTTTATATATTTAATATAAAATACAATGATAAAAGGCCACTTATTATTAATTGACCTTAACATGAAAATAATTATTGAAATAATTTAGTTATTTGCAAGGCAACTTTGTAATTTTATGTTTAACTAACATAACATTTTTAATGAATAACATGCAAAAAAATGTTTTAAATAGTCTTAAATCTGCATTGCTGTGTCTCAAATTATGAAAATAATAAAATATAAAATTGGATGTGTGTACAAATCTTGGATCTTTGCACAGATATGCAGTGCGCATATTCATTTGTGAATGTGCATGTGTGCTAATATTATTATTATTTTGTGTCCGTCTAAATTTGTTTGTGTCTGTATGTTTAGGCATTTATGGGTGTATTTTAGAGCAGAAATGAGTCATTCTGTATCCGTTGGCCCAAATTTGTGTGTCTCTAGGCTTCAGCATGAGTGTGTATGTCTGTAAGCAGAGTGTGTGTGTGTGTTGTCTCTGTGGATCGGTGTCCCCACTCGACGGCCTGTCATACTGGGTCTGTAAATCTGCAGCAGACATGAGAGGGGTCACAAGGTCTTGTGGGCAGTGCCTCCGAGACGATAGCGAAACCAAAGCACCGCTGATGAGGATGACATGGCACGTCGCCATGACAACAAGGGGGACTGAGCCCCACAAACGAATGGAAGAAGCAAAGAGACAATATGAGATGACGATATATGTAACACTAGATATATTTCAGGATTCAGACATCCTTCAATATTCTTGTCCTCTACCTTGTTCTCGCTCTCTTTATGTTTTATCTCTGTGTTACACTATGACAGGGCAGAAGGGAATGATTCATGATGTCTGTGCTTTAATGATGTTGTTCTTCTTTCATAATGAGAAACAGGGAAGCGTGAACTCCACTCATAAGACAATAATCTAAATTAAAGCCCAGCTCAAAGTCTCCCATCACTAATTTGGACACAACCTCTGTCTGTTCCTACTTTTCATTGCAAGCTTTCCTGAGCAAGCATCACCATTACTAATGTGCAAATCTAGGGTTAGGGATTGGACCATCTAGAACAGGGGTATCAAATTTAGTTCCTGGAGGGTTACTGTCCTGCAGAGTTAAGCTCCAACCCTAATCAAACACACCTGAATTAAAACTTCCAGGCAGGTGTTTTTGCGCTGATACACTCTGCAAGACAGTGGCCTTCCAGAAGCAGAGCTTGACACGTGATCTTAAACACGGTATCTAGACTCGGTTCTGGAGGGCTACTGTGCTGCAGAATTTATCTCTGGCTTTCCTTAACACACCTTCCCGAAAGCTTCTAGTATGCGAACTTTAGCTGGCTCAGGTGTGTTTAATTGGTGTTGGAGCTGACCTCTGCAGGACAGTAGCCTTTTAATAGCTCGAATGAACCTCATTGAACCACCTAGAAACACTTTACCAACCCGGCACTCACTAGCAACTGCTCAGCAATTCCTTTAAACAGAGTTTCTTAAATCGAATCCTGGAGGGCCACTGCTCTGTAGAGTATAACTCAAACCCTGGTCAAGCTCACCTACTGATGATTTCCTAATGATCCTGAAGACCTTGATTAGCTTTCTCAGGTGAGTTTGATAAGGCTTGGAGCTAAACTCTGCAGGGCAGTGGCCCTTCAGGTCTGCCAGAACGTTGTCAGTTTCCTCTTTACTCTGCAATGTATTTTTTCTCTTCTTGAGACCATAATGTGAAGCGCAATGGCTTGTCAGACATAGCAACAGTAATGAAGGGGGGGCAGGTCTTTTGCGAAGCGTCAATTGCATAACAACACTTTAGAACCCATAAAGAACTCTCTAGGAGCCACATAGAACACAATAACAACCATACTTAAAAAGTAAGAAAAGTATGCAATCATTTCCTTACCCTCATGTCGTTCATCACAATGTTCATCTATAGAACACAAATGAAGATATTTCTAATTAAATCTGAGAGATTTCTGTTCCTCCATTAATAGTCTACGCAACTACCACTTTGACGCTTTAAAAAGGTTGTAAAAAGACAATAAAACTAAGAATGCTCTATTTGCTGCCCAGAACACACTACATAGAAACTGCAGAGTAGCCACTTAGAACTTAGAACCTATCAAGACGCCGCCAAGCATAGCAACATGTAAAAGATATTTCAGAACAGCCTGGTAACCACTTAGCAACACCCTAGAAACTAACAACAACAACCTAGCGTCACAACATTTTCTAAAAGCAGCACCACTCTATGTGACTACTATGATTTTGTCACCCCAATAGACAATCCCAGAAAGCAGCCAACCAGTTGCTCTGCATTGATTTTGATCTCACTTCATTTGAGCAAACGCTAGCATTATCAGTGCAGTTTATGAAAAATGTGTCATGTTTCAGTGCTGCTCGTTTGAATTCTGCCTGCGTGTTTGTGTGCGTTAGAATGACAGATTCCCATCAGCATGTGTGGCTATAAATAGTGTTGGGAGCGAGAAGCATAATGCGGGTTAGTCAGAGTGTGTAAATGGGAAGCTGTGTGTGTCGTTCCCTTCAGGGTCTGTCGAGTGTGTGGGCATACAGCAGGCCAATTTACAATCCGCTGTGATTGCTACGTTGAGCGTCTCTACGTATGCACACATTATGTCTTTTCTGGCACTTGTTCCTCAGGGAAAGATAGTGGTTGTTTGTGTTTTGGACATTTCAAATCATAATAGTATAATTCATTAGTGGTGAGTGTATTTAGACTGGAAGTAAAGTAGGTAAGATAGATGACAGGTGAGATTGGGAAAGGTGTGCATGACAGGACTCGAATTTGGGATGGCGTAGGTGCAACGGCGCTATATGTCAGCACGCTGCCAATGACAATGATGTTATTGGCGCTGACATATCTAATGAATGTTGAATGTGATTGGTCAACACAATCTCATGACTGTTTTAAGTCAAATGAAGTAAACAAAACTTAAATTTCAAACTAAACAAGTTTTTGTTGATCAGTGTGATGAATTCGAGTGACAAAATTGAACTTGTGAAATCTGCGTAAGGAAATATTTTAGACTGTACATTTGTGGAAAAATAAATAAATACATAACAAATAATAACCTATGAATTTGGTTTGCAGTTTGCTAACTGACCATTTTAGCAGCATTAAGGAGGAATGGAAATAATAAAAACTTATTCTGAGTACAGATATTAATTGTAACATGTTTGCCTTCAGCGGTGTAATGTCTGGGAGAACCTTTTTTCAGTTTCTGAGGTGTTTAGTTTGTGTAATAAATGACTTTCCACTTGACTTCTGGGAATAAGAAGTCTTTCTGTGTCAATTTGGACAGTCTGAGATGGAATTTTCCAAGCACAGCTAGTAAGCGATTTAAGAAAACTGTACCGTTCATGCACCAATTTAAGAAAAGAACAGAACATAAAGATTCACTATAGTTACGCTTTATGTTGGTAGTCCACTTTACACATCCTACTAACTATAAGTATATACTTGCAAAATTTCTCAGTCAGTATTTTTGTATGTTGTGCACCCATCAAAATAAAGTGTTAGAAGTTATTAAGCAGACAGTCTATCAATACTATGGAGTTGCAAAGTTACTGTTAGTAGAATTTCTAAAGTGAACTATTAAACTATAAACTGTTGCCTTCACCACTTTACTGTAACAAACGTGGGTGATTGGATATAAATAATCCTTCTTTTCTAAGTCACATAACTGCTAGATTTAAGTCCATTTGTATGAATATAAATCTGTAAATGGACCTCTGTCTGGAAGCATCGCCATCCATTTCAAAGAATTTAAAAGACCATGGAGGTAAAGTATTCAGAATTCTGAAGCTCAAACCAAGAGTAAATAAATGAATCATGGAATCATGGCAAGAATCTGAGAAGACTTACATGACTTAAAAAAATCAAAAGGTATAAACAGGTTTACTTTTGAGAAGATGATTTGAAAAACGAAACATCCACGAATCATTGAAATGTAGACCCATAGAACTTAAAGTATGCTTAAAGTCAAGGCATATACCATTTGTAATTTGGTACAAATAAAAACAAGACTTGGGTCTTAAGGAAAAAACAAGGCACCTTAAGCATCTGCTGCTAGTGCTTAAAATTCTTTGGGCACTACACATGGCCCAAAGGCCTATGAAAGCTTCAGTTAAGGAGAAGATTCTGAGATTAAAGTATTATTTGAAGAGCTTTCAGGCCTCAGTTTGGCATATTCCTAACAGCACATCAAACTGAGAAGATCATTACGCTCGGGTGAACAAGGGTGGTGGCAGATTCACGCTTTGGGGATGGACCTCTGTGGCAGGGTCTTGGAAAACTCCAGGAAAAAAAAAATACATAGTGCTGAATACAGGAATCTCCTGAGGCGAAGACCTGATGCGTGTATGCAAGAGGATGGGGCTTAGAGTTCAGTTCATCCGCCCACGGGACAATTACCTCCAACATGCTGGAACATGCAAAAGAACCACAGTATTGGCCTGAGCCACAAATATAGATGTCCTGAAGTGCTTCACTTAAAGCCCAGATGTCACTCCAGATAATTATTTCTGGGTCCAGAACAGTCTTGAATATGAAAAAGTACAAACTTCATGGCTACTTGTACGATACAGAATTCATTTCAAAGTGCTGCTGTATGTCTTTAAAGCTTTGCATGGTTTTGCACCAAAGAATGTTTTTGATTTAATCAGTCTGCATTAATCAATCGGTCTGTTTGCTTGAAGTGCAAAAGTGGTCAGGCCTTTTCTGTTGCAGTTCCAATGCTCGTATACTTTGGAATGTATAGGAGCATAGAAAAATGCTTTGTAAGTTTTTGTTTGACTGATGTGATGATTGCCACGAACGGTTACCCAAAGAGACTCAATAGCATATTCGACAAAATAGTGCTAAAGATGCACTGAAGAAGAACAATTCAACTTCTATAGTGTGATCTGAATCAGAAGGCATCTTTTTAGGATACCTTTCCTCACCAACAAGCCATTGCAGAGATTTTTTTTTTACATTAGTACATTTTGATGAAATATTTTGAATACCATGCTGAAGAATCTTGCTTTATAAGTCCTGAGACACAGGTAAGTAAATTAAAAAAGTTAAAATACGACTAAATGTGCTCAATATACTCTGTCGGTACAAAGTCCACTGGTTTGCACCTCTGCCAAACTCATTCCTCATGAGTTTCCCACCTTCCAGTAGCTCCTTCAAATGTGTAAACGTGTTCCCTAGAGAGAGTGAGCAAATCTCAGTTTCATCAGGTCTGGTTGTGTGCTCTTATGTGCATTTGAGTTTAAAAGCAGGCTGGTTGTGTGTGTGTGTTCCACAAGCCTGTGTCAATGTATGTTCGGTTCCACTCTGGGGTCATGCAGTATTTATAAATGTGAAGCGGTATAGCGGAATAGAACATCACAGTGCCTTTTGCGATTTCTTATGTAACATATTCACCTCATCCATACATTTAAGACTTATATGCCAGGGCAGGTTATATGAAAGACAATTTCAAGAATTGGTTTGGTCAAATTTGAAAGAGAAAAAAATTAAAATAAAAAAAGCTTTACCATCATTTTTACACACAGCTGGGTTTATATCTGATTTGGCTGCCCCAGTTATGACAAAGAGATTAAAGCTCCCATTTTAAAAAATGGTAAATCATGCAACAATATCAGACCAAATCATTTCAGATCTGTTGCTGTGTGACATTGCAGTCCTTTACATAAAATATCATAAACCCCTCTGAGATGCCTACAATCACAGCATTTTTAAAAAGTAGGCAGCAATCCCAGAATGAATTGCGATGAGGTCAGTGCAAAAAAACCCCCCAAAAAAACAACTTGACAGAATTGATGAATTTTAAATAGAAACACTAAAGCAAGCAATGTGTGAAATACGTCTGGAGCTACAGCTAAAAGTAAATATATCAAAGCATTCGTGATCGCAGTAAATGCAAACATTATGTATATGCAAACAAAAGTGAGTCTTATTTTGGTAGTGTGTCCCTTCTCAATATATCTTTCTCTGTTTTTCAGGTATGATGTCGATTCCAAGAGCACCAACCTTTCAAAACATGTAAGTCTCAGAAATGGCTCCATGTTTCATTATGAACACTTATCCTGTTGACCACCTCTAGACTATTATGAAGTTTAGGATCCCTTCATACACTCGCCCAGCAGTAAAACCATCTCATAGTGCTTACAATCAGCAGGTGTGTGTATATGAGGCAAATGTGGGTTAAAAGGGATGTGTGATTAGAGAAGTAGCATGGTAGCATGATTGAAGCTGTGTTCTGGTGCTCAAGCGGTTCCCTGAGGTGTCATTTTACACACTGATGATGGGTTTCGAGTAAAAGATGCAAATTCACTACAGTGGTCCCATCTGTTCTCGTCATGGAATGTGGCCATAATTATTCTTTCATGCACCAATCAAAAAACCAAGCAACCAAACATATCTGCACCACGCCTGACATCAAAATTCAGTTCATCCATCCTTTCATCCATCCACCCGTACCTCCTGCTCATGAACTGGATAAAAAAAAAAAAACTGACGTTCAATCAAACTATCCATCCATTTATGTTCCCAACATAAATCAGTCAGTAAATCGATTATTTAAAAGAGGGAATTCAAACAAACGATATCATTTTGTGGCTCTTCAATGTGTAACGTTAAAGCATGAAATAAACATGAATGAACATTAAAAAAAGTATTTTATTTCAACCACAGAAAGACGTCAATACACACAATTTTTCAATTTGTAAGACCACCTGGCAATCTAGAGTTCCTGTCTGATTTGTTTACCTGTGAAAATTGTACATTTGGTAACAAACAGGATTGGTCAGAAGCTTCCTGCGAAGGGTCAAAGTCTAAGATTTTTGGTCATTCTTTGGCATTTACAAGGCAAACTAACAATAGTCAGGTAGTAGTAAAACTGAGGTCATTTAATGCTAGATGTTTCAGCCTTTGTAGCACAGGCTGTGGGCATCCATCAATGTGGCAAAGTGGAACTGTTTATTGAAATGCATCATGGCATGGAGTAACCCCCCCCCAACAACGCCATTGATCTAAACCAGTCATACACTTCTCTGTAAATCTGCCATATCCCAAGCAGCGCTCCTAAGCATCTGTACTGCTTTTGTGTCCTGCTGTGATCATGTGCTGTTAACACACACTAGCTGTTAAGAGACAGATAAAGTGATCTCTCCACACACCATGCACAAGAGTAATTGAACACACCCTCAGTGACTCCAGTGAGCATGCAGGTTCCATCTCTGAAAATTACCACCTCGAAATTATCTGACAAATCAGACACAGTGCCTCCTGGTGCTTCACTCCTTCCCTTGGTCACCCAAAAATCAATATTACTCTCTTCCCCCCTGACTTGAAAAGACAAACACTGCTTGTCCACTTCTGATGGGAATTCTGCATAAAACCATTATAGGATGTGTTGAAAGGCAAAGAGCGACTACATTCTCAGGTGAAAATTAAGAGACGAGGCAGCAGGGAGAAAACCATGCATACAGAGACAGAGAACAAAACAGTGAGAGATAGATGGAGAAAGAAAGATGATGAGAAGGAAGTCTTCATAGAGTTAAAGACAATAATAAAGATAGATCATTCATTTTGATCTTTATTAATACAAATTGAGAGTTTAGTCACCAGCAGTAATTAGAAGAGCTGTAGAACAAGTGCTTATGCAAATCTCAGTGAAAATGAAGCATCTTATAAATTACTGATGATGAAAGCAATAACTAGTGTCTAAATGAGTGACGGTCACATTAGAGTAAAAAAATGTTCACCCCCAAAATATTGTATTTATTTATCCAATCATTCTACTCTTTTCCAGACGGTAAAAGAATATAGGTTGCAGGTTCACAAAAGAGTTTCAAGAGTTCACGCTTTCCTCATTAGTGTAATTTTGCGGGTTTGGCGTGCTGTCAGGGGAGCGAGCCCAGGAGAACGGCGAACCGCGAACCCTAGTGGTATGAACCCTAATGTGGGCAAGGGTTCGAAGTTCGGCTCTGTCCCGTACTGCTCCCCCTGGAGGCGTGAAATAGGAATTAAGGCGGAGAAGGGGTGGCGGAGGGATGCTTGAAGCGAGATACGGAAGGGTTGAAAATCGGGGTTTTTATAGTGAATAGGGGAAGAATCTATTGGGCGAGAGTGATTGGGAATAATTAACTGATGCCGATCAGCTGTGTTTGATTAATTCGTGTCGCGTTTCCTCTCGAAATGCAAAACGTTCACATTGTACAATTTTTAACGCATTCATTGAATTCAAATCCTTCTGAAATCACATGATTTTGTGAGGAACAAAATCCTTGAATTCCTTTTATCTGTCCTTTTCGATACTTTTCAGTCAGGAGCTGTATTGAATTAAATTAATCTTTTATAGATAAACATACACTTTGCATTACCATAACTATTTGTTTATTACCCTAAAAAAAGTCCAGCATTATTAAATTGAAATGATGTCTTTCAAAAATACAAACACATCCACCAGGGCAAAGCAGCTGGCCTCATTTTCATTCTTATTCTCTGGATGTCTCTTGATTTTTTCTCGTGTTTCCTTTGATCATGCTCGCTCCACTGCACTTTCCAATGATGCACATTTTAATTAACATGGAATAAAGTAAATGAAGGTCTATCTCTTTTTTTTAATAAATTTTTTCATACATTACACAAACACTATCGCCTACCCTTATAAAAACTGCTCTTGTAAAGGTCAGTGGGGTTGAGCTTCACAGCTCTGCCAGGAAAATCATTTGAATTCTTTTGGCTTTTCTAAGAAAAAAAAGTGTGCCTCACTTCGATCGATAATCAGAGGGTTGACAACTTTTCCACATGATGCTTGAACAGTTTCACCCTTTAAAAATAATGTGATTTTTGATTATATTATTGCTTACATAGTCCTAGGCATCTTTTTGAAATATGGCAGCCATAATCATCATTCCCTTTTATTTAGCAATTGTGTGTTGATGATTTTTAAACTTAAAACTTTTAAAATCATTCCAAGGGTACATTCTTATGGCTGTCAACTGTAATTACCACCAAGATACAGTATATTTATGACAGGGAATTCCACTAAGAAGAAGTTTAAAATTTTAATTGCATTAATGGGTTTGGCAACGCATAATTTTTGCAAAGATAAATATTAATGCTACATAGAGAATTATGTGTTTCCATCTATCTGACAGTGGTCTGGTATGGCTATTTTCTGCTTCAGCATAGCAATGCCTTGGTGGACAAGGTCCAAAAAGAAAGGATTTACTGAGTCTACTGTAAAATAACCAATCCCTAACCAGAGCTCCACCAACCACCTCAGGGATGCATTGGAACACTGACTGCGAGTCAGACACTACTGCCATGGCCCAAATCCCCATAGTCATGTTCCAACACCTACTGGAAAGCTTCCCAGATAGGGAGGGCCAACTCGTTATAAATGCCTATGATTTTAAAATTAAAAACTGAACAAGCACACAGAGCTGTGGGATTTGGTGGCAAAATAATTAGTATCCATATTATGTACTGTAGTTAATAAATCGTAGATTATCTTTCCTCTTAAACAGTGATTATAGATAAAGTTGAAAAAATCTACTATAAATGCAATTTTGTCTTGCCATGTTGAAAAATGTTCTTTAATGTTTTCTCTCATTTCAGGATTTCCTTGGCCAGGCTTTCTGTACATTGGGAGAGGTGGTGGGATCCTTGGGTTGTCGAATGGAGAAGTCTCTTGCGTAAGAACTGCTGTGTTTGGCTTCTTTCCTCCATTCATAAAGCTCACATCCTTCCAATGGGATAGATCATTGGTTCTCAACTCCATTTCTGGAGACACACTCCTCTGCACATTTTGAATATCTTCCTTTTTTAACCCACCTGATTCAGATAATCAGCTGATTATGAGAGAGCTCTATAAACTGAACAAAGGGTTTCAGATCATTCATAAGTCAGGAACAGTGAAAGAAAATGTTCTGGAAAGTGAATTTGTGCCATGAAGCTGTGGTCAGTGATGTAGATTAGTACGAGTGAGTGGACGTAGGATGATGCTGAGGCTGTGGCTGTTCTGTATGAAAGCATCAAAGTCTTGAACTTGATGCGAGCCTCAACCAGTAGCTACTGCAGAAGTTTAGCCAGAATAGCATTGCAGTAGTCCAGCCTAGAAATAACAAAGGCCTGGACAAGAAGTTGTGCAGCATGCTCTTTTAGGAAGGGTCTGATCGTTCTAAATGTGCACAATGGAAACCTGCAAGTTTTTGCAATGTGGTCTGGTCATCAAAGATAACACCAAAATTGTTGATGAACCTAGCTGGATGGTGAAATGAATCTCTAGATTTGGAGTGGCAGGGTAGACAAAACCTGTCTTTGTCGGATTGGGCTGTAGGGGATGTTAATTCATCCATGCTGAGATGTTCACCAGGCAGCATGAGATCCGTACAGCTACCGTTGGATCATCTGGTTGGAATGAAAAATAAAACTGTTTGTCATCAAAATAGCAATGGTAGGAGAAGCCGTGTGCCTGTGTGATGGGTCTAGTGTATATGGAGAAGAGGTCTAAGTACTGATCCCTGAGGAACCCCAGTGACCAGTTGATGTGCTTTGGATAGCTCCCATGAAAGACCAACTGTACGTGCTGGATAGGATTCAAACCAGCAAAGTGATGCCCAGTTATGAGAAGGCGGACAGGTGGATCTGATGATTCACAGTGTTAAAAGCGACAGATAAATCCAGTAGAATGAGAACTGATGATATGATGATTTCCACAAAGCTTCAGTGACAGTAGTTATTTTGTGAAATAATGTTGCCATGCTTTGTACATGGCAAAAAAACACAGTACAAACATTCCCCATTTTAGAATGTATATGATGAAAAGAATGCTGGGAAATCATCAGGGGATTATAGCTGAGCAAACTGTGACACTGTAAGAAGTTTGTGTGTTTAGTTAAGGGTGTAAAGTTCACATCGACTAATGAGCTTCTGCTCTCTATTGCTGCTCTTTAGTCTGACTCTGCTCATTAAAGTCTTTATTCCACCTCATCTGCACAAACAAACCTTTGAGCTTCCTGTATCCTTCCCGTTGATGTCGTATTGTCACTCATCACTGGATTTTTCATAGGCTCCTTTCTAAGCCTACGTTGTTGTACTTCAGTGCTTCCTTGTGAAGGGAGGTAAACACCTTCCTCACATACATTTTTCTGTGCTTCGGTTATCAAAGCAGGTTCATTAGATTGCCAGTGGGAGTTCAGTGTCTCACTGCATCTGGGGGTCCCTGCACTGTTGCTCCATTAGCTAAGCAGAGCCGAACGCCAGAGCGCTCATTACATTCAACTAAAGACAGACTGCTGCCTCTGTTCAAGAAAATGAAGAACAAGGTGATTCGCGGTTTGTACATCCCTGCTGTCTGAAGTACTTGTAGCTTTGGTTGTAGTTGCCACTAATGATATATGCTGACCAGAGTGGAATATACATAGTAAATGGCAAAACTGTCCATTTAGAGAACATAATGCCAAACGTTTGTGTAAATGTCATTTTACACACTTCTGTGGCATGCACAAAAATGTAGAAAAAAAATTATTATAAATATTAAACTGCAACTTCATATTGTTACATATTTTGGTAACACTTTAGAATACGCAACATTAAGTGAATTCCAAATTTTTCGCTTATTAATAGTTAGTAAGGTAGTTTTTAAAGTGCCCCTATTATTCCATTTTAAAGGTGGCTAATATTGCTTTAGGAGTCTCTTAAAACCAGTTTACATGTATGCAAGGCCAAAAAAACACTTTAGTTTTCTCCAGAAATAGATTTATTTTTACCCCAATTCTAAATTATTCGTTAACGACTCGTGTGAAGCAGTTTGAAGAATCAGTCTGTCTAAACCCGCCTTTCCGTGAGCCCTCACTGCTGTGACTGGTCAGATTGCGTCTTTTATGATTGGTCTACCGCTACAGAGTGTGTCAGAAAAAGAAATGCCCATTGCCATAAATGAATGACAGCGCAGGAGACAGTGTCTTCATGACATTTAATCCACATGGAATTTGTACTGTTTGTGGGCAGACAAGTTGTTTGTAACGTAGAACTTGGGCGGACATTATGCAAATATGTTACTTGGTGACGTAGATCCGTAACAGGAAAAAAATTTAATTGCTGACGACTCGTTTAGGCAAATATGAGCCGACTGTTTTTTTTCTATAGACAATAACTTTATTTTAATTTACTGAACATTGATTGATTGATTGATTGTGTTATTAAATTATAAATTATATTATAAATTACACTAATAATGTTTATAATTTTTATTATTAATATACTTTTTTTCACGTAATTTAACAGATATTCGTCAAAATGAACATTAGATTAACAATATTGTTCACTCAAAAAAGAAATTCCGTAAACATTTACCTACCCTCGCAAACCACACATTTTGATAAACGTCTAGGTTACGAACGTAACCCACGTTCCCTGAAGGAGGTAACGGAGACGTTACATATGGGAACTCGCCAGAGAGACCAATTGCCTTTGAGCTTTTTACAAAAGGCCAATAAACATTGACGTGCACTGATTGCGCTCAGGTGCACCTCATCACTGCGTGAGTATAAGAGGGCACGAGCACATGCAGGCACAGCTCCTTCGGGGAATGTGGGTTACGTTCGCAACCTAGACGTTACCCTTTCAGTCAAATCACTTCGACGTTGCATATGGGAACACCCATGGAACAGGCCACGACTCTGGGGCCGTGTCACGCGGAGACCCCCCCTGCCGACTGGCGAGATAGTTTTCCAGTTCGTCAGCAGAGGAATCTGCACGTAACCTTCCCAACCTTCTGTGGCCCAAGAAGGGGGGCAGACAGAGTTGCTTTCAGTGGTGCTAAAGCAGGTGGTTGAGGGCGGAGCACATGAAATAGCACAAGTTTTTACATGTGGAATAAAGAATACAATATATCAATAAAATTGTGGATATAATTGAAGGGAAACACAGCCTTCTGGTTGACTGTGGAGATTTTTTGCCACACCTACTGGGCAAAGGAGACCCAGAGGAAGCACAGCCAGAGCTACTCCTCTCGACTGCGGGGCAGGGAGGACTCAGGTTTCGCACAGTTAAGGGAACACTGAGAGATATTATCGCACGGATCCCGTAGGAGTGGCGCAGCAAGCCGGCACCAGCCAGTCCTCTCGCTCACCTGCTGTCCTCTTGAGGACGCGAAAAGACACGGCCTCTACGCAGAGGTCCTTTCTTTCTGTAAAACCTAGCGAAGGTGTTGGGTGTCGCCCAGCCCGCAGCCCTATAAATATATGCTAAGAGGCGCCATGAGCCCGTCGTATAGGACGAAGCCACACTCTCCTAGTGAGCTCCCAGTCCTAAGGGCAAGGCTTCCCTGGAATAAAGGGAAATGGTTTTAACCACCCAATGAGCCAACCTCTGTTTGAAGACAGCATTCCCTTTCTGCTGTCTGCAGTAGCACAATCAGAGCTGCTGGAGCGTTCTGAGGCTCAGAGTGCGGTCAGTGTAGCGGCGCTTTCTCAGAGCACGTACAGGACAAGCAACTCAGTGGGTCCCCTACCCTCTTAGTAGAGACCAGCACAATAAAAGGTGCTGTCCTTCAGCACCACATACTTAATAATGTTTTCTGAAGGCTCGAAGGGAAAGTGCCACAGGCCATGTAGGTCAATGGCAAGGTCCCAAGAAGGTATGTGGTCTCTGGGATCTTTCTTTTTTCATCAACCCGACACACACCTCTAGGAAACCGAATGATGAGTAGGTGTTTACCGAGGGGCGCGCCCTCCACTGCATTATGAAATGCGGCTGTGACAGCGGCATACACTTTGAGAGTAGAAGGGGACAGCCTGCGCTTCAACTTCTCGGCAGGAAAGAATCGTTACATCTCTGAGGGCCCTCTCTTCCTCGAGAGGATCATCAGTCTATGAACAGACTCATCCTGGAGCGCAAGCCAGCCTCGTAGAGGGGGCTTTTTGTTTAGGAGATCATCTCTATCACAGAAAAGTCTGACGCATCCCGTGATGCCATAGCGCCCAATCCCCTGAGAAGAAAGTCTTCCTTCAGGGGATATACAGGGAGGGGCTGCCATGAGGAGCTTACCGCTACAGCTGGATCTGTTCCTCGTCCTCCCTGAATTTACACATCTGTGCAAGGAGGCTCACTGGGGAAGGCGTACTTAAGTCCCGGAGGTCAGCTGTGCGAGTGTATCCCCGCCGAGCGAGGGGAAAAAAGCAGGCAATGTGCAGATTCAGGAAAGGCGAAGAGATCTGTCTTGGCCTCGCCGGAGTGCTCCATATCAGCTGGAACTACCTGGGGGTGGAGCCGCTGTTCTCCAGGGAGGGTGGACTGCCGTGAGAGCTTTGAAGGCTGCACGGTTAAGTAACCCTGGAATATGAACAGTTTTTATTTAATTTTTTTCGCTTGTGACTCCACAAGAGCAGATGGGTGGGCGAGTTGTGACAGGGAGTGTAGTATCTCTTTATGTACGCGATTACCACTGTGTTGTCCGTTCCGACCAGCCCGTGCTTGCACGGCTAACAACTCAAGGCAATTGTTATATGCCAAAACAGCTGGACAGTTGCCGAGATAACTATTAGGATGCGGATGTCCCTCTGCCGCTTCAGCGTGGAGAGAACATCTTCTCAGAGGGACAGGCCAAGGGGTATTGCACTGATATGGTCGATCCTCGATCGAAAACCAGCTTTATTGAAAGGGGTCTGGGTCTAGGCAAATCGAGGCATAAAAGCACACGTCCTCAGGTCAATGACTGCGGACCAACCCTGGCTCCGGCTGCATGCTTAGCACACGCATTGAAGCGAGTCTTTTGACCGGCTGCTTCACTAGGAAGGGACCAGTTCAAAGCTCGTGGTTCAGGATGGGTCTCAACCCACCGCTCTTTCTGGGCACGATGGAGTGAGGGCTGTAAAACCCTGACCACAACTCGGTTGGAGGGACAGGCTTGCCCGCGGCAATGTCTGCTCCTAAACTGTGGAGAACTCCTGGGCCAAGTCCTCAACAGTTCTCTCGGCATCCGGCACCTGCGTCAGATTCAGCCACTGAAGTCGCCCCTGGACCATCGTGGTGGACATCACCTGATCAAGGGCAAAGAGTGGCGAAGAGCCTAGGTGCAGGCGTGACGAGTAAGGGGCTCACCACGATCTAGTTAGCTCTCCGTGCACCTCCGGGAAGAATGGCACTGGGAGAGAGGGCGGCGGGGCCGCATCCCTAACCCCCAGAAACCAATCATCCAGCCGCGAAGGGTCGGCTTAAGGCAAATGTGGTACCTCCAGACCGATTCCTAGCGCAGCGCAGAAGAGCAGAGCCGACAGTTTGGTATCCGCCACGGATGGGGCAGACACCGCGGCGCGCTCCCGAAGCGGTATCAGCCTCACCATCTGACTCACCCTCTGATGCTGCCGAAGACATCTCAGCCTCTCGGGGCGCCCAGAAGGACACACTCAGCCCTGTTACGGGGGGAGCGGTCTCCTCCAGGAGGACCACGGGACTACGCAATGCATCAGAAGTCCACACGGCTGTTACCCTGGACAGAACATTCTGAACGCTCACCTGGAAGGCCCCCAGGCACCTCGCCGCAGCTGGGAAGGACGCGAGGGGAGCTGTCTCGCAAACGTAATGAACGACCGTCCACAAAAGCTGTCTCAGCGTGCATTCACCCAGACACGCGACACAACGATCATGTCCGTCTGAAGAGGCGAGGAAACTCCCGCATCCAGAAATGCACAGCCGGTTTGACATTCCCGGTTCCCCAGGGAAGACCTAACACAACAACTCCGTGCACACAAGCCTTTAGAAAGGCTACCAGCCACCAGGAATGGCTGACAGCTGCCCAGATGAAACGCTTTCAGACGTGAGAGCAGGAAAGCAGGAACTCTTAAAATCAGGACTCTTCCTCGATCGTTCTCCAGAACTAGCAGAGAGGGTCTCCTGTAGTAGCTCAGACGGCGAAGGCTCTGAAGCGAAAATCTGCATGTGCACTCTGCTCGTGCCCTCTTATACTCACCTAATGATGAGGTGCACCTGAGCACAATCAGTGCACTCCAGTGTTCATTGGCCTTTTGTAAAAAGCTCAAAGGCAATTGGTCTCTCTGGCGAGTTCCCAGATTCGACTGAAAGGGTAACTATATATTTCGGTACAACTTTCCTCAATATCCATTCATGTCAATCAGAATACGTGTGAATGGGAATTTCCCCTTTGAAATTTTTCCATTTCAGTGTTAAAGTTTACTCACTGTCCTACAAAATTCTGCTTTGTTTAAAAGTAACTTCTGTGTGAGCTAACAATGGTCATTTAATGACCAGTTACAGTTAGGATTAGGTTTTGTAATAGCAATAGTAACAGTTCTACTTACTGTCTTTCAGCAAACTTGGATTATAGATGGATAACTATTATAATGGCAAGGGTTACAAAAGCTGTTTTGGAGGCAATAAATCATGGCAAAACCCCACACCTGTGTCTGAGGCCTGACATGGGGGACCTTTAACAACCCTAATGACTGTTAATTACAGCTAATTACACAGTTCAATCACCCCGCCAATCGCGTTTGGGAGACGCTGCATGAAGGGAAAAAATGTTGCTATTTCGAGCACGGTTAGTGAAGTGCTTGGGTTTGTATCTTGTGAGATGCGCTATTTTGTTCCTTATGTCTGCTTGAGTAGTCTGTTGAGTGACTTTAGAGATCAATCTAAAAGAGTATAACACATTTCCGCTTCTGTATGTGCCTGCGTGTGGGAGGCAAGTGTTTGCTTAGGGCAATACATGCATGTCTGACAGCATAATCTGACTTGATACAAGAGATATAAGTGATCTCACTTATATCGATATTGCTTGTGTCACATGAGATCGTACTGTCAGGGTGATCAGTACCCTAACACAAAACATCTCAGAATGAGAAAACTACTGAGGGATCAGTTGGAATGGATGAAGCTGAAAATGCACTATTCAGTGCCTTCTGTGTCATTAATAACAGTAAGATCTCTTCACTGCTGAGTTCAAGTGCTCTTACCTCAGCACCCGTGCTGAAGTGCGCTCATTAAAGCCCAATGCACCACTCCACCCAGCAACTCATTGAGAAAGCTTTCCACTAGAAAGGTAATATGTTAGGTGGCTTTTTTATGCAAATTTTGATATCAATACAAAAATAACATATTACAGAGTGTCACAGACTCGCTTGGATTCATTTGGAAGTGTTAGATTTGGCATTGTATTATTAAACAGCTGCAACACCCACTTCATACTCAAGTTTATGGGATTGTTGTAAAGGGTAGTGATTTGAAGTTCTTCCATGTTTGGATGCAGTTTGTTTTTTTTGTATTTTAGTAAAATATGTCTTATTAGATCTTATTCTATTGTGCTCCTTCTGTTTCCATCGGAACAGTCCACTTTAAACAGTATGCTGAGATAGTCTGAAAAGCTTTTATTTATTTATTTATTTTTTTACTGCAGCTGTGTCCTGTGATGCATTTGCAAAATTAAAATACCATATTGATATAAACTGTATTGTCCTATATCTCTTATGTACGGAACCCATTTCCGTCACTGAATAAAACATGAAATTCTGAGAATTCTGAGGTATAAACTCACAATTGCAAGTTATAAAGTCAGAATTTTTAGATATAAAGTCGCAATTCCGAGTCATATAGTCTTTTTGAATTTCTTCCTCATGAAGTTGCAATTGCGAGAAGAAAGTCAGATTTGCATGATGTAAAGTCCGAATTCCGACTTTAGAACTCACACTTGTGTAATATAGTCGCAATTCTTTTTGTCTCAGGATTGTAATATATAAACTCTCAATTGCGAATTATAATGTCCAGTTTTGAGCAAAAAAAAGACTCGCAGAATTGTGAGTTTATGTCCCATAATTCTGACTATAACTCGCAATTCTGACTTCATAAATTTTTTTACTATATGATATATGTAGCATTAATCCATGCCATAGTGTTTATCTTACTATCTTTATTTTTGATACAGTCTTTATAGGTTTAACAAAGCAAAACAGCTAAAATATCCTCGCTTAAAGTGGTAGCAGCTAGTCAGTATATTATGATTTCTTAAAAAAATATGTATAATTGGTAAAATTGCTATGAAAAACTACACTGCTCATAATGTGAATTATGTTATTGTGTCGAATTACTAGTACAATGAATATTGTATATTATATTTGTGATTAATGAACTATTGGAAATAGCTGTAAGATACACTGTTGTATCACAGAGCTTTGTAGCATAAGTAGTTGATTTGTTCAGAAGTATGCAGTATTTATCAAGTTCGTGATGATTAGAGCTGGGTTGATTCATGGCTTACCACTCTTCGCATGAAGAAATTGAATGATAATAATATTTCCAAATTTGCTGTCAAAGTAGGTGTTCGCTGTTGAGCTCCAAACATCAAATACGTTCTGGTTGGCTGTGATTTGCAGTCACTGAAAACGTGACACAAATGTGTGCGGCACACAGCAATGGTGCCAAGATGCTCTGGAGAGTTGTGAAAAATGACCGTTTGACTATCATATCATTTTTGTCTAAGAATATGAAGCAAGGTTCATTTCTTAAATGCGTTTCTGTAAAAAAAAAAACACTAAGAAAAAAGAAGCGGCACTTTACGGTTTGCTTGTAATTATACTTGTTATTTCATTCAGGTCTCTGTCGACCGAGGGAAGATAATTACATACACGCAGAAAGGGAAAAAAAGCCATTCCACTGCTGTGTCGCCAGTACTTAATTACCTTGCGCACTCAAGATGCTGATTGCAAATGCATGCATCTTGATTGGGACTTAGAGGAGGGACTAAATGTCAAAAAAAAAGGTAGAATGGAAGGATTTCTTCGTGTGTTTGATTTAAGAAATGTCTATTGTGAAGTGTCCTGAATATTCTTGGATGAGACTTCTAAACTTAATATTAGCACAATGTTATTTGTTACATACTGTAGTTTGTCACGCATATCTGTGGCTAAGAGACCAAGACATTGTTGAAGATCCAGAGTCAACGTTTAAATATTTACTGTAAAGGAGTTGGAAATTTGTGCTCACCAACCGTTTTTGTCTTTTGAACCTTCACAACTCTGATAGTAAGGCATTTCCAGACACCAAATTAGAAATATTTTTGGTCACACTTTATTTTAAGGTCTAATTCTCACTATTAACAAACCAGTTACTGTAATCATGTGTTTCATCAGCTAATTTAGGCTAATAATGAAATTTGATTGGAAAAAAGTACTGTAGGCCAGTGACATGCATGCACATCCTGTCAAGCATGCCATCCACAAACAAATGATTTCTTTCTTTCTTTTAAATGCAACTTTGTGTGTGTTAGGATTGGGGTTATTTATTAATCGCAAAACATACTGTAATACTGAACATATTAAATATATAATTGAAGTGCGTCAGTAAATTAGCAGCTTAACTTATGAACTCATCTTAACCCAGAACAGTACACGATTCTCAGCTCTTACATCTATTTATTCTACACAACCAATTTCAAAATAATGTTCCTCTCGAAAAACAAAAATTATCTGAGTGACTCCCCTGAAATATGCATGAGATGACATCTTAGTCCTTATTTATTAGCTATCTCTGCTGGGTCCCTCGGTTGCACAGGTTGGGGTTGTCATGGTGACTACAGAGCTTCTTGCACTTCATGTCTTCCATTTGTTGGGTCAACCTATGTGCGCTGTAATGTTTTCACAGTTCTGTATAGCAAAAACGAGTATTTCTGTCCAGCAGCTGCCTTAGCCCTTATGACGTACAAAGAAGCTTGCGTATTTGCTGCATCATGCTTGCCTTTTTCAAATGTTCTCGTCACTCAGAAAGTTTATACTCCAACTATTAAACTAATACAATTTTAGTGGAGTAATCTTGTGCTGACCCTCGCTCTTACAGTGTTTTGTCATATACTGCTGTTGATGGAGCACGTATGAAAAAATATCTATCTATATTAAGTAAATTAGCTGATTTGGTGCTCAAGTAAATATTATTATGACATTAGAAAACAATAATGTAATAAGTAATGTAATAAAAGTGTTGTTTTTGGTGGAAACGGTGATGAATGGTAAGCATTTGTTATCAAGTATCGTTGGTGTTAATGACAGTATATTTCATTTGTAATGAAGCATCAGAAAGAAACTTAAAGGGTTAGTTCACCCCAAAATGGAAATTCTTATTTACTCACTCTCATGTCGTTTCAAAACCCTAAGACATTCGTTCATCTTCAGAACTCAAATTACGGTATTTTTGGTTAAATCAGAGAGCAATTTTTGATCCTCCATAGACCTCCATAGACAGCAATACAACTGAAATGTTCCTAGGTCCAGAAATGTAGGGAATACATCGGTAGAACAGTCCATGTGACATCAGTTGTTCAATACGTGCGCAGAAAAAGTAGTTCACCCACAAGACCTTTTAGTTGCGTAAAGAAACTTACACAACCATTCTTTTCCTCCAAGTTACGTCTTCCACCATTTTGGAGATCAGGGGAAAGTGTGTGTGACAGAATCATATGGTTTCAAAGACTACATCATATATAATCATTCAAAGAAAAAAAATATATATAAGGGTCTATGAACTCAATAAATAGTGCTTATTTTGTCCATTTTGGGGCTTGACAGGCTCATAGATTGGACCAAGTTCTAATAAAGTAACTAAAGCAATGCTCACTTTGCTGTATGACAGATCGGTTCCACCCAGAGCACCAATGGCACAGCCCCATTCCAATTACATTCACTTAAACTCTGTACACATGAGAGAGCGTTCATAAACCTTAATCAAGACTGCATCCACTGGACTGTCTGTGCAAGAGTCAATTCATTATATTAGCAACAGCAGAAGAATCCATCAGAGAGCCTGATCTACACGAGAGCCAGCACAGGAAAATAAGATGTTCCATGATTTTTCATGTCAGTTCTGCACAATATTATTGTCCAAGAGACACATCTATGACCTGAATATTCTCATTTTGTCATTCACAGGGGGATACAAGGGAAGAAATGTGGGACAATTATTGTGAAGGCCGAGGAGCTTAGCAACTGCAGGGTAAGGGCTAATATTGATCATGTGAATGCAGGGCTTATTTGTGCCCAATGCATACTTATGTTCATCTCTCTCACTGGCAGTTGCCTGTAGAACAATGTGTAGAATTATGTCTATATATTAAACACAGTACCCAATATTAATGTGAGTTGATGGTCTAGTAGGAGTGTGTGAGCGTGTGTGTTCAGTGTCACATATAACTTAGCAACATGCTAATGTCAAACTGTGCTAAAAATCAATTATGGGCCAAGTCTCCTGTGCAGTTCAATCATTGATTTTGTAATTATGATTTTTTTTCTTTTTCAGATGAAATTTGTGTAGTAGAGCATCACATTGTTAACTTAGTAACATGCTAAAGTACAAACCCCATTGAAATCAATCAATAGCCCATTCTCTCGTTCGCTTCAATCATTGATTTAGATTTTTGGTCATGAAATTGTGTGTAGTAAAGCCTCGAGTTATCTTAAAATCCCAACTCCAAAACCTACCAAACCAGCAATAATGCTGTTTTTAAAATCAAAGACAAAGAGAGTTTTTTATGCAATTGCAATAAAATTGATATAATCTTGCAGGTCACACTTTATTTTAAAGTCCAATTCTCAATATCAGCATACCATTAACCACAACTTTTGCCTCAATAAACTCCTGAGAAATTGCTGAGATTTTGTGTGCAGTTCAGTTTTTAGCTTAGCGACATGCTAACATCTAACTCTAAGCCTAAAGTTTTCCACTTCACGTGAAGAGCACCGTTTGTCAGTTTCAGATCAGTTACTATAAAATGACATTTCATAGACTGCTGCCTAAATAGTCAGCCGAAAGAAAGGCAGCTTGCTAGGAGCTAATCTCATTTGGTTTCTCAGCATGTCTGTTATAGTCTGTCTATTCAAAGTAGCCTCTTTATCTTAGTGGTAAAACACAGGATTCAGTAATAGCATGTGGGATGTGCCAAGAACTTCAGCTGTGCTCACACACACATAAATGCAGAAAGACCTCCGCATTGCTAGTGTAATTGTTACATTTGTCTTTCACAACAGGGATCAATAGACCTTATCCCATTCCCTGCTGAAGCATCGCGTCTCACACAGACAGTGAATGTGTGTCTACATAAACGCTTGTCAAATGGATTTCTGATTAGGCCTTTTAGCCTTGCCATCTGGGTACAGTAGTCAAGCAAATGTAACATGCCAAGCTGTTTAGCATTTGCAAATCCTGAATGGCCAAATACTCAGCTCGTTTATACTGATATTGTTGTTCCAAGTGCTCTAAATCCACACGTGCATTCCCGTTGCCCTCATAACCTGCTTTTCTAAAACATTCTCGCCCTGCAGGAGTCTGTGATGTTTCAATTTTGTGGCAACAAACTGGACAAAAAGGACTTCTTTGGCAAATCGGACCCCTTCTTAGTGTTTTATCGCAGCAATGAAGATGGAACGTGAGTAACACAGACACATGAGCTGATTCTTGCCAGTTACACACACTGCTCACGGCGTCAGTCTCATCTCACATCTCGATGTTGAAGAAATGGCTTTCCATTGAATTCCTTTAAGTTAATACCACAGTCCTTTGCACCTGGACCAGCAGGGGTTCTTTTGGAATGGAACAATCACCCCTTATCTGGTTGATTCGTTGATTTTGTTCTTCAATCATTCCAGATTCCTTCACTCAGAGAAAGTGAAAGGGGTTATTCAGCTTTGAGAAATGAATGGAAATATTACATATTTATGTATTGATTTAATCTACAGTGCTATACAAATAGCAATAATAATATAAAATAAATCTAAATAATTTAGATTTACATTAAGTACAAGTATTCTACTATATATACTAATATATTTTTATATTAGTATATTACATATACAGTGTATTTGTTTGTAATTTTTCAGTTATTATATTGTATCCAATTATTAAATAAGATATAATGGGAAGTGCATAAATTTATATTAAATGCTTGATTTATTATGTTTCATATTATATTTGAATTTATTTGTTTATTTTTTGTGCGATGACCACTTAATTAATAATGTTAATTAATGCTAATGTTTTCATTTGTTTATTTATAATAATATGTAGGATCATGATTCATCATCATACATCAACAGTCATCTCTCAATACATCACAGTTCAGCAGTTAACATGCACATGCATATACACACACACATGTTGTTTTTTTTTATTTTTTGGGGACTCTCCATAGGCGTAATGGTTTTTATACTGTGCAAACTGTATGGGGTATTGCCCAACACTGACCCTACACCTAAACCTACCCCTTACAGGAAACTGTGCATTTTTAGATTTTCAAAAAAACACCATTTAGTATGTTTTTTAAGCCTTTTGAATTACGGGGACACTGAAAATGTCCTCATAAATCACCCTCATATTGTAATACCAATGTCATACCCATGTCATTATACACATTTGTGTCCTCATAAACCACATAAACCCGCACACAAACACACACACTTCTCCATACTCTCAATCGTGTTCTAAATTCTTTTGGAATCAATCATAAGTCAAATCTTCTTAAATGTACTTAAAAGAGATCTAGTTCATCTAGAAGAATTCTGTTAAGTTGTTCCAAATCTGTATGACTTTTTATATTTTGAGAAGTGTATCAGAACCATCATTCTTGGTTCCAAATATCTTCTTTTAAAATATCGAAATGATTTATTGTCTTTAATGTTCGAAAGTGCATGTTTCAAGAGGTTCCATTTCAGTAATGATGCTGCTTAGTCAGACAGTAGACAGGAAGGCTGCTCACTAAAAGCTAGCGCTGGCTTAATTTATTGGGAGTACAATGTGCCTACTATTCCCAAAAATGTGTGTGTGTGTGCACCTGGTGTGCATCATGTTATGGGGACCAATTGCCCCCACAAAGATAGGAATACCAATAAATTTTGACCTTTTTTTCCCCATGAGGAAACAATCTTATAAATAGTCCAGAATTAAGATTTTGCCTGTAGTTTTCTGTAAGGGGTAGGTTTAGGTGTAGGGTCAGTTTACGGCAACACCATATACAGTCTGTATAGTATTAAAACTATTACGCCTATGTAATGTCCCCATAAAACACAACATGCGTGTCTGTGGCTATAGATACAATTTTTTTACAAAAAGCTAAATACTAGAAGGCTGAGATAGATCATTACCTGGCATATATTTGTACCGATCTGAGGCTACGTTTACACTAACCCGGATAAATTTGAAAACGGCGTTTTCCCCTAAAAACGCTCTGCGTCTACACTATCGT
>JAUMHQ010000051.1:12764128-12780212 GCA_032361165.1 Enteromius paludinosus | reverse complement strand
TTTGGGACAGGAACAATGATGGACTCTTTGAAGCATGTGGGGATCACCGACTGAGATAAAGAGAGGTTGAATATCTCCGTGAACACAGGTGCTAGCTGGCCTGCACAGGCTCTGAGAATACGACCTAAGATGCCGTCTGGTCCTGCTGCTTTCCTGGTGTTCACTCTCTTGAAAGCTCTCCTCACATCATGCTCGGAGATGATGAATGGTGTTTCGGTGTTTCCGGTGCTGGCAGTGTCTTCCTGTCTGCAAATTACGCTGCTGTACATTGCCACGCAAAATTTTTTGACTTCTATGTTGACAAATTTGTATGGTCTTCATTCAATTTTAGTCCAGGTCATAATTTTGTACACGGTGTACTAGGATGGTTGCAATGCTAAAAGTAAAATGTAAATCTTATTTTTCTCCTGAAAGAATGTGCATTGAGCTGATAACAACAGCTAGTTATAGCTACTGTTGACTTGTTAGAATTAGAACTACATTTATAGGATAATACAACTCAATTTCTTATTCCAGTGGTAGACTACATTTAGTATAAGTACTGTACTTTGAATTTTGGCTAGCTTGTAGCTTGACAAGCTACATCTTCAAAGAAGCTTCCCCAACTCTTTTTTTTTCCTGTCATGTATGCCTGGGACAGTGTTTCCTTCCTTGGTAACACTTTAGAATAGTGAGCCAGAATAATGCATTAGTTAAGCATTAATATAAGGTAATAATTAAGGCTAAACTGCCACTAATTTAGTGCTAATAATGGAAATTTGATTCCAGTAATCAATAAAGAATAACACAAGAGTATAGAAATAGTTAATAGTTAAATGACCCATGTGTTTGTCACAAAATAAGGACATACTGTACATGCAGAAACGTTTTGTGTGTCTTTGTGTTTCTTAATAAGTTGTTAGTAATGGATGGTTACTGTACATTCAGTTAATTATTAATTACTAGCTTATTTTTGTTCATAGCATAAATATTTGTCTTTAAAATGACTAATGAATTTTAAATAATGGCTAATATGCCCTTACTATATGTTCAGATAATCATTAGTTATATGCATGTTCATGCTTAACTGATGCAGAACAAGTTCATCATAAATTACTAGTTAATTTATGCTTAACTAATGCATAATTCAGGCCCTTAAAATGTTAAGTTAATCATTAATTACTAGTGTGTTTTTGCTCAGCTACTGCTTAATTGTGAACAAATTAACCATTAATTAATGCTTAATTAATGCTTAACTAATGCGTTATTCGGGACCCTTGAAATAAAGTGTTACCCCTTACTTAAATCAGAATCAGTTTTACTTCCATGAATGGTTGATATAATGACATGATCCTCATGGGATTTTCTGACTTCATGTTTCCAGGTGACACTGCTATCATTTCTGGTTGATACTGAAGTCACCTTCCTGGACTACATCAAAGGCGGGTAAGTGCTCACTTATCTTTCTTTACAGTCAGCTTCTAAGGTGGAAACGCCAACAGACAACGCATGCCTGTGGAAAGCAAAGTGCATTTAAATTCTCACATGACCAGTAGTGACAACACAGCTGTATTTGGCTGTGATCCCAAACCACCACAAACCCAGGCTTTGTTCTCAACAGCAGGTCTCGACAGGTTCTTGAAGTCCGTTTTGAGTGCTCATGGGTAATTATACTGGCAGTACAGATGATTGACTACATATGACCAAGTCGGACACCGTGAGTGATAAAGTCCATTCATGGCAGATGATAGATGAGGCTGGGATGCTAATCTTAGCACAGGTGTTTGCTATGTGTGTGCGGGTAAATGCGAGGGGTAGGCAGGGTGCATCCATGCATGGCAGATTGCACACCCACGTTGAGCGATGTTTTTCATTATAGTGGCAAGAGAGAGGCTGCGGTCACCTCTGCTCTGACACCACACCGCCAGACTTCTATTTTAATGGCTACTCCTTCTTTTAGTTTAGATGTTTTGGTGAAAGGTCAGTGAGCTCAAGCTGAATTTGTCCACTCCTAGAGGGTATAGTCTGCATGTGTCTCTCACATTTCCTGTAACAGTACTGGAATGTCCAGCTCATCATGTATTAATATGATCCAATTAGAAAGTTGATAGATAATGATGCTAATAGATAATGATGGTTGAATGGGATTGTTTATCCAACAATGCAAACTGTGTCGTTGTTTACTCACCCCTATGCCATTTCAATACTGTAAACTGGTACACTGTTGATTCACCCATACGTAGCAATCAAATACAATGCACTTTTTTAGATTCAGGATTGGATATGGATATAATCAATATATAATAGGATTTCAATGATAGGTTAATTGATGTATAAGAAAAGAAAGATCTTTTGATAGGAAGGGAATATCTGGTACCTGGAAAACGTACATCTGGGAAAATACATGCCATCATGGTTTCAAATTTTGTGACATATTCAATGTGAAATTATTTTAAAAATGATAACGCAAATCACTGACTTCTGGCAACGGCTGTATGCACGTTTGCGAGAGAGTCTAGTTCCAGCTTATTGGCTGACCTCTGACTCAACATACTGTATGACTATAGCTGCATTCGTTTTTGACTTTTTCATTTGTTACTGGCATTTAGTATTGCTCTATCCTTGTTCATCTATTCTCTTCTAAACTTACACTACAAATGTGGCTTACGTCATACATCAAGCCTCGACTCGACTCTCGCAAACATGAATACAGCCATTGCCAAAAATCAGTGTATTGAGTTATAATTATAAAAATATAAATATATTTTTGTTACAAAAACCAATCGGTCTGCATCAGAAGAAATGTTTTAACCCCCCGGAGGTCATATAGGTTAGTTTTAAAACAGATTTGTAGAGCTTCAAAATAATGGCCACTATCCACCACCATCACCAAGAGCCAGGGTAAATTTAAAAAAACTCATACTGTGTTTGTCTGAAAGAAGAAACTCATATACACCTAGGATAACTCGGGGGTAATTTTCCTTTTTGGCTGAACTATTCCTTAAAGCACGTCCTGTAAATAGAACGACGTGCAAATGCAAATGCACATACAGTAAGTGCACTATTTTTTGTGTTATTTTTCAGGAGACATCTCCAAAGCAATGTTTCTTGGCAGTAATGACAGCTGTTTTCCCGTGCATGTCATTGTGTGAATGGTTAAAGTGGAAAGTTGTGTAGGGCTGCAAATGGATTTTGTCGAGAACTCTCTTACGTTACGTAATGGCAGCCACATTTTCAGTTTCCCTATTTATGCACATTAAGCTTCTCTGCACCTGTTGGCTGTTGCGGTATGAAACACTGTTAGTGTAATTCCGCATGACAGTGTTTGTGCTGTAGCCCACAGCAAAATACACCAACTAACTGTGAGCACGCTTTACGGTTTGGAGCAAAAGTTGGTAGATACTTGCGCAAGAGCAAGATTTAAAGATAGTTAGAGAAGATGTATTGGGCTCCAAAAGTTACCAATTAATTATTTTTTTTTTTACACTCTCCAAAATAATTGTAAAAACAGCTAAGTGGTTTCCTGGAACATGAAGCTGCATAATGGGGCTGAAGCTATTGTAAGCTTTGTGTGAGCCAGTGTCTCATGTACAGTATGTACTCGCCAATTTGATTGGCGGAAGGTAATGACATGGTGACGCAATGTAGGGCTATGAACAGAAGCCTGAAATGCACCACCATCAAATTGTAATTGCCAGAAGGAGGCGCATAGGCATAGCCTTGGTGTGGCAATGGGACACCGCATCTTGTTCCTTTCTCAGGGAACTGGGTTACACACATAACCTGAGACATTCCCTTTCGAATAGGAACTTCGACGCTGTGTCATGGCATTGACGCTATGGGAACATCAATACCAAAGCACAAATCAGACATAAAAGCTGAAGGGTTTCTTGTTCCAGAGACTCGTGAGAGGAAAGTAAGCTTGCAAAATGACAGTTTGAAGCCTTTGTAAAGACTTTGTATACAGTACACATACACACCTGGTACTGAAATGTATATCAACTGAATTCTTTATAATGATGTCCTAAGTTGCTTAGTACTACAAACTGATTGTTGCAACTACAAACTAACTGTTAGCGTTGTTTCAGTAACTCTCTTAACAAGACGCTTTTTTTGACTTGCTATTACTAAATTCTTTACTGTGATAAACAGCTAGTGTTTGTCTCCTTATCTTTTCACTCTTCTCTCCTCTTATCTCTATCATCACCATCTCTGTGTCATCTGTCTTTTTGTGGCGTCCCTGTGCAGTGATTGACACTAGTGTGGAGTGCACCTCATTAGCTGCAGGAGATGAAGAGCACAGCGCTCAAGAGAGACAGCCATTGTGATGAAGAACAATCCAATCAGTTAATTGGTATTAGGGAGCCCTCAAGGAGAAGAACTCCGCAAGCATCTGCAGTCGCAAATTACAGCTCTGTGTGTAGAGTTATCTCAAAGGACAGCTGTTGTCAGCCATGTTTGTGTGTTTGGCAGAGGATTTTGCACCCTGGATTGAGCCACACTAACAGCTGTCTTTATACATCACAGGAAGAAGATCCAGAGTTTCATGATTCATTAACAATGTTATGCTGTTGCACGTTAACTCTGTCCTTATTTACTTTAATCTGTTGTGAATTATTGGGATTTCAGCTGGCGGAATGGATTCAGTGTTACTGTCACCAGCGTTCCGTCTGTTAGCTTAACAGCTAATTAGCTCTCACTTGCAACAAAATAAGACTAATCTAACCAGAATGTACGCTGTGAACAAAAAGCAAAGAGAATGGCAGTCTATTTTGCTTCCATATTTGTGAGCAAAACAGGATAATGAATGAGGGAAAAAAAATCGAAGGTCTGATGTTTATCCATTTGGAATGAATTGGATTAAGAAAAGTGAGCGTTCTGTGTGATAATGGAGCCAAATGTAAGTTTGCTAAAGTAATTGTCTAAGCAGCTATTTTGTTATTGGCTATTATCCAAGGAACAAGTCCTAAAGTGTCATCAGTTAAAGAGGATATAATTTGGCAAAGGTAGCATAAAAATTTATTTTAATGTTGAGATCTTACTGTTCAAAATAAGACCAGAATTGTTTATTAAGAAACTAGAGTCAATTTGTTTTATGTTGACTTTAAATGTTCAGTGTACAGTTATTAATTGGGTTAAAACATTTTAATGCATCAGAATTTTCCCATTTAAGTAGTTCATTAAATAGATGGCTTAATTTCTGCACAGAAGTCATATGTCATATCAAATAACTAACATTTCACACTGTTCATTCCTAAACCTTGGATTTAACATTATTATTTGCATATGTACAGGGTCAGTGTCATTAATTGGACGAATTTCAGCATGTAATCTGTTTACATAATATGTCTATTATTATCACGTTTTTCATGAATTTACTTTTTGGGACACTATAAAGGAAAAAATCTTCTGCCACATTTTTCATCACCCTGAAATGCTGAAATGACTGTTTATACATCAAGTAATTAGGGCTGTAAAGCTACACGATATGAAACCGAAATCGCAACACTCAGATCCACGATCCTGTGTCGCGGTGTGATAAGGGAGCATCGCGACACACCTTGAATAGATGACATATCACGCGTGCACGGTTTTGAAATGAGCTCGCGTCTCCCGTCTCTTTGCGTGTAAATCTGTTTTCCTCTCGCGTATGTGATTTACCGCGCGTGCCAGCATCAGTGGTGCGCTCGCGTATTACTGGCATAGATTTGCTGCCATAGATATGAGACCATTTTCGGTTGTTGATAACGAGGGGTTCAAGTATTTACTCAGTGTGCTTGAGCCCCGTTATCTATTACCAAGCCGGGCGAACATTTTTTTTAAATAGTTTTTTTCTCCCACCCCCCACGAAAAAAACCGTGATACGAACCGAATCGTGGGTCAAAAATCGTGATACGAACCGAATCGTGGGTTTGGTGTATCGTTACAGCCCTACAAGTAATTCATTGTGAAGAGGCAAATAGACACAGGAAGTGCTTGTAAAACCAAGTTTCAACCATTGTTTTAAATAAGTACAAGCTAGACAGGAAAGGTAATAAAAAAAAACTTTTAGGGTTAGGGTTAGAGTTGCGTTTTCAGCTGTCGCATAAAATTGCAGTGGAACCGACATTCCTGAATAGGAATTGGAAGATCTTTCCACCAGTCAGGAATGGTGAACCAAAAATTTTAGTTAGTGATTTTGTTCCTCTCTGTTATGATACCACAAGGTGTTGTATCGTCTGGTCGAAACGAAGATAGAGCTGTGTGTCATCAGCATAACAATGGTAGAGGAAGACTTGCACCAGTATGATGGATTCCAGTGATGTAGTGTATATGGAAAAGAGAAGTGGTCCAATAACTGATCCCTGAGGAACCCCAGTGACCAGTTTATGTGCTTTGGATACCTTTCCACCTCAGCCCAACCTGCCAGTGAGAGACACTGTACAACAATTTTACACGTTTGGCATTGCAGTATGGGGTTAACACCACAAATCCCCAAATGGGGCATCATAACCCTAGTTCTAAATTAAACATGTGAAATGTACCTTAACCAAGGGTTAATCAGGCTTTAAAAATATGATAGCCCAGGGTTAAGCACAGTGTGATAAGCCTTAAAGAAGTCTTAAAGGTTTTGTTGCAAAAGAGAGAGGGTGGTAAAATGTCATTTTACAGATGCAGATAATTGGACTTGCATATTTGGCTGTGGATTTTATATTACAGTAAAGAAATGCAGTATTGACTAAATTGCTTCAACCCCAGAAGTCCCTTGTCTCCATATGGACAGTGTCCCCCCACCTCCAGTCAACAACATCTGTTGTCTCTCATGTTCATGTCACAAGACATTTTTCCAACCACCGGCTCATGCATACATAGCACCTCATCAGCTTTCCAGAGTCCTTTGGAAAAGAACAAAAACTCAACTTTTATTAATCATACTATCACACCAATGGAAAGCTGTCCCAATGTGATGGCTTTTGTCGACTTTAATCCATCTCTGTCATGACTCAACAATAACAATTTTATTTTTTCCTGGCATGGTCAGCCTAGTAATTCATAATTCATATCTCTGACAATGTTTTCTGGCCCTACCACAAAAGAAAAAAAAATGATGGGATGTGACAGAAAATTGTTTTTTGTGTAAAACTGTACTGTACTGTATTGTAAAAATGAGCAATGCATGATTGAATGTGTATATCATGGAGACATTTTAAATAAGCACTGTATGAAGAGGTTGATTTCCACTTTATTTCATTTCCTTTTACGCCAATACTGTTCTGCTTTGGAAGCAGGTGTATTTGGGATTTAGTTAAATAGTGAAATATCTGATTCTTGTGGATATTCTCTGAACATCTGAGTCCCATCTGTGGCAGAGGCAGCCCTCATCTTCCAACTCTCATTTTCTCAGACGTTGAGGTTTACACGTGCATTCCCAGAAACCGCCCCCATTACAAACACTTGGATTGCAGGTACCACAATAGGTTGCTGCTGCCACAAATCTCTTAGTTATGAAACTGTCATCCCCTATTGGACTTCATTCATGTAGTGCATGGCTGCGATCTTTTCCCCTTTAACCTTCCGATGAATGTTTTCCTCTCTTTGGACTTTTGATTCTGCTATGAACTCTGCTATAGTCAGGTACCACTCACATAGCTACAGATTGTTTTTCAGCTCGCTTCGGGAAACAAATTGGGACAAGAAATCCCAGGGGGTTACAGCAGAATGAAAAATGAGGTTCTGTGTGAGTAAGCCTGGTGTCTATTTGAAAATAACAGAAACATTTGCAGAAATGTTTTGCCGGGTCTTTTTGGTAGCTTTTGATGTTTGATTTTGAGAAACTTTGGGGCTTAATCCTTAGTCAGGAGTCCCAAAAGAATGTGTTATACAGTAATTAAGACTGTTCATTTAACTGTTTAACTAGTAATAAATACATATCAATCAAACATTAAAAGCCTGTCACCCAGGCTTCATTTAATTCGCCCTCTTCATCAAGGGCTGTTCAATCCTGCTCAGTGAGATCTATCATTATTCAGAACACTGCCTTAACACACCTGTCTGTAATTTTTAATGAATCCCAAAATCATCAGGTGTGTTTGATTAGAGTTGAATCTAAACTCTGCAGGAATATAGACCTAGATCAAAAGCAGGAAAGCTGGTGTCCCACAGGGCTCAGTGTTAGGGCCCTTACTTTTCTGTTGCTAAATTAAATCTCTCCGCACTGTCACCCAGTAGCACTCATTGTGTTTTCTTGCTCATCACATGCAGGTGTACATTTCATCACACTTTTTTTTTTTTTTTATCTCTGTCTGGTTTTTCAGAGACCATTACATCCTCTCTGACATATAGACCTTGAGGACTACTCATCACCTCATGCTCTAAAAAATGGCTTCCTTTTCCTTTCAGTCACAATGTATCACCCACAGATGTGTTGCACCACAGAAGTCAGCCCAGAAGACCATTTGTGGACAACATAAAATGATTCACCATAACATAAGTAAAATCAGGCCCTTCCTGGACCCTATTTCCACTCAGCTATTAGTCATTTCACAAGTAGACTACTGTCAGATGTCCCCTCAAGTGAACCAAGAACGTAGCTGTTCAGTTGTGTGAAACCTCTGTAAAAACTGTCATGTTCACCTCTGCTCAAGTGCCCTCACTAGCGGTCAGTTCCTGCCAGAATCAATCAAGATTCTGGACTGCAATGGTACCATCTTTTGTCAAGCTGTACATATTTGTCCAGTGTTTGTCTGTACTACAGAATTTGACTTTTGTCAACCATTCCTTGTATACAGTATGTTATTGGTTGACCTGCCTCAACTGGCTCAAACATTATATATGTCTCTTGTAAACACATATATTTACAGAAAAATCGCTTAATTAGAAGCTGTGCATGCTAGACTTTGATAGAGTCTGTGAGATGATGGCATGATCCATGAAATAATATAAAATTTAGAATTTCCATTCAGTGTTGGTATCTAAAGTGTGAGTTTTGATTTACAACCATCAGAGATTCTGAGGTAATAAGAGTATCTCTAAAGATGAAACTATTTACTGCACCTGCAGATGGTAGTGATGCTTTTGCTCTCGATTCATAAGACATGAATCATATCATGGCCATTAATAACCATTTGGATATGTACTAGTTTAGGGACTTTTGAGGCTTTATTGGAGACATGGAAAAACAGGAATCATTTATGAATATGATTTTTTTTTATGCTACAATTAATAATATGCCTCTATGACACACTTTGTGGTGTATCACAAACATGTTTTCTGAGAGCTGTAAGCATTATACTAACAGATGGTATGACTGGCTCAGTCTCAATTGAATGAGTAATGGTATGATATCTTTACTCAGCTATCTCCATGCTCCTTCTAATCTGTGAAATCACCAGGATATCACTTTCTAATGTCTACATTAGCAGCTACTAAGGTAGCCATTAGCTTTTAAGGCAGCATCATAACCAGATATGCACCCTCATGAGTGAATGATCTGATTGCTGATTGTGCCTATTATTGTTTTAGACCTAATTATTATTGTTTTGCAGTTATAGTGTTACCTATTGTTGTTTTAGATGAATAGGAAAAATGAATATTGAAAAATTCTTCATAATATCTTATATTATAAAAACCAGTCATTGAAGACATACAACAGTACCGGTTGATTCAAATTGGAATTTGATGTTAGCATGGTATTATTCTAACAATGTCCCCAAAATCTATTTCAACTCAAGAGCCATTTGGTGTTTCTTCAGCTATGAGAATTTAGACTAGTTCTAGTCTGGGTACTTCATGTTTACATGACCATTTCTTGTTGCGGCTTATGTAAAAAAAAAAAATGGTTATTAGACATGCTGGAATGCTTCATTATCAGGAAATCAGACCATACATATTCATGCACACACATTGTAAGAGGGTATTTCTGGTTTGGGGATATGTGTGTGTGACTGCAGCTGTAAGCTCGGTAATGAGAGTAGTCTAATGAGAGGAGACAGATCTGTACTTACGGCATTAGTTAGCTTGGCTCAATGTCCCAGCAAACGCACACCCATCCCAGCTCAATGTATCCTGCTTATCTATTCTCTTGGTGCAACGTTAAAAGAACAAATATTAGAAAAACACAAATAACAACCATTTAACGATGCCATGAACGATTCTTGTGCACTAACTTGCCATCTACTGCTTACTTAGGCAGTAAGGTTCCTAAATAATATGGAACCTCAAAAGGGAGGGATTTCGAACACTAAAAACGTTCTAAATTGCATGCGAAGGGCTCATCGTGTGAGGTTCAGTATCATATTAGTGTAATGTTAGCATGCTGCTAAGCTAACAACACAATAACCACAAACATACACAACACAACAAAATATTGTTCATACTAAAAAGTCTTAAACATCAAAACATGGCCTTTTACATTATTTTTGTGTTATTTTTATGTTTTTATGGTAGCTTTTACACTATATGGTGTTCAATTGGATCTCGATTTATCCATTTCCTCATACTCTCCTAAAAAGTCAGTTTTTTTAAGTTTTCATTGTTCAGTTTTTAATAACGTGCTTTTATTGCACCAAGAGCATCTTAATGTTCACAGGATTGAAATATGACTGGAATAACCATTACCTTTTTCTGTCTCTTTGTTGTGCAGGACTCAGATTAATTTCACAGTGGCGATTGATTTCACAGCTTCTAACGGTGAGTGCCGTCTCTATCAGAAGGCTGATGGAATTATTGAAATGTATGCAGATGAGGCATGAAAAAGGGCTAGTAATAGCCGTCCTCTATCATAATCAGTGAGGTTTAATGCGATAAAGGGCTCTGATCTGTGTGATTATACTGAGATGCCTGCCTTTAACATTCATTTGCAGATTCAAAGGGAATACCACAAAACCAACTCAATTACAGGGCCACCCTGGCAAATCTATTTTTATTCATCACTAGCTTTCATAATTTTTTTTCTGGATTCATAATATCAGCCTCTCAGAGTACACAAAGTACAGTTTTATATTTATATACTTCTAAATACTTCCATATTCTAGATACCTAAACATAACAACTACACTACTATCAATAAGCACTAAACTAGGCTATTGAAACCATGATTTTGAATATGTCTGACTGGTTGTGAATAACTGTGAGCATCGTTACTGTTAGTAGTATCTATAGTTATACTGTATGAATATGTTATGGATTGAACAAGACTATATTTAATGTGTCGCATAATGCTATTGTGAGTTGTAATGCATGTAATACCATTCAGTAGTGTAGCCATAAATGTACAGCTTCTACTTTAAACATGGTTGACAATTAAATAAGTATACTTTTCCTGTCAAATGGTTAAGTTGCACTAAAAGTACACATTTTCTTTTATATGGTTCCCAGGCAACCCAGCCCAACCCACTTCCCTCCATTACATGAATCCCTATCAGCTCAACACCTACGCTATGGCACTCAAAGCCGTGGGGGAGATCATACAGGACTATGACAGCGACAAGATGTTCCCCGCACTGGGTTTTGGAGCCAAACTGCCTCCTGATGGGAGAATATCCCATGAGTTTGCTCTGGTAAACAGTTCTTAAAACACTTGTCCTGCAGAGATAGACACAGGATATCCAGTTTGTGTGGATACAAGTCTTTTTTTTTAATTCCTTATTCTCATGAAAGAAAAACATTTGAATGAGACTGGCTGTTGCCTGGTGTTTGTGTTTTAGAGAGAGTAAACTGGATGCTTTCGTGTTGTAAAAATGTAAAAATCTTATCAGTAGACGTTCGTTGAAAGAGGAACCTAGAGAGCAGAATATTATAAAGACTTAGGGGGTGGGTATTTTTGACTTGGGCTAGAAAATAACCACTTAGCAACCACCCTAGCAACTGCAATGTAATGCATGAAAAATCAGAACACCTTAGCAAATACATAACATCAAATACCACCCTAGCATCCACCCAGAACATTTGCATAGCAGCAAAGAAAAAAAACATAACACCTAATAACAACCATATAGCAATGTCCTGGCAACCACCCAAAACTTCCCACCAACCAAGTAGCAACGCACTAAAAAACACTTCATAGCAACCACATACCACCCTTGCAACCCTAAAAGTTTACATTTTATTTAAAGAATGTAAACATCTATTTATGTCTCTAAAATGTGGACTTTTCATTGTGAGTTATTACATCTCCAGCATATGTGACATGAGACCCTGTCTGTTTGATTCGTTGATTTCACATTAGTTCATTTTTTCTGTGTTCCTATAGAATGGAAACCCTCAGAATCCTTATTGCAATGGCATTGATGGAGTCATGGAGGCGTATTACCAGAGTCTAAAGTCTGTTCAGCTCTACGGTCCTACAAACTTCTCACCTGTCATTAACCATGTAGCCAGGTACATTAAAAAAACACAATGTGCACAAATCTTTTGTAAGTACGTACTCCATTCATGTATTACTGTTGTAAGAGACTAAGAGACTATTGTAAGTCGGGGCAGTCGTGGCCTAATGGATAGGGAGTTGGACTTGTAACCCAAAGGTTGCGGGTTCGAGTCCCAGCAAGGATTGTGGGTGGTGGGAGTGAATAACCAGCACTCTCTTCACCTACAATACCACGACTGAGGTGAGACCCTTGAGCAAGGCCCCGTTCCCCCAACTGCTTCCAGGACGCCTGTGTGTATGGTTGTTCACTTCTCACTGCTGTGTGTGTGCACTTGGATGGGTTAAATGCAGAATGGGTATGGAAAACCATACCTTGTCACATCCTTTCCTTTCCTAAATGGCGATGGTAAGAAAGCAACACATCCTTTAAGACTGGAATCTGACATATGTTTACAATTGCACAGCATCACAGGCTTTTTTTGTAGTCCAGTAGTTTAGATAATTCAAGTTATCAAAATGTTGTTGATAGAACTGGACCTTATAAAGTGTGACCAAGTAGTTCATTCTGATTGGTCAAACACAGAACCGAGTGGTGAAATATTTTTGCCTATTGACCATGACACTAAATATATTGGTTCTACCTTTTTTATGGACTTTCATGACCGCATACAGATCTTTTCATGTTAGTGGAAGTTGCTAATATGAGCCATTTTGTAACTCAAAGTGGTAATCGACGGTAATCAAAATGAACCAAGATGACAACAGAGTTATATTATTCAGCAAACACATTTTAGAGGTTGTCAACAGCTAAACATTCTTAAGCTGTGCATTATCACCCAGGTGCTACATCCAAACAAAGCGTGTGACAGTTAAACAAAGATAATCAAATCCAAAATGGCCTCCGAGGTGCAATATATGACCTTTAAATCACTTTAAATGAGCCTTGCTAGACTTGCAGAGGTGGAACTGTGAGATTTGATCATATGCTTCTCCAAATAAGATCATCCCGGGTATGTGTCATCCATCAAATCATGTGAGAAAAAAACATTAAATGGCCAACAAACGTGACACAATAGCCTGAATACCCACACAGAACTTGCCAGTACCCCATAGTACTAGTGAACCAAGAAACAATGACAAGACAGCATGTCTTTCTATAATCTGTCCTCACATGCTGCACACACGAGAGTGTTTAGCGTAGTCAGCTTTTTTGACTCAAACTCAAACAACAAAACAAGTGTAGACAAATTTCCAATTGTTTGTGAATTGGAAAATTACTACTAACTCTGAGGTCCTCTGAGAAGTCTAATCCATCAAGAAAGGATGTCTGGGATTGTCGTTTTATTTCCCACAACACTTTTCTTCATTTATTTTGACCTTTGCCGTATACACTGACTACATTTTCTTGGGGCATGTGTATTCTCTGACTGCCAACTTTCATCATGGATACATATACCTTTCTAAAATATGAAATCAATATTGGGAAGATTACGATCACGGAAATTAATAGCAGAGTTAGGTAAGAATCTAGTTTTCATTACCTAGATTGAAACGTTTGTAAGACTTTATTTTGGCTTGACAAAATCGTATATGTAAAATAATTTGACGGTCAGAACAACCAGACAGTAATAATAATATATCTACTCTTACAAGTGTTGTGGCAACACTTTAGAATAGGGAACACTTATTCACTATTAACTACAACTTCTACCCCAATTTCTTAGTTTAATAGTTAATAAGGTAGTTGTTAAGTTTAGGTACTGGGTAGGATCAGGGATGTAGAATAAAGCAGTAATATGTGCTTCATTTCTACTAATAAATGGCTGATATTCTAATAAAATGCATACTGTACTACTGTAACGATACACGATATGAAACAGAAATCGCGACACTCAGATCCACGATCCTGTGTCGTGATATGTGTGATAATGGAGGATCGCGACACACCCCGTGACTACCTTGAATTGAAATGAAACATTTCATGCGCGTACGGTTTTGAAATGAGCTCGCATCCCCCGTTTCTTTGCGTGTAGATCTGTTTTCCTCTGGCGTATGTGATTTACCGCGCACGCCAGCATCAGTGGTGCGCTCGCGTATTACTGGCATAGATTTGCCGCCATAGATATGCGACCATTTTCGGTTGTCGATAACGAGGGGTTCAAGTATTTGCTCAGTGTGCTCGAGTCCCGTTATCTATTACCAAGCCGGGGCGCAAATTGTTTTAAAAATCGTTTTTTTCTCCCACCCCCCACGAAAAAAAAATCATGATACGAACCAAATCGTGGGTTTGGTGTATCGTTACAACCCTATACTGTACTAATAAGCAACTAGTTAAGAGACTTCAAAAAAAAAGTTAGTTAATTAGTTAGTTAATAGGTAGAATTAGTCTGAAGTGTCACCAAATTGGATTAAATTTGTTTACTGGCAAATGCAGTTAAAAACCTCTCAAACAAACTAAAGTCACAATAATTGCAAAAACGAATAAAAATTGTTATTTGATTTATTTCCCTTGCTATAAAGTGATAAAGCAACATCATTAGCATTTTAAAAAAGAATGTATCTGGAAACAGAGCTGCTTAAGAGAGTGAACTATTAATATTGTGCTTCGGATATTTAGTAATTGAACAAATTAATTTATTAATCTAGATGGCCTGGCATTTCCCTGTGATCTGCTAAGAAAGCCTCAACACTTTTCTGCAGGTGTTATGATATTAATAAATTGGCTCTTGTTTATTCCAACAAATGACAGTTGTTTTCTTGCATGTTTTGTTATTGCACTGGACTTCTTTGCACACAAATCCCGTGTTCAGTCCACACTAATTAATGGTTTAAAGGGAGCCAACAGTCAGTGGACTGACACATCCTCACACTGTGTATCTAATTATACATCCATTTCATGGATTTTGTTTGAGGATGGGAAGTAAAGGACAGACCATCAAGTCATTATCACCCCTCTGTTCCACACACACACACACACACTGCAGTGTCCACTCATCAGCGCTTGACGACAGATCTGTCACGCTGCTCCGCTCTAATCTCTCTGTGTGTATTTGCTGTAGGTCGCACCCACACAGTTTAATAATAAACTGCTTTATATTGCTCTTACAGAACTAATGTGCTTTTTGCCTGGATTTTCTACTTTGTGCAGTTTTGTAACCGGGAAAAGTGAACAATAGAAAACTCAGACATGTAGTATTTAAGGTTGTAAAGCACAGTTTCCAAACATACGTATGTGAGTCAAAGACATCAAGCTGTCCGCATCAAAAGAAATATACTAAAGTGATTTTATGTGCATAGAAAGTGCATTAAATGTATAGTAAATTGTCTACTTTTAAGGTTTTAGATACGTTTTTGAAGAATAAATTGCCTAAATTTTGTGAAAAAATATAGTGTCATTCAGTGTAACACTATGTTTGGTAACACTTTATATGGTTACAGCTATTAGTTGCTTATTAGCATGCATATTACTAGAATATTAGCCAATTATTAGTGCTATTTAAGAACATATTAATGTCTAATACCTTATTTAAAGTGTTTTAAATTAGTGAAACATGCTTACTGACAAATGGGCAAAACCTAGACTAGTGGCAAATAAATAAAGTATTACACAATATTACACATTTAAGCTTAAACCCTTTTTCGTCATAGTTGCTTAGTTCACAAAATGTTATGTGAATTCGTAAATCACAATCGCAGAGAGTTGAAGGAGGCTAGTAAAGGATGTTAAGTATCAGTACTCTGAAGAACTACAGCCTTCAGTAC
>JAUMHQ010000051.1:12750113-12764028 GCA_032361165.1 Enteromius paludinosus | reverse complement strand
CAATATTACACATTTAAGCTTAAACCCTTTTTCGTCATAGTTGCTTAGTTCACAAAATGTTATGTGAATTCGTAAATTCACTCATTTTCAGTGACAAGTGAAGACATGTTTTGAGCGTTACTGTGTGCAGAATCTTCTAAAACCTCAATGGAACATCACTTTTTCAAAGCTTTAATCCACCGAAGCAGATCTGAGAATATGCGGAGAGTATTTCATCATCAGACAGAGGTCTTTATTCAGCACAGATCAGTTTGAAGCACAATCGCAGAGAGTTGAAGGAGGCTAGTAAAGGATGTTAAGTATCAGTACTCTGAAGAACTACAGCCTTCAGTACAGTGTGTGGGGGAAAAAGAGAGACGCATCCAGATCTAAAAATGTTCATGAAATGCGTAAAGGTAATGTGCATTACTGCCAAGTTTGTGTTTTATATATTACAAAAAAAACTTTTTGTTCAGTTTAATCTTTGTGATTTATAAGGGGTTAAATAAAAGCATCGTAATATCGAAAATGTATTTCATTTTACATCTTAAGACCCTTAAAAACCAAAACAATCTGTCATTACATTAATAATTTCTGTAGGCTATGCAGAGCCCATCTGGATTTCAGTTGTATAGATATTTTTTGTAATTATCTTACAAATTATCAAACATATGTATTTAAATTTTTGGTAAACTGGTAGTGAAAATGTATGAATTTGTATGATTTATTTTATTAGAACTTTTGTGAGGGGAAAAAAACTAAGCAGGACGTAAAAATGATTAAATATTAATACAAATTCATCATCATTTGCTGAAACGTATAATATTTATAGTATATATAGTGTAGGATTTTATATAATTGCTCCAATTATCTTTGTTTAAATAAATAAATAGAAAAATGTCACGTTTCTAAAGCTGACCAAAACTACACATACACAGACAATAGTTTTGCACACATATTACTGCATATTTTGTGCGTTTAATAACACCTTTAATTGGCTTCATTTGTATTGGAGGAACGCTTTGTTACAAGCACAGTTGAATTAACTGTGCAGAATATATTTGCTTGTGTCTCCAAAGTTATTAATGCCTCCGAGAATTTTATTTACTTCATAAGCAATAAGTAATTAGAATCCAGACTGCAGTGTAGCAACACGGTAAATTCTATCACAATCCAGAGGCTTTGGCTGTATATCCTGCAGTAATGAGATGTTTAATGAATGTAACAATGTGCTCTCTCGTGCAGATACGCTGCCTCGGTAAAGGACGGATCACAGTACTTCATCCTCCTCATCATCACGGATGGAGTGATATCAGATATGGCCCAGACAAAGGAGTCCATTGTTAATGTAGGTGTCCGGTCTACTAAACTACATTTAGTAGCTCATGTTGTCTTTAGCTCTATAACCATCCTGCCCAATCTCATGGCAATTCGTATCTATCCTACGAAGTGACCAAATCACATGGTGCCACTCGTACAAGCAAATCATAACGTAGGAATTCTTACCCATCGCTGGAGTCTAGACAAAACATACAAATGAGGTCATACAAATTAACCACCTCATAAAATAAATACAAAATTGGCTGTGAGATAGTTAAGTTAATGTTAAACCATCTGTAAAATATCTTTCTTTGTGGATCTTTGCATTTTCACAATATAGACTGTATAAACGTCTCATATGACATCATAAAAACCTAAAGGAATTGTCTCCTAATTAAACATAAAACGCTTATCTATGATGTCATTGGGTAAAAAAAAATGGTTTTTGGAACTCTAAGGCTTCATGGCAGCAGTTTGTAAATCGTTTTGGAATTATTTTTGTAAATAAATGTTTATTTCGATGAGTAACAATGAAGATCAAACGCAGTTGTTTGTGCGGTTTTAAATATATTGTATTTTAAATATGAATAAATGGAAACACTTTAGAATAAGGAACACTTATTTACTTTTAACTACAAGGTTTCCCTCCAAAAACTCCTAATTTGCTGCTTATTAATAGTGGACGGTCGTTAAGTTTAGGTATTGGGCATTAAAAAAGTTAATGTAGAATAAGTTGTTAATATATGGGCAATTAATACTAATATTCTAGTAATATACATGCTAATAAGCAACTAGTCAAGAGACACCAAAACAAAGTGTTACCATAAACATATTATTATTAATACAGTATTGGTAACATTACTAATTGACATTTGAAAATAAAAATAAATAAATAAAATATTTTATATGTAAATACAATGTACTAATGTTGGAAATTATGAGGAAAAACTTAATGTATTTAATTATGTATTTTAATTATGTTTTTAAATGTACATTTATTTATTGAGGAGTGTTATTTGCTTTTAAACAAGCTGTACAGAAAGGGTTAAAATCTTTTTTTTTCTTGATTAGACAAACATAAAAATGCACTTTAAATAACTCACATAGTAATTTTACATTTTATTCAAAGTACGCCAATATGATGACAGGTTGTTAATAAGTAATTAACCATTTCATATTTATATACAGAGACTTGGAGGAATAAAACAGGCGTATATTAATTTGAATGTACTTATTTTTAACTCTTTTCTTTCTTTCTTTCTTTCCAGGCTGCATCTCTTCCCATGTCAATTATTATTGTTGGAGTCGGACCAGCCGAGTTTGATGGTAAGTAAATTTCATTCGTTCATTCTGCTCTTATAGATTCATCATTTTGTCTATACAGCACACCCCCCCCCCTCACATGTGTTTTATCGACATGCCCAGGTCTTGAGCTTGAGCTGATAAAAGGATCGTGTGCTACTGCAGAGTAAATGAGCATGTAATGTGACAGCCATTTCCTTGTTGCACTGACAGTAATGCCGATGGGTTAAGAAATAATGAAACAAGACTAAAATACTCATAGCACAGCTTACTCCTGTTTCCATATCTCCGCTCATGCGTGTTTCTGATCTGTTGTTGTGTGTGTCCTCAGCAATGATCGAGTTGGATGGTGATGAAGTCAGAATCTCATCGAGGGGCAGATACGCCGAGAGAGACATCGTACAGGTATAATAACATAACTATAGGATTGATCTTTCATCACTATTACAGAGACATCAAGCGCTTACGTCCATACCAAGCATAATAACTATAAAGAGAACGATATTAGCGTCCACACCGGCGAACGATATGGTCTGTTTATTCTAAGCGCACACGCGTCTGCCACTTTAAATTCTCTAGCTTGTGAGAACAGGACAGATTCTGATTGATTGTCAATGTTTATATCGTTCGTCATCTGGAAAACATCATTCTGAAAGCGATTCCAATGACATTGTTTCTCTGTGCCTTTATCGTTATCGTTGTGGTGTGGACTGTGCTATTATTTAACATTTTGGGACGTTATAAATGTCTTTACTGAAAATGTTGATTAATTTAGTGCATACTGTAACAAAGAGCGGATCCGTGTGCAAGCTTTTATTCGTGGTCAAATAGCGGCAAACAGTTAAATGAAGACAGGACAGAATCAAGGTCGATGAAAACAGGCAGGGATCAGGGCAGGCAGCAGACAACCAAAAAACCAGGTAAACAGTCCAAGATAACAAACAGAAAAACAAACATGGGTTGGAACGCTCAGAAATGTAACACATGGGAAAACAAGTCGGTGTTTGGCTGTGGCTTATATGTGCGTGTGTAATCGGTATGTGGGTGTGGTGATGAGGTGCAGGTGTGTGTGATCAGTCCAGGGATGCAGCATGGGAAATGGAGTGTGTGAGCCCGGACACAGTTCAGACTGGAGTGCCCTCTGGTGGACGCAACAATATCAAAACACATACCAATAACAGTTGCTGAATAAAACTATTCATTTGTTTTGAAAGAAATCATACTTAACCCCGTTATATAGTTATCATTTTTGGTGTGAATGAGTCTCAAAATATGCTAAAACGCTAATGCTAACATTGTGCTGTGAGACACATATGCCATATAGGTTGGTGAATTTCCCGTTTCTAAATTGATGCAAATGATGTTCATTATAACCCATTATATTCATACATGGAATGTGCATATATATATATATATATTAGCCTTCTGAGATCTGCTCCAACTGCGCTGGCTTTATGTAATTGAGAACAGTGCTCTCTCAGTCTTTTAAAATGTCATTTGCCTTCTGTGCTCCTCCCTCTCTTCTTATAGTTCTTGGCGAGGTAGTCATCATTATGTGTGGGTCGCTCCACACTTGTTCGGAAGCATGTTAACAGGCAGTGTGCATGTGCATCAGCTATCATAGGTGGCTAGGGAGGCTCATCCAATTAGCTACGCCATCACGTACACACAGATTCCAGTGGATCTGGCTTCCCAGTGGCCAAAATGTACTTAAACGCCCAATTTTTCATAACTAAACGGCTGTGTAGTGCTCTCAGAAGCAGCCGTATCTCTTAGGATAATTTGACTCTCAGTCTCAAAGGCGGTTGAGATGATTGGCATGCTGAGCGTTCGATGGCTGTGCCCTCATTTTAGGCTAATTGCTCTTTTCAGCTTTGCTAATTCTCACAGAAGTGCAGATAAATGTGATTCAGATTATTTTCACCTGAGGAAAGTCAACATAAAAAGTGTGTTTATACCATAAAATCTACTTTACGTTGAAGTTAAATTGTATTATGTAACATTCCTCAAATTCGGTCTGCTTCTACAAAATCACAGCTTATATGTTATTAAATGTTATTGCATACCTTTTTGCCACTTATTTACTGCTAAAGAGAGTGTTGAATTACAAAATGTTAGCATGTGTGATATGTTACATACTGTAGAGTAAATAAGCTTTTACATTTTTTAAATATGTTATATTGAATACCATGAACTTACACACAACTATACTGTTGAAACAGGAATGTAAATTTATCATATTTAAACATTCTTAACAACAATCACTCAAACCTGCATGATAACATTGTGAGACCGGGCTCATAATTTAGGGACCTTTGTCTTGTTCCAACCCTTAGTGTATGCTAAGAATTGTAGATTTTAAATTTTTTTGGCTATTTAATTAATTATTTCTATTTATAATTAACCTGATGTTTGCAGAGAAATGAAAATAACATGCTGTGAATATTTGAAAAACATTTATATAATTTATAACATAATTTAGTTTTAAGTGTTTAAGTGATTTTTTTTTCTTTTGCAGTTTGTTCCATTCAGAGACTACATTGATCGCACTGGGAATCACATCCTCAGCATGGCCCGCTTGGCCAAAGACGTACTTGCAGAGATCCCAGACCAGTTCCTATCCTACATGAGAACCAGAGGAATCAAGCCGTCTCCCGCACCCCCTCCGTACACACCCCCAGGACACCCGCTGCAAACCCAGATCTAAAATGGGCCCAGGAGCGAGCCTTGCAGTATCTCAGTATCGCTTTCTCAATCACTCAGTGAGATGAAGTTTTCCTCAGCTCTGAGCTCTTTCTGTCCCTTTCTCTTTGCACTATGGGGGCTGTAGATGGACAACGTGGTTAGACAGGGTCCTGAGAACAGGTTTACTTCCATTACAGGCATTCCCTGTCAGGATGTCTCTCAGTTTCACTCTCTGTCTCTCAATGCCTGGCTAGCTTGTTTCTGATGGCCACATTGTAGACTGAACTTCGCATTTCTGGTTAACCGTGAAAAGAATGATAGTTATGTGAAGGCAAGGAAAGATAAAAAAAAAAAAAAAAGAGCTGACGATGTTGCGCCCTGTCTCAGAACAGCAGAGCAGCTTCCTCTTCCTCAGACCAGGAAAAGGCTAACAAATCACCAGTCACAAACAGACTGTTGTAAATAACTTTTGAAGTAGACTTCTTCCTTCATTTCTTATCTCTTCCTCTTCTTTCTTCTCTGAGCTCTCACTCAATGTTTACATGTTGATGATTTTCTTACTGTTTTATAAGCGTATATCTTTAACATGAACTTTGCCGTGCAAATCTTCGCAGCGTGTTATCTTTGCCATTGCCCGTCAGGTGGCAGGAGCCGATGTTATTGCGGAAAACCACATTTCTTGCATGGAAATGGTATGCTCAGGCATGCGATGCATGTTGTGCAGCGTTCATGTTATTTTGCCTTTTCTCGTACTCACTTTTTCTTTTCTTTTTTGCCCTGGCACAAGCACGATAGATGGGCACCATTGTGTATAAATAACCTCATAGAACTCAACGTGCTTCATTACATTTAAATCTGAGCAGCTGCTCTCAAATAACAGCCCAGTGGTCAAAAACACAGATGCCATTATTATTTTGTGTCTTAAAACATTGTATGGATGTTTTGTCATTTTCTATTGATTTGGTGACGCTGTGTTATGTTTATGTATATTCACCCATCGCATTTAATCATTACCTGGTAGAGTTGCCCAAAGATAGTGTCAAAAAGCACAAAAGTTATTTATGAAATACTTCTTTTTGGATTTCTCTGTCTATATTTAAGTGACAAAACCTGATAAGATGCAGAATTATACGCCTAGTTTAAGTTTGTTGTTTATTTTCTAGAAATGTTATCGTCATCCCATTATTTTGTGAAATGTGCTGCTAGTATCAGGAAAATAATTCTTTAAAGTCTCCCCTTACCCAAATAGTGACACAAACTGGAACACTAGTTCAAACATGACTGTTGTTTGTATGTTGACTCCATTATGATTCACTTCATTTAGTAGATTTCTTAATTTTTTGTTCCATTTGTAAAATACTAAAACATGTTTTCTTTTCCAAAACATTCACACAAAGCAAATGTGAATCCTCTAGTATGTAGCAACTTGTTTTTCTTCTCACACTAGTGTTGTGAACTATTTTGGGTAACGGCCTCACGTTGAAGGGGAGCTTTCCCTGTTTTAACTGCTGTTCTGGAATTCAGGATTTTATTCCAGTTGTGCTGCTTTGTCACACATACAATATTCACAAAATATTAACACAAAGTTGCCCCAAAAAGCATTCTTGTGCTAAACCTACTGAGCCAATGTATGAATGTCATTACAAAATATCAAAGGAAGTATCATTTATAATCGTAGTGGTGTCAAACGATTAATCGCGATTAATCACATCCAAAATAAACGTTTTGTTTACATAATATATGTGCGTGTGAACTATTTATATTTATTGTGTATATATATATATATATATAAAGACACACACATACAGTATATATTTTGCTAATTTTTACTTGTATATATTTATAGTAATAGAATTGATATATAAATATTTTTAATATATAAACATTAAACATTTTTCTTAAATATATACATGCATATGTGTGTATTTAGATAATAACAAAATAAATATACGCAATACACAAACATATTATGTAAACATTTGTTTATATTTTGAATGTGATTAATTGTAATGAATCATTTGATAGCATTATTTTAATTGAGGAAAAAGCATTTAATAAATATAATCATTTTAAGTTAAAAGTGATCAAACACAAGACACCTTTGATTGTGTTTATTGCGTAATTGGCTGAAAAAAGCAAAACAAGTGTGTTATTATAACAATATTATAATAAAAAGGCTTTTGTTGACTGCTTTTCTTTCACTATCTTCTTAAGTAGGGACAATTTATAAACTTTCCAGCATTTAAGTATACCACTTAAATCAAAAGGTCTTAAGGTCATGACAAACGTAAATTCAGCCATACATCATGCTATTTTTTTCGTCTTGACTTTGTTAAGCATGAACTGCACAGAATAATAGCTGAAGAATGATGCATGTGTGAAAAAGCAGCACTTGACCCTGGGAGGGTCGGTTGATGATAGTATCTCTCTTCTAGGAATGTTGGCTCTCAACATTCCTTGACTTTCCTTCAGCTCTCTTCCTCTCTGCATCGCTGGTGCCACGGCAAATGCCACTTTGGCAAGCTCATTCACCTGTGAGTATGCACCTGTGTGAATGTGTGTGTGTGTGAGCGACTGGATGTCAGCTCTGCAAGCATCATCAAAGTGTTTTTAAATTTGTGACTTGACTCACATGAAATTTGTTTACTGCAGATATCCAAATATTATATTGTATGCTATTCATATCTAAATATTACGTGCACTATGTTTGCATGTACAGTTTTACAAAGAGATTCATCAGTTTTGTTATTGTAAGTGTTTTGAGTAAAAAAAAAATTAAAATTAAACAGGAAAATAACTGTACAAATGGCCTTAATCTCTCACTGAATTCTTGGAATTGTGCGATGCCTTCAGATATGAATTGTTATATATTTTGTGTCAGTGTACAATTGCATTCTAGTGTATATTTTCTTTGCACAACTCATGTATGGAAAAAATTATATTGTAATTTTTGGAATCAGTGATTAATCAAAGAAAGCATGATTGAAGTTCTGATTGTCCAGTAAATTAATATGATGAAATTATTATTTCTGTATCAAGTACTAATTTTGGAATAAACATTCTTAATATACACACATTGCTTTGTGATTCTGGAATGGAATTTGTTTATGTTACAAGGGTATTGTTGCCAGGGTGAGTATATTCAGAGTTCTGATTTCAAAATAAATTGATCATGTCAGTAGCACCAATATGTTACGGAACAGGTTGCATGAGATTTGAAATCATAACCATAATTATGTGCAAAAGTAATAAATAGAAAGTTAGGTTGGAGGTTCTAGCCTAAAATTGTAATTTAGCTTTTCAGCTGGAGAATATAATTCTTACTTCAGGAGAACAAAAAAACTTTAAGATGAAAGTGGTGTGAAAAAAAAAGTACTGCTTAGAAAGTATAATTAAAAAATAATTACAGTAATTCCTTTATTTTTGCATCCACCGAAAGAGACAGGAGACAGAGAAAATGTATTTTTTAGGTATTATTTTTCCTAATTTTACCCAAAAGCATTAGCCAGTGCGCACGTGTAACGCGATACAAAAATCAGTTTGATTCTAGTAGCCAGAGGGCGCCCTCAAGCAGTTAATCCATATGTGAAAAATCATAAAATTCATAAATCACAGGAGGTTCCCAAAAATCCCTAAAAAGGACAAAGGCATAAGCTATCACATAGCTGAGTTAAAAGCAAGTAGACACGTTTTAACTGATGAGATATGTAGACAACAAACACGATTGTGACTAAATGGTTTATCTGTGTTATTCAAGGCATCTTGGGTATTTTTATATTTCTAACGCATTGCTAATTAGCATGGCTATTTAAGGAGTGCGCTATATTTGTGTAGCATGCAAACTTCAAACTCTTGTAAAGCGTCTCTAATCAGTCCCTTACAGTTCCATGCGTATGTCTTAAGGAAACAAGGCTGCTCATTTAAATTTGAAGAAGAATTTATGTTCCAATATTCCCTTTCTTTTTCTAACTACAAAGCCATTAAGAATAATAACTGTTTTCTATATTGGCGTGACACTCTAATTACAGAAGGAGCACATTGGCTGGCTGGTAAGCTCCAATTATATCAGGCTTCTGAGGCGTGTGGTCCTAGAGACGATACAGAGGGTCACCATCAACCACATGAACATAAATAACATAACTGCTGAACATGGTTTCTTCGAAAAGTATCCTTCCGTTTGATGAGCACTCCGACATATACACATTAATACCTAGAAGACTCACACGCTGATTTTTACAGCTTGCTGTTAAAGTGTAAAGTACGAGCAAACCCATCATAGCATTATTTCACATGACATCCATGTAACGCGGTGGCCTTTAAGTCTATTTCTATATGCCATGACAGATCAGCCAATTAGTTTAATCTTACTCTGTACTTAACACTTGCATGGACTGCCATACAGTTGCTTGTAGAGAGCAGACAGCTTTCCCGTATCGCCTATACAGGTTTAATTGGCTTCAAAACTGTCACTGGCATGAAAGTAAATTAACTTTTAATGTTTGGAAAAGAATAATCTTTTCACTGCTTATATAAAGCATGGAACAAATGCAAAACATCTTTTTATATATTGGTTGTGCTTAGAGACTGCTGATGTTAGTGCCCTGCTAGATCTAGATCAACCAAATGCATAGAAATAAAGAAGTTGTGGAAACTATAAAGTGACTTTCAACTCAACTGATATTATGTTTTTTAATTAATAATTTTGGACATAAATACTTTTACATGTAATACAATGATAATTACATGGTAATAACAATACTATTGTCATTGTACCCTTAAATATTGATCGTAATGGATAGCGTTTGTCACTGATGAATGTGACAGGTCAAAATATTTACTCTGGCACACTTTTTACCAATTAAAGTGCAGGTTTAAATCAATAAAAGTAATCTAGTGAGCATAAACTGTATTTTATGCCCTATTATGATATTGTTTTGGGAGTCTCCTGCAATAGGTTTACATGCATGAAAGGTTTTGTTTTCTCAAAATATGTGTTTAATATCACCTCGTTTTCAAGAGGTTTTCAAACGATTCATTCGAAGCAGTTTGAAAATTGAACTCTAAACCCATCCTTTCCATGAGCCTTCTCTGCTCTGATTGGTCTACTGCGTACGGTGTGTTTCAGAAATGATAGCCCCATTGCCAGAGTTCTCTACTGCCGCTGGTTTAAATAAACGGTACTAAATCATCAAGTGTTTTGAGTATTCCGCGCTGAACTCCCTGAGATTCTTTGGTGTCAAAAGTATTCACATTCATTACTCAAGTAGAAGTATATACTACAGTTTAAAAAGATTTCTGAAGAAGTTGAAGCATCATCTCCAGTTTTTACTCGAGTAAAAGTGTAAAACTACTTACAGTATAAAAGTAAAAGTAATGTAAGGGAAAAAATGCCATTAACCACAAAAGCTTACAAGGAGTTAGCACAGCCTACTTATCACAACATTAGCCTAGTTTCCATCTAGTTTTTACCCTGTTTTGTACAAAAAAAAAGTTGCTGTCTCCAGCCTGTTTCCATCCAACTGGCCTTTTACTGATAAAATGGTGTTGCTTCATGATGTCATCGTTCAAATAAACGAACTTTTGCATAAGTTTTGGTGTATTGCAAAAAACATGTTTGGCCTTGAGCTGTTTTCATACCTATATATTAACTACTGCGCAAATTATATGCACAATAGTAGCATGTTCTTGTTCTATTGTATGGGCTTACATAAAATTATTTTTAACAAGTTTACTAAGTTAAAACATTGTTTTACAGTGTACTTTTGTACAAGAAAGAGGCCATTAATAATCAGGTGCAGTTGTATTTTTTTCTGATTAACTTTTTTTATTGTTATTATTAAGTTGAGTTATTCAATTTCTCCTAACCTATGGTCGTTAAGCCATTATTAACCGAAAATGGTGACGTGAAATTACAATTAAATTACATTCGAATTGATATGTAGCTGAAACCCATTAAAATACCTACATTTGTTTCCAGGTATTTATTTTATACTAGCAAAAAGCAGCAGAGCGATTCACATCACATCTTGTGCTTACAGAGAAAAACAAAGCTATCTATAATAGAAATAGGCCCATATGCCAAATATATTTTTGTAACGAAATAATAAATTAACAATACGAAAGAAAGAAAAAAAACCTGCACCAAGTAGCAGCCTAAAGCCTCTGCAGAATTACAGAATTTCGGCCTCCAATTTGTTTCCAGTATTTACAAAACACAGCTGTTTTTAATGTGAATTTACACAAATAAAAGAAATATTAATATAGTTTCGAATAATGTTTCGACATTTATAAGGGAATGAAAATCCAGTGATCCCGTTACACATTACCAAGGGACAGCTTTCATCTTCAGAACAAAGTTAGGCCGAATTAATGAAAACTTTCAAAGTATTAAAGCAACATCAAATTAAGATATGTATGTTTAAGAAATAACTCCTCTTTTTTTTACCATTATCAATTTTAGATACAATTATACAAATATGGTTTAATGCGCTTTTGAACTCTAAAGAGAAACGGTGCTTTGACGCGAGCAGCATCAGTAACACAGAGGTTCGGAATGGTATAAGTTTCTCATTCAACCGCAATCAAATTCACTCTATCACAAGGTTTCTATGAATGTTTGTTTGTTTTTAACTATGACAAGCCGAAATGAAAACAAGCCAAAATGAAATAGGAGTAACGAGGCTATTTTTAAAATGTAAGGAGTAAAAAGTACAGATAATTGCGTGAAAATGTAAGAAGTAGCTGAAAAATAATTACTCCAGTAAAGTATAGATACTCAAACTTTCTACTTAAGTAAGGTAACGAAGTATTTGTACTTTGTTACTTGACACCTCTGCTGAGATTAGAAAAGCAGTATTCAGTAAAATAATGTGTTTGTGGGCGGGGTCAGTTGTTCGTAGCCAGCCAATGAAGAGCGTCGGCGTGAATTGTTCAAATGTGTTATCCTGTAATGTGTAGCTGTAGTCTACACACAGTCTCACAAGCAATTCGTACATATTCGTACGAGGTGGCAAAATCGAGTTCATTCGCACAACCTTAATACGATTTTATACGATTTATCTAATCCCCAGTGACGGGTAGGTTTAGGGGCGGGGTAAGGTGTATGACATTCGTACAAATTCATAAGATTTGGTATCTTGTAAAATATGTACGATTTTGCCAAAAAAATGGAAGAATAATAACAAATTTTGTACGAATTAGCCACGTCGTACAACATGAGACTGGGTTGAGCCGGAAGTACTAAAGACTCATTCAAGCTGTATAGTGTCGATTATTTTGGTAGGCAATAACTTTATTTATTGTGCACTTTCAGATTAACAACTTTACTGGCACTTTAAAAATTATTTTAAAAGTACGTCAAACTTGGTATTGGTAAATTTGGTTTAAATAGCTTCCACTTCGTTCGTCAAACTGAACTAGATTGATCAAATGGAAGTTCTAGACAAGCGCAGTGGATTTTAGGATACATTATGTCGTGCAGTTTTCAAGGTAAGCAAATGTATAGTAATGAAATATTACAAATATAGCTGCTAATTTGAACATTTTGGGAAAGTGTTGAATGAATAAATAACTTAAAATAATTTCTTATGATTTGTACTTCTCTTTATCCATCATGCCTCTCTTTCTCGGCTGACATTTAATGGTTCTTTAAGCAAAAGTCTCCTGCAACTCTTTTAAAGATCTCACATTTTCCCATGTGCACCACCTCCTACATAAAACTGATTATATACATATTTCATAGCGCATGTGGCCGCCTCTTACTTTCTATAAACAGCTTTGTGTGACTAGGAGGCTAAAGCAAGAATAATTAAGCAGCTATTGTTAATTACTCCGGTCTTAATTCTCTGTGCATATCAAGTGGTCTTTTATGTGTTTGCATAACTGTAACTTAATCAGTCAAGCTGTAAAAGTTACACTAAACACAAAACATCAATTAAAGTTCCGTTGGTTTTACAGAAAACTGGGCCTGAATCTGTCTTGTCCAATAAAATCATGGAGCGGCCTGTTCCTCAAAAGGGAACAGATGATGTTGGATTTGACGTTCCCTTGGGGTATCGGAACAGAATTACACAATACAGTACAGTATTTTCACACCTCAAAATTACAGTTAATCCGATCCTGACATTTCCCAATTCTCCCACTCATAAATCAAAGCCCACAAAACCCTTGTAATCAGATTTCAGGCCTCACCAGTGATGCCGTCAAATCACAATGTGTTATTTACAACACCGGTTCAATGTGAATCAATGCTTCATGGGCTTTACATTCTACAGAAACGTAGAGATTTTGGTAACACTTTATTTTAAGGTGTCCTTGTTACAGTGTATACATGTTATACATTTAAGTACTGAGTAATATTAAATAAACATAAAGTAACTACCTATATATACCTATAAAAATACATGTTAAGATACTTAAAATCTGTATAAATCTATTTGCTGCGCATTAAATAGGTTGTGAAATGTGATTAGTTTGTGTACTCCTGAAAAAACTAATCAAATTCTCTATATATCATGTTGACATCTAAGTAGAAATTAGTGCTGTCAAATGAATAATCGCGATTAATCGCATCCAAAATAAAAGTTTTTCTTTGCATAATATGTTTGTATGTGCTGTGTATATTTATTAA
>JAUMHQ010000051.1:12717794-12731432 GCA_032361165.1 Enteromius paludinosus | reverse complement strand
GCGCGAACGCCGGAAGTGATCGTTCGCGCGCATGCGTATTCGGCGTTTGCGTCTCCAAAGCGAGACTTCAAAAAAAAAACACTTCCGGGATTTGCGCAATCATCTGGATGAACGTTTCGGAGGCAGTGTGTAAACGTGATTGTTATAAGGTTTTTTTTTTTTACGTACAAATAGTTTGGATGAAAATTTTCCATCACAGTCTCACGACCAATTTCTACGTATTTGTACGAGGTGGAAAATTTGCACTAGTTCGTACAAATTCTTACGAGCTCACTCGTATGATTTGGTACGATTTGTCTAAACCCCAGTGACGGGTAGGTTTAGGGGCGGGGTTAGGTGTAGGTCATTCGAACAAATAAATACAAATTGGCAACTAGTAAGATACGTACGGATTAGCAAAATTCGTATGAATTCGTACAAATTTTTGTACGAATTAGCCACCCTCGTAAAATACCTATGAATTGCCGAAATGTCATACTAAGTGTGCATTGACCACCCTTGAATTTAAACATCAGTGGGGTGTTAGCAGATTGCTAAAAATGTATTAATAAAATTTGTAACATTGCTATGAAAGAGTGCCTCTAGATGCAAACACTGTTCCATTGCAGTGGTTTGGTAGACATAACAAAAAAGGCTCAAGGTCTATGTTCTCTAAACAAGCTCAGTTTTATTGAAGCTTTTTACTTTACTTGCATTGCTATATCCATCCCTAGTGTCCGTTAAAACTCTTATTAAATTACTTGAGAACTTTGTCAGTTTTCTTACCCGACTTTATTCGGTGCAGTTCCTCTCGAACATCGTCCTTTATTAACAGACAGACAAATGGCCTCTGCTGTATTTGATACTAGCAATTTTGGTTAACCGCAGCTTTCTTTAGAATTTCTAAAGGTAAAGGTCTACAACTTTATTTTCAAAATGATAAAGATTAGAGATCCTCCTCCTTACATTCCTGCACCCTGATGGCAGAATACAGCCCGAGACCAGGAAACCTGAACATTAATTAAGCTAAAATAACAGTGCAAGCTGTCTGCATCTCTGTTAAATGAGCAGGAAAGGAATTTGATTCATGTTTAATCTTGCAAACTCATTTGAAGGTGGAGAGAGAAGACAGAGACAGCGATGTGGTCTCGAACCAGTGCCAAGAGGGGCAAACAATAACCGCTCAAGGTTTGGGTCAGTCGAGGGTAGTTTACATGAAAATATGGGTCAGCATTGTGTTTAAAGCAGAGTCTTTGTAAGGTTTTGTTTGAGCTCAAAAGTTTTCAGGCCTCATTTGCCCTTGACTGCTGGGAAATAGCCTATTATTGTCTTGATAAGAAATATTTTCACCCTTTTTTGGAAATTTTTAAAGATTTAAATAATAAATGCCTTTTTCACTTGCTCTGTCTTCACAACAAAAGTCATGTTTACAGTAACTGACAATGGAAGTTTACAACGGAAGTCATTCCAAGGGATCCCAGTGCAGCCCATATTTTTGTTGAAGAGCAAAAAACGTGTCATTTCATCTAGAAGTTGTTTAAATTGTCCTTGTAGAGTACTTTTCTGGGCTGAGAATGCTTTCTGCTTGTGTTTCACCAACATCATTCATTTGGGTGGAGTTTGCTCAGTGTAAACAGTACTTTGTGGATAGTTATGCCCCTTTTTGCTGTTCTTAAACATATTGTGCATACACATAAGCATGACTTTTCCCAGACAAGTTTAATACATTTTCAAAAGGTACACTTTTGTACCTATTAGATTCAAATATGTACACTTTAAGTACTAATAGGTACCAAAATGAACCCTTTAGGGACAAACATGTACCTTTTGAAAATGTATTTGAATGACGTATTTTGGCTATTAACTAGTTGCTTATTACCATGCATATTACTAACACATTTACTGTTCATATATTATTAATAATCAGCAAATTAGGAGTTTATTGAAGGAAACGTAGTTGATAGTGAATTGTGCTTGGGGTTTTTGAACCACATTCCTGTAATTGAGTGGATTTTCGCCTCATCCAGCTTGACCTGTGTAGTGGAGAGAACTTGGAAAATAAATTACAGGCCGTTTTTTTCAAGAACCGCCTTCTTGAAAATGGCATCTCCCTCAGGCCATACTACTGAGATCTGAACCACAGTTCACTCCACCTGTGGTCTCCAGAAATGTCAGAGATGTTTGATGATGTTATACAGCCCTTTGCATCGAATACCTTCTGTGCAGATGAACTGTGCCCATTCAGAAAATTAATACTTGTCATACAATCTTATAAAAAACAACTTCCTCTAACTCGACAGAAATTTAAAGCGCTCCTAAAGTGGGAGGAAATCCTACAAAGCATAGAATGACTGAATGGTGGCATTCAGTGAAAAACGATATATAAACTTTCCGCCTCTTTGTAGATTTTCTAAGCCTCTTTAAGAATACCTTGAACTCTTGCCCAGGATTAAATGGCAGTTTGTTCAGACACATCTCTGGTTGGGCAGCCCGGACAGGTTGGGTAGTCATCAAGGTGCGTTTTTTAACCATCTAGGCCTGACCTTTGAGTTAGGGTAAAGTGGAGGTCTCATTCTCAGGGGCTAGATTTGGTCCAGACGTTCAGACGTAATCCAGACCTGTGATTCCCCCGGCTGGAAGTCGGAAGGGGAACCTGTTCGCGTGTAACACAACACACTTTCCACTCTATCCCGACCCTATTCTGCCGCACATAAAAGATGTCTTTGTCCTTAACACTAAGGAGCTAGAAAAGCATCTATTTCAGCCAACGGCCAAAAAGTGTGACATTACATGTGTCCGGCGCTGACCGACTCTCTACGTTCGGAGAAGTATACTCCAAATGCCATCAATGCATAGCATTTAGGGATTATGAGGGAAATTAAATCCACTTTTGCTTTGAAAGACTTTCCTGTTTTCGCTCAGCATGCATGAACTAGCACATGCTTTTCTAAAACGGCTGGCCTGTAATTCAATATTATTAGCAATACTGATGTATGAAAATGGCACTATATAATAAAAGCATGTATTTGATAACAAATACTTGCGTCTTGGCTGTCCTGCTCAATACTTTGAGCGACATGCTTTTGCTGTAGGGGTGTTGTGGTCATTCTGCGGGCAAAGAAAGTCTTTCGAGAAATGCGATTCCTGGGCAGCTATCCAACACATTTTAAGTTGTGCATTGTGGGGGATACTACATCACTCTGATAAACATAAGTGTTGTCAAGCATTTTATGGGTTTTACATGTGTATGTATATATATATATATATTTAATTTAAGAAAAAAATTATATTTGTATATTGAATATATTTATATATAATATAAATTGTATAAATATATGCTGTATGTGTGTATTTATATAAATATATATATATATAATATACTCTAAATAATATATATATATATATACATATATATATATATATATATATATAGTACACACACATATATTGCATAAACAAAAACTTTTATTTCGATTAATTGCGATTAATTTTGTTACGATTAATTGCAATTACTCATTGAACAGCACAAATTTTTATGTAACTGTAATAAGATTATGTTAGAAAGTAATTACATTTCAGTACAGTTTTTATTCATATGAATACAGTTAAACTTGCTTACGTTGCTGTTTATGTGTCGTAAAAATGCTGCCAAAAAGACTAATTGGTAAAATTGTACTAACTGGCTTATAAGCAAAAACATGAAGTTGGATGCTGGAACCAGTATATTGCACATTTTTTTGTTGTTTCGTTGTCACATTGATCAATACCAAGGTGTACAACTCTACAAAGCATTGAACAGACAGTACAACAAACATATACAGCCTCCTTTTTCGTCTATGTCAAATTAAATGTTGTCAGCCTGACAGAAATCTGAGCAAAACAGCAGCATGAAAATACTTGAATACAGAAAATGTGACCAGTAACAAGAGAAAGTTGTTGGTTAACCAAAGTCATGAGAGGCTTGCATTTTTTTAGTCTTCGTTTTGAGATGCACTTTGCACTTTTTGAACCTTCAGGCTACGCTTAACCAAGGTAGATGTACTGAACTCGTCCTGTCCTTTAGAGGTGTCAAGCCTCCGTTTTAAAAATGGTGTCACTTCTTTACAGGGGGGATGGTTTCACCTCCCCCTGATTATATAGCCAATATAACCATTTCGTTCATGACCTTTATCACCTCACAACGACGCTTAAAAACAAAGCTGAATGTTCACAGCTAAGCATTAGGTTGTCCTCTCAAATTACATTTACATTAAAGCAGGTTCTGTTTCGTGATGGAGGCAGATATTCTCACACAATGCTATTCTCTGTTCCGTTCGTAATCTGTGTTATTTGGAAAAAGGATCTGTGTGCCACGGTAACCTTGGCCAGGCTCTGTATTTTATTTATCTCTTGTCCCTAATGATAAGCGGATTTAGTGAGCTTGAAGTTTAGTGGGGGCAGCAGGAGAAATGAAATATGCTTTTTTCCCCCCTGAATTTTTTCATTATATTAAATAGTATTTATTAAAAAAAGAAAAGAAAAAAAGGAAAAGCCATGCAAATGGAATGAAAATAAATAAAACATAATTAAAAAATAGTTTTATCTCATTTAATTATATTTATTTTATTATTATTACTGTTAGCCAGCAATAAGCATATCTGAACCAAAATGTGAATTTCTGTTTCCAGCTAATGTATTTATAATGCATTTATTTATTTATATATTTATTTGTAAAAAGATAAAGAGGTGAGCATTATTGGTTGACGTTTTTTGTCCCACCAATCTGTTATATCAGCAGTAAAAAAAAAAAAGTTATTACATGACATTATAAACATCATTTTTTTATTTTCTTTTTCTTTTTTGTAGTATTTCAGTTTTAATAATCTGTACTCCTAGCTCCTAGTGGTTTGCTGTTCGTGTGATTTATGCTCTTGGTATGCTCCAGGGTTTTTGGGTAAAACAGATCATGGGTAATAACCCTCGTTCTGTTCAATGACATTTACTTAAAAAGGTCAGAAAGGTCACATCTGGCCTGACCAGTTCAGTTTAATGACTATAGTGCCTTATCAATACTGACACTCAAACTCTCAAGAGAGGTCATCTGTGTTTTTAGAACACACACACACACACACACACACAGACACTGTTTGCTCAAAAAATTAAGAAATCTTTAATAAAAGCAAATCAAACACTGAATGTTTTTTTTCTTCTCATAATGGTAGCTTTTACATTAAAATAATGGTTCTTTCAAAAACCTCTCAATATTAATAATAATACATTTTCTTACATTAAAATTTGTTTACTTATATGAAGCGCAAAAAACGTAAAAATAACTAGTGAAGAGGAGAATAATGAGGAAATGAATATAATGACTATAGTCAGAAAAATTCAGTAAAACGTCTAAATGTTTTTTGATAAAATATAAAAGAATAAGAAGAAATTGTGTAGAAAGAAAAGAGTAGACAAGTTTTGTATTTATCACAATTATCACAACAAATTGAATCCCTAATTTGAATAACTTCAGTGTAATAAATAAATAAATAAAATTCCGTAAATATAATTCAAATAATGCAGACGAAATGTTTTTGGAAAGTTATTATATATAATTTTGAATTGTGAGGTGCACTATTTGTTGTGCAAAAATGCAATTCAGACTGAATGGTTTTCATTACTATAATAGTGTCTATTTCTTATTAACTGTTTAGTTAAGCCCCTCCTTGCTTGTGCTGTTTCACCTTTGCTGATCTCTTTATTTACAATTTTGTGTTCACGTTAGATTCTCTTCAATGCAAATACTCCTATAAAAAGCAGAGGGGGAGGTTCAAGGGGGTTTTCCATGTCAAAAGGCTTCTTTTGAATGAATGTGGGTCGTCAGAGCTAGTATAAGGGTCCGGCCCATTGTCCACACTGTTCCTAGGTGTTGCGCGCTCGTCAGGGCGTCTCAGTTCACAAAGCCATTAATGGACTGACAGACAATGCATCCGCCTGCAAGGGTTTCTGTGGTCCTGGTACATTTAAATTGCCCATGAACTTTGGGGGGTGTCGGAAGTTTTGTTGACTGTCTGCAGGTTCTGCTTTCATATGTTAAATAGAATCACCGTTTGTTGTTAATCGTTTGTCGTTAAAAGTTAGGCTCTAGACTGACAGATGTCTTTTATGCCTGTTAAGGTCAACAGGAAATTAAACGTATGCGATTTTTTTGCTCTATGGTACTCATTCAGTGCACAATATTCTCCAAACAATTTTTTTTACTCATTATGTTTCATTAAAATGCATAACTTTCTCCATTTCAAACAACTTTTCTTTTTCCCCTGATGTAATCAGGGCTGTGTGGGTGGGGAAACTAAATTTTGATCAATAACATCATTGCCTAATATACAAAATCCAATCAAAGTAAAATGAAGTCACCCTGTATTATTGGCTTCATGAATGTGTCATGTTCAATGCATTGCAGATGTACATCCAGACTTGAACTAAGAAACTACTTACTAATTGCATTTATTTTTTTATAACAACAATTAATTAAATTCGATATAGATGTTCTTTATGATGTTATATCTGTGTCCTTTCTTTGTCCTGGCCTTTACCACAAGCAGATGCTTATAGCATGTGTTCCCATGTCTGGTCAGTCAGAGAGGTTTAACAGCCCTCTTAGTTATCTCTGTGATGTTAGGAATTAGTTCTGTACAGGGATATATGCAGCAGATGCATCAGGATTCTACACGTTTTATACATGAATGCATTCTTTTTTCTGGAGACTCAAAGTTCCCAGTTGTTTTATTTACTGTGTGTGTCATCTGTGTGTCAGATTTGTATGGAAGCCCATTTTCTTACTTTTTCTTCCTCAGAATTGCGAGATATAAAGTTGCAATTACGTGAAAAAAGTCAGAATTGCGTGATATAAACTGCAATATATAGAAATTCCAATTCCAAATTATAAAGTCAGACTATATCTTGGAATTCTGACTTTATAACTCACAATTGTGTGACTTAAAGTCACAAATCTTGAATTTTGAGATGGCAGTTGCGAATTATAAAGTCCAGTTTTGAGTGGAAAAAAAGACACAATTCTGACTTTATATCTCGCAATTCTGGCTTTATATCTCGCTATTCTGGCTTAATATCTCGCAATTCTGGCTTAATATCTCGCAATTCTGGCTTTACATCTCGCAATTCTGGCTTTATATCTCGCTATTCTGGCTTAATATCTCGCAATTCTGGCTTTATATCTCGCTATTCTGGCTTAATATCTCGCAATTCTGACTTTATATCTCGCAATTCTGACTTTATATCTCGCAGATTAGTAGATTTGTCTACTAAAATTCCCGTAAGAAAATAAAAAAAACTAATTCAGTCTATTGTTGAGATACAAGAATAGGATAGCACTTACTAGAATATTGGTTGCAATTCTGGCTTTATATCTCGCAATTCTTGCTTTATATCTCGCAATTCTGGCTTTATATCTTGCAATTCAGGCTTTATATCTCACAATTCTGACTTTATATCTCGCAATTCTGACTTAATAACTTGCAATTCTGGCTTTATAAGTCAGAATTGTTAGATAAAAAGTCACAAACACCTTTTTTTTTTCAGTGGCAGAAACAGCTTTTCATAGATTTGTCTACTAAAATTCCCGTAAGGAAATAAAAAAAAAACTAATTCAGTCTATTGTTGAGATACAAGAATAGGATAGCACTTACTAGAGTATTGGTTGCACTGTATTTTAAAGTACGTGTACTTTTGGTGCACTTACAGTGTAACTTATCTAATAATGTACTAGTAATACTAGGTAACTACTTGGGGTAGGGTCAGATTTATGGATAGGTTCAGGGTTAGTACCTAGTTATTACCTAGTTATTGCAATTACTATAATAAGTACATAATAGGTACATGAGAACTGGACTGTAAAATAAAGTGCTACCTGAATATTAGTCTTTTATTATTCTTAGTAGTAACTAAGCAAATATTAATGCTACCCACCTAAACTCAACAACTGTCTTACTAACTATTAAAAAGCAGTAAATTAGAATCCTACTGAGGGAAAAGTTGTAGTTATTTAATAGTGAATGAGTGTTGGGTATTCTAAAGGTGGATATGCTCAAACCATTTAGTTTGGGAAGAATTTGATTCTAGAATTCACATTAAATATCAGTTTGAGTACAGTTTGATACATTATTGACATCTATTATTTTAGGAAACTCATGTGAGAAGACAGTTTTTCGTTTCAAGTAAAACATCTGAAAAGCAGAAGACTTAAGCAGAAGACTCCTTTTGTATTGCATTTAATCTAATTGATGTGTAGGAGAAGCTATTGAGATGTTTAAGAGATCTCATTAGTGATTTTCTTTTCTTTGAGACTGTCTCTCAGACGTCATTGTGGACAACAGATTTACTCATTGTTGCAAGCAAAGGGCCTTTTCCTTTCATACGGGATGCCGCAGTGTCACACCACGGGAGAAACTGTTTGAGCTGAGGGTGTGCTGTTTGTCTTGGGATTATTTTCCCACAATGCACCAGTGGACTTATTTTCCGTTATTGTGTATATACATTCATGTTATGTTCCTGTTTAATGAATGTTTTGGAGTTGTCTGTGAGTTTTTGGGTGGGATTGTGGTGCGTGCAGATGTTTAATTGATGCTTAACAAGATTTTTTATTATTACAGGTTTTATTATTATTATTTTTATTTTTACTACTGTAAATGGTCAACTTTATGTTTTGATTTATTTATTTAAATCATTGTAAAAGAAATTTTTAAAAGTACATAAATGTAATTTAGGTCATATAATAAAAAATGCAAAATGTATCTAAAATATTATATATATATATATATATATATATAGCATGTCACACCATAGGATACTATAGGATACACCATTGCACAAGGTTTTATTGTTGAGCGTGTTCACTGCAAGTACACTATTATTGCCGTGATGACAACACTTCACACTGCATATCAGAATCCAGCTTCTCTCTGTTGTTCTTCCCTAAACTAAAAGTAGCATGTGTCAGCATCCTGTTATCCTTCTTACAAACCCACCCACACTCACACACACACGCGCACACACACTGACTCTCGGGATAGTGTCATGGTGATTGCTGTGCTCTCTTAATCATTTGGCTCAGTATCTCTGTGTTGGCTCTGAATCACACTGAAGTAAAAATGTTACCATGCAGTCCTCGACAACAGAAAAGTGTCTATGGTTAGCTCACTGTCTGTTGTGAGAAAATGTTTCTCATCAAGATTCATGTGCACCGGTGTTCAAAGTTTGTTTTACTTAATAAATTTAACTACACTGTTTACACTGCTAAACTTTATGTTATCTGTCACTGCTAAAAAGCGCATAAAGATATCCATGCACACATTTGGTTAGAGCTGTCTGTTTGACATTATGTGGATATTTTTAGTCCTATTGGTTATATTAACTGCAAAATGTATTCATTCCATTTTTATCAACTAAACATAATTTACACCAATTCTAAATATATTTTTAGATAAAGTAAGCTCTGTCATGTAAAAGCGTCTAGCAGGGGAACTGAAATACAACAAATAAAAGTGAATTATGTTCATGTGGAAATCCGGTCATTCCTGTCGTAAGGGATAAAAATAGAACGAGATCAGATGAGAGTGAGCAGTGAATGAGGGTATGAAGGGATATTAGATCCCCAAGGAGGAGAGGGCAGCAGGGCAGGAGTTAACCTGCTCATTCAGAAGAGGTTAGCATCTGTGAACCGTGACCACATGGTCACTATGACGCTAGGCTCACATGGCCCAAACCTTTAAAGCTCCCACTCAAAGCAGTACAGTGTTTCAAAACCTGAATACAAGTAAAGCAATTTTGTGCACATGTTTTGTTTATCATGTGTAAAATTTGAGCGATCGCATGAATAAATATGACAGTTTAATTAATTCTAAAACTGCTCCGGGAGAAATGATTGAATATTTTTTATTATAAAACGAAAAATACAAGGCTACAGAGACAAAGTGTTGTCCTTCGGCGAAGCATAATAGTAATATAGTAATAGCTCCACCAAAGCATAGTTTGTTTACAACAGCAGAATTTTTAGGAACATGAGCAGAAGCACGACCCTTATCAGTTGACCAGTTTTTTTTCACAGTGCGATTGAAAAGAACAACCCAGTCGCACGGCAGTTCGTGACTATATCACGAAATTATCATTTAATCTATTTATTCGTGTCAGGGACACATTTATTTCGTTATTTTCGTAAGTCCAGCACGTTTGGAAAACTAGGATTCAACTGGATGCATCCATTCGTGCTGGACTTACGAAAATAGAGAAATAAACGTCTATAAACGAAAGATTTTATTAAACGCAAATTTTCAGAATATAGTAACTGCGCAAATTCTTCTAGTTAGGCAAGGTTGATTGTATGCTGCTACTTTTTGAAATGCGTCAGATTGTAATTAACGCAACACAGGCGCGTGTTGTATTCTCAGAATCACCACAAGGGGCATACTTTTTACATGAACATCTTTTATGGTCAGTTCAGGTCAACTACAGTTATCATTTTGATAAGAATCTTGCTGAACAAGCTAGTTAAATTTAAAAGCTAGTTAAAGCACGTTACTAACTAGATTGCAAAAAGGCTAGATGCCTGAAAATAATAATAATAACATTATAGTGACCCGGATATTTCATGTACAAGTTAAAACTATGGCCTCCTTGAGTATTTAGGTATATTGCCAACACAGTAACCCAAAAACACGCAAGTGTGTACTTAGCGATTGCGCTTACAATATGTTGATGTGTAGTGTACGTATCGAACATTTCCTGCTTAGTAGTTTACAGATAGTTAAGTTTCGTCTTCAAAATCACCCACCCATGTAGGTCCTCATGACTCTTAGTGCCAAGTGTATCGGTTGCAATGTCATAAGATCTCTCTCTCTCCTTTTCTCTCTCTAATTCTCTCTCTTGCCACAGCGGTGTTTGGTTACGGACATTGTTAAGCCTGGTTACTGATAAACAGGGTGCTTAGTTACCAGCCCCCGGATGGTTGGCTCTTTTCAAAAGGAGAAAAAAAGCGTTGCCGGGGGAAAACAGGAACTTGTGTACATTTGAAAAAACATTTCCATAGCCGTTACAAGCACACAATTATTATTGGCTCGCCGCGATTCGGTTGCCCTCGGCCTGTTGTGAAAAACGCCAGCCATAAACGGTTTAATGATGTACTTCGTCCACTGCTGACCTCTTTATTACACTGCCGTAAGAGACATTCACTTCTGATGAATACGCTTGCAGAATAACCTGATTTGGGCTTGTTGTGCTGTGTATAACTTACTCTTTGTGGTCTAGATGCAGAAGTAGCTTGATACACAGCAAAATACCTCTCATTCCCTCATTGCCTCGGAAACTATGTAAAATATGAACCAACGACTGCATGAATAAGGTCATAATAGTTTTCATACCTAATTACTCATAGCGTCAGGAGTTCCCGCAAACACGCTATTAGAAGACTTCTCCCTTCTTTATGTTGCAAATGTTTTGCCAAGACAGGGATTGAGCTGACATATCTAAATGAGTAATTAATTCATTTAAAAGATTATGTAGCTATCAGGAGATAAATCCGAATTCAATGCACCATGCAACAACAGCTTGAGGCTTTCTACGATGAAATCCGTTTGTAATGTACTCAGAACAAAGTAAGTGGAATGTGTCAGAAATACGACGGGGCATCACTGTTCAGTATCAGAGGGTTCTTTTTCGCTTTTGTCACTGTGTTAGCATCTGAAGGGTTAGTAATGGCTACTAGGGCTTGGGATTTGGAAATGAATCTAATTTGGAAATCTTTATCAATAGCAGGCCATATACAAATGATTGCTTTGAAAAGTAATAGTAATCTCAAGCCACATAATTTGTGCTGTGCTGCTACAAATGATTTGGGACAAGCCAGCATTCAAAGTTTAATCCTAAGGTTTAAGGATTGTGGTTTTTACAATTAACGAGCATCATTAATATTTCCAAAATATCTATTTTGTGTGCGTTTTCTGTTTTGAATGTACATTTATTCAATATCTGAAAAAAAAAAGTCCCAGATGTGGTCGTTATAACTATTGTCCTGCGGCTCGCTTTCAAGGTTTTTGATGTTTTAATTGAGCTTTGGCATGGCCTCTTTTTCTTTTCTGGTGCTTTACTCCTGTGGAGCGCCGTAAACCCAATTCACCATCATGGCAGCAGACATCCATCTGAGCCCCCCCGCAGACCGTAGTTTTACCACTCCTCTGAGAGGAGAACAAAGATTTCAACACAGTGGTTTCGAGTGGGGGGATCAGGGTGGATTAAGGCCAAGAAGAGGCTCCACAGGGCAAGCCAGGTGCATTTTATTTCTCAGCAGACCACAGCGAAGCGCCAAGGATTCTTTGCTTGCGCACATATGCTGCTCGTTCCTGAGACTTTATTGGGCCGGTCGGACGCTTTTACAGGAAGACATGCTTGTTAATTAGGCTCGGTAGTGACATGTTGGAGGTGCTTTAGGGTGATTTGTGATCTTATTAATAAGGTGAGAAGAAATGCACATGGAAGAGATAGGTCACAAAAGAGAGAAACATACATAATACATTTTGAAGTACATATTATTTTTTAAAGGGATTTTCAAGATTAGCTACTTGTTTTTGCCCAACAGTTACTTGCGGTATTAGGAAGATGGGCAATGTGCATTCGTTTTGGATGAATACAGTTACAATTTCAATTTTAGTTTGAAAGTAGCACTTACATACACAAACAAACAATGATATGATGCTTGTAATATACTTGCTTGTTCTGTAAAAGTGAATCTGTTCAGTTCAGCAGAAGCACAGATATCCAAGATATCTTTAGGCAGGAGAACTGTTGCAAACTTAATTGAAGAAAGAATTCAGGAAGTAGCACAAAAATCCATCAGGAACTTGCCATCATTCACTCATTTATGAGGTCTGTCTGGCTTTTGTTCTTAATAGGGGCACCACTCTGTTGAGGACCAGGAAGATGAGAGCATTCCTTACACTTCTAATACACTTCTCTCTGCTCTGTTCTACCTTCTCTTTAACTGGTGGATTCTTTAAGTTGTGCTATAAATCACTCAAGTGTTTGGCCCGGTTAAGGTTTGAAGACTTTTGCCCTGTCACTTCACAGAAAAGCACTGAAAGACAAAAAGACGGTTTTCTTTTGAGGTGAATTATTGCTTCTGTTCATTGTGAAATGCGCTTGAAGTTGGGCCGTGTTGCCACATGTTGTCTTCTACCTATGTGAGGAGTTTCTTCAAATGGGAGTGAATGAATTTCCTGAAGACGTTGGGTGTGAACTAAAATGACAAGAAATCTTCTCACAGTTATTGCAGGTATCACCGCCAGCTCTTTGCAGGTTAAAGATTTACAGTGCAAAAACCCCCTTGCTTAATAAAGGAGTGTCTTTGGCAGTAGATTTCAATACTGCAGAGTATACTGTAAATATAAAAAAAAAACTTTTTTCTAAGCAACCTCACATACATCTAGGCTCACATCCCTCAATCTATACTTTATTCGTCTATAGATCTAAAAACTGATTAAAAGTTATTGGATGTTATAGCAGCTCTTTATCTGACCTTGGTTCACTCTCAGGCAAAAGCAGACAAATAAAATAAAATAAAATAAAATAAAATAAAATAAAATAAAATAAAATAAAATAAAATAAAATAAAATAAAATAA
>JAUMHQ010000051.1:12698541-12710879 GCA_032361165.1 Enteromius paludinosus | reverse complement strand
GTTTCCTTTAAAATGATACCAATCTTTTGTATATACACCTCTGCATGTGGGTATGGGAAGCTTTTTAATTTTGGTTGGCCAAATGCAGGGGGAATTCCCCAAAATAGCCGCAGAGTGTAAGAGGTAAAGTACTTATTTTATAAGGGTTAACACAATTTGTTTATCCATAAGGAGGAAATGAGAGCATTTTCTTGACAACAACCTTTGGCTGGTTATTGACAGCAACAGAACTTTACGTTGATACCAAGTGAACAGCTGACAGACTAAATATATACCGCTCTGCTATGTCAGGTGGGAAAAAAATCAGGAAAACACATACTTTTGTACAAAACATTAGAATACTGACAGGATATTGTAATGTAGCAAATGGGTCAAACCAAGTAAAAAGACACAAATTATTTCTAGTCAAAATGTCTGGACTATTTTTGTGTAGTTTGGAATCAGACCAAGATCTGCTGGTTATGTCTGATAATACAGTGTTTAAAAACACATTTCCCCACCTCAGAGAAAAGTTCTATCCATCTTTCATCTCAGAACTGGTAAATAGGATATTCCTGTTTTATTAGGCTAGGTGCCAGCAGACATTTTCATTAGTACCTTGATGCTCAGATGTCACAACCAAGCTCTTGCATTTGCTGCTCATGTTAAACGCAAAAGCCGAAAGAGAACAACCCTAAACCTAATTGAAGTAGAAATGAGATGTAATCAATGAACAAACTGTATCAGGTTCAGCCTACAACTTCTAGTCTGGGCAATGTGCTAATGTCATCCTGCACATTTTTACTGGACCAAAAACAGTGCACTACATACCAGACAGAGTTGGGAATGTGACCCATTTACTGGGAATGGTGACTATCCCACACCCCCTTCTCATTGTGATTTATAGCAGTGATATAATTTAGAGACACATAACTCAGCTCAAAGACACACGACACCTCCATATTTGAAAGGTCTTAGCCACATTGTTTTGCCGGGGGTATTAATTGGATATACCACCTGTTATGCAGTTGTTCCTTGGCAAAACAGAACAGCCAGTGTGGTGCTTGTGGGAGCTTCCTGTCTAATCCAGCCTCTTCATGTGAAAGTTGTGAGATTTGGATCAGATGTATGGCTATGCCACTTAAAACTGCTTCGGACTTTGACTATTTACTATCTGTGCTATATTTTCACAGTCATATTTCACAAGTATTTCAAGCTACTTTGTAATGTAATGCAGTGCTATTATTTTGATATTCTGTGTTATATTTGTGTTCTTTGTGAAGAAAAAAAGTTTTTTATGTTTTACAGAATATAGTCATTTAGGTTTGAAACATGAAATTGAATACTACCACTTAAACTGTTTGGAAATTTGTGAGTTTAACAGTGAAACTGTTGCATAATGCATAATGTTTTAGTGCATTTGCGCTGAAAGTATAGCAAAAGTATGGCTAGTGTAGCATAAACGATTGTTGTCTGTTGCTAAGCATTTAAACTGCCCATTGACCTCAGTGAATATATTTGCTTTAAATCAACAATGTGACAGCAACTGTCCCATCCTGAAAGTGTATAGGCCTGCTAGCTAAACATCGTCATGGAGTGTTCCAATCCGTTTTGCACTTTTGAGGAAGAAAGCATTTACTGTGTTTTACGGTTGTCAAGTTTCCATAATTTCTGAGGTTTTTATAGCATTAGTTCCAACAGAGAAAATGAGTTTGTGTCCTGAAGCAAGATACCAAGATGATCTGTCTAATTGTGTTGGAACTCTGTGGTAATCCTGTCTGTTAACATGCTTTCTTCACCAACCCAAAACAGTATTTAGACGTTCTTAGTGTGAAAAGAGAATACTGTTATCTTCCGGAAGCAATTGGCTTCCACCTGAAACATTCCAAAGTTCCAGCAAAGTTCAGCAAGACTAAAGGCAGGTTGTGTTTTTATGGAATGTGACTGATTTCTTTTTTGTAATTTTTAGATGGGATCCACCAAGTGACGGCCTTCTGTACTCTCCGTGTGACCATCATCACTGACGAGATGTTAACGAACAGCATCACTGTCCGTCTGGAGAACATGTCCCAGGAACGTTTCCTATCCCCACTGCTCTCTCTTTTCGCCGAAGGTGTAGCTGCAATCCTCTCAACTAGTCGAGAAGGGGTTTTCATCTTCAACGTCCAGAACGATACGGATGTCAGCGGCAACATTCTCAATGTCACCTTCTCAGCTTTGCTTCCTGGAGGAGTTCCGGATCGCTACTTCCCTTCGGAAGAACTTCAGGAGCAAATCTACCTGAACCGAACTCTGTTGCAGAAAATCTCCAGCCAAAGTGTCCTTCCATTTGATGACAACATCTGCCTGCGGGAACCTTGCGAGAACTACATGAAATGCGTCTCTGTATTAAAGTTTGATAGCTCTCCACCTTTCATTGCATCTGATACTGTTCTCTTCAGACCGATCCATCCCATTAATGGCTTGCGCTGCCGTTGTCCAGCTGGCTTTACCGGCGACTACTGTGAGACTGAAATTGACCTTTGCTACTCAGGTCCATGCCGCAACAACGGCCGCTGTCGCAGTCGAGAAGGAGGGTACACCTGCGAGTGTCTAGAAGACTTCACAGGTGAGTTTGCAAGACATTTCATGGCATGGGGGCCCAATCCTCTTCCTGGAGATCTATCTTCCTGAAAGTTCAGCACCAACCTTGATCAAACAATGAACCAGCTAGTTAAGATCATCAGAGGTATTTGATGATTGCAGGTAGGAGTGTTCTGTTAAGGCTGAAACTGAACTCTGTAGGTAGTTAGATCTCCATGGATAGGATTATGGCATTTTGCATTTGTGTGTTTAGCCTGTACGCTTGCAGGAATATGGTGTGGGTACAGTGGTTTGTGGTTAGGGAGCAGTGTTTTGTCAGGAGCTGAAGGAATGCTGAGGGAACCAAAGAGTCATTTAGGGTAGACCACAAATAGGGAAACCACCAGAGCCTCTGCATTCAGAACCAAAAGTAAGGGTGTCTATGTCACAGGTGGACAAACAAGTGGAATGGTGTGTCCACCTGTGAAGGACTCCTGAGCAAAGATCTTACCATGTCAAATAAGGCTTTGTGTCTAACTGACAAACATGAAAGACTATATCTGATCAGTGTCTGATTCGGAGGCTCCTCTGCCATTCCTGACCACCTCCCCCTTCTTTATCAAGGCCAATTACCCCTCTAATCATCTCCCTCAGTTCTTTAAAGTTCACAGTTCAACTCCAGATATTTTGCATCCATTATGATAGCGTTGACAGCCTGCCTCTCAACATCTATCCTTTTCTGGCTTTCTCACATTAGAGTGAAATCGATCTGTCTATTTCCCTTCAAGAGAAAGATTATCCCAAGGAAATCAGGGGTCATTACAGGCACAGGGACTGCCATCCTGTTCCCCCGCCACACATAAACACCCTTTGTCCAGATCTTGTCTGGATAATGGCTGATATATAACACTGCATGAGCTGTGTGTCCATCTTCGGTGAGGGAATTGGTGGTGCCATAGAGGAACTCTTGGATTGTCAAGTGCTTCCGTATGGAAAGCTGAGACTAAGTCAGGGCTGAAATTTTGAAGTAAGGCCAGTATAGCAGGGCTCCTGAAGTCCAGTGCTGGAGGGCCACTGTCCTGCAGAATTTAGTAACAAATCATAGCTTTCAGATACCTGACTGGCTCAAAGACTTGGAGAACTGCAGCACAAGCCTGAAGTTTTCCACTTATTTTCCAGTCACACAAATTAGATCACCTCTCAAGGGTATGTGAACAAAATGCAAAATACCAATAGTTTTGGCAATTTAACATTTATGTTAAGCAACCGCGGCCATATTTCAATCATTAAATAGTGTGACATTGTTAAAACACACTTACACACTTGTGCACATTCCATCCCTGTTATCACCCACAACACAAAATAAAATTAGCTCTGATCATGGCATCCTCTATTCACTGGTTGTTCACAATGCAAATTAATGACGCACATCAACATATCACCATCGGCCAATTCCGAGTTCCTGCTGCCAGGAAAATTGCCAGAGGGGGGAATTGGTTCTCTATGAACCACCCTTCAGGCTTCTTCCTAGATCTACATGGTGTGAAAGCCCCTTTTTTTGATTTAACATTCAATTAACAACTTTGTTTTACTTCTGATATTCCTGTGCAGGTGAGAACTGTGAAATAGATGCCCGCTCTGGTCGCTGTGTCCCCGGGGTATGTAAAAATGGAGGTGAATGTGTCAACCTGCTAGTGGGCGGCTTCACGTGCAACTGCCCCTCTGGAGAGTATGAGAAACCTTTCTGCGAGATGACGACACGCAGCTTTCCCGGACAGTCCTTCATTACCTTCCGAGGCCTTAGACAGAGATTCCACTTCACTGTCTCCTTCATGTAAGTGATAGGCTATAATTGACAAGAAAATTGTTAATGACCTCTGTGTCGTGCCCCTGTTTACCTTTTTGTTACACTGACACATCTGCCAGAAGCTTTGCATGCTCTAAAGTGTAATTTGTTGAAGATGTTGCCTAAGGAGCCCTTGAGCTCTGTCTGGCTGGGCGGCATGCCTGGACTTATCTTCTACTCATTCTGGGTCAGACATGATAATCCTGATGTCAAGCTCAAATCGGTTTTGCCCTTTCTGCAGAATTTCTTTTAGCACGTTAGCTGTTGGATTTATAAAGCTAGAAAGACATGTGGTTAATTGTTTCAAACCGTTGTAAAGTTGAAAATTAAGGTTCTGATTTATTAAGCAACAAATGTCAGGGTCACAAGAGAAATATTTTGGCTCCTGTGCTGGGTAAAAACAGGAAAGGCTATGTGTTGAGAGAGCACTATCAGTGTTTTTCTTATTTGCGTTATCTTCCTGTAGTAGAGCAGCTGGTCTCTGACTCCTCTGTCCTTTGTGCCATGTCCCAGATATGATAGAGGTGGGATGTGCCGCCCAGGCAAAGGAACCACTTCCTGTTTCTAGACCACTGACCTTACGTCCACTTCTTTCTTTTCCTTTTCTTGATTAATAGATGTTATTTCTTCTGTCTGGTTTGGAGGTTTCTTGTAGCTTTAGATCTTGAATTCTAACAAATGAGAGACCTCTCAAATCTTCATGCATGTAAAGATTTATGAGGGGGTAGTGCAAACATTTAATAAAACCTGTAGTTCTGGTTGTTCTGATCAGTGTTTTTTTCCTGTCCAGGTTTGCCACAAGAGAGAGAAACGCCCTTCTTCTATACAACGGTCGTTTTAATGAGAAACACGACTTCATAGCTGTGGAGATCATTGAGGAACAGATTCAACTCACCTTCTCAGCCGGTACAATAGTCCTATCAATGTTACAATTGAGAAGCCGCTAACACTTTAGCGTAGGAAGCAATTCATGCTAGTAGCTAGTTGCTTATTAGCATGCATATTACTAGCATATTAACTATGTATTATTATATATTCTGCATCACCATATTTTACATCCCTAATCCTACCCAATGCCTAAATATAAAAGTAAAATTTCTGAGCATTATAATGCTACAGCATTAATGTAAACAGCAAACTATAATGTTTTCTATGGCAATTTTTTTTCCAGCTACAGTTATGTCAAAACAACAATTTAGGAAGATTTTGCAGAGCATGTTAGATAAAGTTGTCAACATGTTTACAAATAGCTACTTGAATTTAATCACACAGACATATGAAGGTAACTTTATCATCCCCTCGAGTACTGAAGTTTGCTACAACAATAGTATCACACCTTAAGCATGTACAAAAGGACCATGCACTTCCAATACGTTAGCCAAGCAGTCACATATGCTTTTGTGTATTCATATAGAGTTTGTTGCTCCCTGTGTGTCACATTCACTCCTGGGACAGCAGACAGAAGTGTTGACAATATGTATGGTAACATGAGGTGACATCATGCTACGTTAAACAGCTTGTTTGTGTAGCCATGTGTTACTTAGAGAGAAAATTGCTTTAGGTGAATGTGTTTATGACAAAGGGATTTATTAGTTCTAAAGTGTCCGAACCTTTAATGAGGCTATGCAGTGACCCAGATGGTCTTTCCAAATACGTCCATGCATGTGTAGGGGAAGACACCCACACACTTAAGCTCACAGGTGGTTATAAATAACACAAGAAGAGCACAGGCCTATAATGGGACTGTTGATCTTTAAGCACACATAAATCTTTCCCAGACAAAGAGAACAATGCTGTGTCATGCTGTGGAGCCTGTTTTACATGCTGTAACCCATGACACTTGTAGTAAAACTGTTCTTTTGACCATTTCAGTAGTATGGCCCACCATTCTTAGTTTTTCAGTGATTAAAGGGTGCAAGGGTAATAAACAAAGACATTCATTTAGTATATGGCTTGAACGATGTTGCAATTGTTTACCAATGAGGCTACAATGATTGGTTGTTCTTTACTCATTCTTTATGAATACTAGTAGGGGCTCCTGCCTTGGGTAAATATTCCTCTAAATCCAGTTTACATTTTTGCTCTCCTGCCCTTTGAATGAACTCCATTGATGAGAGAGAATATCTAAACGTGATTAATAGTTGTTATGTTAGCAGCTTTGTGCTTAAGTGACTTTATATTGGACCAGAGGTGGCACAGCCATAATTTATACAAGAAACACCTTTATCACATACCACAACACACTCTTGGAAGTCTGTTTTTATTTTATACTCATAATTGTAACATGTTGGATGTTTGCAGTAAACTCTTTGCCAACTTTTCCAACTATGCAATGTTAGAAACTAAAAGCGTTTTAGCATATTTGTTCAGACAGGAAGTTTGAAAGATTCACAGATTAATTTGAGCCCTGGTAACCAATGAGCTCGCTGCTCAACAATCTGCCATGAGCTGATTCTTGTATGCTATATAGGGGTTATTTCATGTACGTAATATTTGCTGTATTTCTTAAATGTTCACAGCAGTATGTTGTGGATGTATTGGCAGTAGCAAATCTCGGTACTTGCTCTGTCGCAGTAGCAGCAGCGTAGCAGATCTATTCCACCAAGACCAAATGCATTGTCATGTACTTTATCACGCCAATCCTTCCGAGAGTTGTCGAGACAGAACTTTATCCGTTCAAGTTTGTGTTAGCAGCTTGTATAGCTAACTTAATTTTTAAAAAGCTTAGCTTGAATGTGTGGGAAAACTTTGAAACTGTATTTTACCTACTCATAATTTAAAGTAGCTTGCATATACAATGCACATGCCTTTCTCCTTTCATTCAAATTAATATTGTTGTTTCTTGCCTTTCTTCTCCTAGGTGAGACTAAAACAACTGTCACACCTTTTGTACCAGGTGGCGTTAGTGATGGCCAGTGGCATTCGGTTCAGCTTCACTACTACAACAAGGTAAGACGTTAAGTCTGCTTTTGCTTTTAAATGTTGGAACTGAGTTGTTCCTAAAGATTGTCACTTATTCTGGAAAAACAGGACAGATGTTGTTTGTTCCCACGATGGTTTTCTTACTTTCCACTTGCATGTGACCTGAGGAAGATAGGAGATTATTTAATAGCAGTTATCGGATTCTCCATGTTTTACTTGAATTGCATTTCACTCAACTGGAGATTGTTTTCAAATGCTTCCACACCCAAAGGCAATAGCGTGTTAGCACGACATTGCATAATTAAGTCTAAATGCACTTACTAGCATGTTTTTGCATGCGTACGACTAGAGTTTATTTAGCGTTGCACTCTCCATGTGACAGTCTCAGAAAGTCAATCTGCTAACTGGAGGCCACTGGGTTCTTGTAAAGCTTTAAAAAAACGAATGCATATGGGTAACAAAAGACACAGTCGTCTTTATTTCTGTCCTGTGATTCTCAACTCTTCCAAGCCCAGAACATCAGAAACTGAATATGCCATTGTGATGTGCCAGAAGTCTTCCTGCCTGTAAGAGACTCCAACTTGAGTTTCATAAGCCTGCTTTAAAGATTGTTTTCCACGTATTCTTCAAGCATATCCTTGTACTCGTCTAAAGTGAGGAGGTGTCCAGTTTCAAGGGAGAAACTGATGTGTAATTCACTGCATAGAGGCTAATGCAGTTTTCTGTAATGGCATTAGTTGACGATATTTCAGACTAGTTTATTGTTGGATCTTTCTAAGGATGCAACAATAGAAGAATTTAAGTCCTTTATAACCCTGTTGAGAAAAAAACAGCATATGCTGGTTTGGTATGTTTTGAAGGATGGAAGCTGGTTTAAGATGGTCCTTAGGTGGTAATGTAAGTTGGTTATTAGCTGGTCCTGAGTAGGAGCTAGTTGCTTAGGACCAGCACATGCCCAGCTTAATCAATTTTAGGACTAGCTAATAACCAAGTTTACAACTAGCTTAGGACCGGCTTAATCCAGCTTCCATGCTTCAGAACATACCCAACCAGCTTATGTCTTTCATAGCTATTAATACGATTTTAAGATAAGATTTTCTTGAAATAGAACTTTTTAATTTTTGTAGTACAAATATGAATTGTATCCTTGGATTTTTGGGATTTGTAAAGCATCTGTACATGGCAGACACACAATACACCACAGCATTGTGTGATGGAGTTTTGGACCCGTATAAGTGTTTAGCATGCAGTGTAAATTGTTCCCTATGCAGTATGCTATTTGTTATGCAGTATTTGCTTTTTTTTTGTTGTGATTGAGCACATGCTAGTTTGAAGAACTCTTATGCCTGTCTGAGTTGCTATTGGCGGAACACACACACACACACGTTTACAAGGCACTAGATAAACACAACCCATGGTGGGTGCTGAGAAGGCGTTAGACCACCAGCCAAGGGGAGTCCTCACACATCAATATGACAAAAATACTCCACCTGCCTCAAACACAGACACACACACAGTGAAATGTCACTGGGAGGCCAGAGATGCAGCAAGTGCGTGACAGCCTGCAGCTGTTGTCGAGTGTGCGCACTGATTTACCATAGTGCATTGTTTAAACACACAGGCACAGTAGAGCCAGTCTCTGTGAGAATAACCAACAGTAGGGCCACGTTTAGAGTTGGATGAGAAACCATGCCATGTCTCGTGGAGTGTGAGAACTGTCAGGAGTGGGTATACTGTCCAGATCTGAAGACATTCCTTCGCAATCAGTTAATGCTTTCCCTGATTATCACCTCCTCACAGTGCCAGAGAGAGGTCTGTTGGGATTTCAGAGGATTTCAGATGGAATCTGCTCATACTTTCAGAACCTTTTAAGGTACCGCTGCACTTAAGGGAATTTACAGAAAGACAAGTGTCTTACTCATACTAATGCCCAATGCTTAATTTATGGGGTCAGAGGGTGAATATATAAAAGCCTGTGGGCGGCTACATAGTAGAGTTTGTGCTGTGTCAAAGAACACTGCAATAAATTAATTTCAAAACGGACGTTGAGTCAGAACAAAAATGCGTTTTTTTTATGTGACCAAAATGTTAAAAATGTTTTGGACCAACTTTTACCCATTTGTTGGTCAAACTTTATACGAACTGTTGCTAGACTTAAAAGACAAAACTGACCACAGAAAAAGGCAGTTTATACTAATGCCGGATATAGCACCCCTTGTGGCAATGTTGAGAATTGTGATCTGAAGCAATATGGCTTCGTTTTGCTAAAGAGGTGTTATCATTATGACAGCAGTCTATCTGTCTGATGGTGTGCGAATAGATGTTTTATTGATGATGTCACAATAAAAAAGGCAGAATAAAACATTTCGCAAATTAAAAAATTCAAATGCAAAAAGTTTGCATTACATTTAAACACTGTGAAACCAACATTTAACCATTAAAAATTGTCCATTTTAGGCAAGATAAAATATTATTACGATGCCTTGTAGAAATATTACAAATATTATTGTAGAAATAGTAGTTGATGTCTAGGAGAAAGCAGTCCTGGAATACATTTGGCGCTTTTCCACTGCATAGTACGGCACGGCACGGTTCTGTACAGCGCACTTTTGGGGGATTTTCCACTGGGAACATTACCTGGTCCTTTTTATAGTACCACCTCAGCCGAGGTTCCAAGCGAACCAAACCGTTACCAAAACGTGATGTGTCAACTCTGCTGGTCACTGATTGGCCGGAGAAAATCGGCATTACTGCGTCACTGAACTTGCGACTCGAGACACAACAGACCCACTAGATTTAAATCAGCAAAGCCAGCGAAGGATCGGACGCAACTTTTTTGTTTGAAGAAACGCACCTTTTTGTATTAACCAAAAATGGCTGTTTCGTTGTCTATTGAGGAAGTACAGACGCTCCTCTTGTTGGTAGCCAGCAAACATCCACATGCTGAGAATGAAGAACACTATTCCGTCGATATGCTCCATCGCTGTGTGTTTGTTTGTGGCGCGTTTACAATGATGTCAAGGCAGTAGAGGCGGCGCAACTATAACGACACGTGAATAATCCTGCCTACTCTAAAGCGGTACTAAACTCCAGTGGCAACGCAAACCGAGCCGAACTGAGCTTTGCTGTAACGAGCCGAGCCGAGTCGTACCACTCAGTGGAAAAGCGCCAATTGTAATGAGGCCCATATGGTGTAACAGTCCCATAATATGATGTTCAGAAATATTCTATTAGCAGTCTTATTTATCATTAAATAAGCCAAATCATTAGAATGATTTCTGAAGGACCAATAAAAAACTTTAAAATAGATGTTTTTTTACATTCTAATAATATTTAACAATATTGCTATTTTTACTATAAGTTTGATCAAATATATGCAGTTATGGTTGAACATAATTTAAAAAAAATAACAAAAGGTAGTGTACTGTAAATTTTATGATTATTAGAGTACGCAAGTATAACAATATCATGATCAAATCATTGCACGCTTCTGCATTTATAGTGACTGCTTGCATTGCAGTTCTCACAGGCAATTTTCCTGCAGCTTAGAACTGGATTCCAGCTTAGTGCTCATTACATGCGGGATGCATATCACAGACACTAATCTAAATTCCCAGACATCCCCATATAACTCTAACTATTATATACTTATGAGTTTCAGCTGTTAAGACAAGTACAAATATATTTTTGTATACATAGAATATTTTATGATGATTAATTTTAATACTCATTGATGGACAAATAACTGTAGTTTGGCCTCGTGACATTGCAATTATGTAAAAATAATAAAGGTTGGTAACACTTTATTTCATGGTTACACCTATTAGCTGCTTATTAGCATATTACTAGACTATTAGCCATTTATTAGTGCTAATGAAGCACATATTAATGCCTTATTCTACATGAACTTATTCTACATCCCTAATCCTACCCAATACCTAAACCTAACAAACTTTGTGTGTATCATTGTGTACTAAATAAAAACGATAAAATGATTCAGAAAACCTAAATTCACTTCAGCTTGCCTTCGTTTCTAAATCAGTTTTAAGAATGAGATCAAAGCACATCGGTTCACAAAGCAGCTTAACAGGGTGCCAGTACTTAGGCCAACATTGAGTAAATCTAAAGAAAAAAAGAATCTGGCAAAGAATAAACTATCCCCTGTTTTAACATGCTAAATAACTTGCCCTAAACAGTCTAGTTTGCCTAATAAAGACAGTTGCGCTGTATTAGATGTAAAGTGAGTGGATTTAGGGTTTAGAGGCAAGCAAAAGGAGCCAGCTCACTTTTAATTTAGCCTACGGATGGGTGTAACGGAAGCGGGCAGGTTTACTGGGAGGTCATGAACTATAGGTGCTGGAAAACATTAATTTTGTGGAATTTACTGTTCCTTATATATAGATTTTTTTCCACATACTATAATTAGATATTTGAGTCAACACATTAAAAATACAATGTGAACACATTTAATATTAAAAAAATCATATAAAAGCATTTCATACCACAGTGAGAGATTCCAGGTGTCGAACCTCTATGAAAGAGGAAACTGGTTACCATCTTTTGTATTATTTAATTTATCCATGCCGCTCAATTGATTTTGGATGCATCTATGCTAAACCTTTCCTAGAAGAACTTTCCTAGAAGTTTATTTGATACCAAGATAGTTCAGATAGAGTCAGCTCAAAAAAGTCGATTTATTTAGTATTGTAGAGATTTACATGAAGGCTTTTCAGTCCAATTGAGCCTTTTGATGACTAAACACGGACACAAAAGTATTTCAAATGGAACTTTACTTTGGGCGGACTAAGCAATCAAACCAAGTCATTAGTCTGGGGTGGTGTTAGTAAGCCGGTTTAGTAGCAGACATACATCTCAGCTTATAGTGCTTTGGGGCTGGTTTTATTAGCGTCTGCTGCTACTTTAAAGGTGCCATAGAATGGAAAACTGAATTAAGCTTGGCATGGTTGAATAATAACAGTTCAGTACATGAACATAACATACTGTGAGTCTCAAACACCATCGTTTCCTA
>JAUMHQ010000051.1:12679506-12698441 GCA_032361165.1 Enteromius paludinosus | reverse complement strand
TGGAAACAAATAAAATTGTTTGCAGGAAGCTCAGGCACTCAGAACCTGAACTATACACTTTCAAATTTCAGTTTACAACAAAAAAATAAAAAAGCTAAAAAAAAAGAAGCTAAATACAAAAAATTTAGTAGTAATAAGCATGTATTAATGTCTTATTCTACAAGACCTTACTCTACATCCATAATCCTTCCCAATACCTAAACTTACTGTAACAACCACTTTACTAACTATTAATAAGCAGAAAATTAGGAATTTACTGAGGGAAAAGTCATAGATAACAGCGGATAAGTGTAAAATTCTGATTAAATAATTATAATCAAGCCATGTTTTCCACACTATTTTTTACTTAAATGAACACTGTCTGCCTTTGTTTTGGTTTGTGTAACCCACTTACTGCCAGTTTAGCCAATTGAACGTCAGCACCTTGGGTTGCCAAGTTGGCTGGAAAACAGTGTGTATTTCATTTCATTCATCGTCATGTGCACTCTTTTATGTTGGTGTTGTCAATCTGGCAACCTGTGTGTGTGGACAGTCTCAGAAGGAGGGATCGGGCGAAAAAACCCTCTCCTATATTTTACTTAAATACCTATAGTTGAACAATTAGATGTCAATTCTACTTATAGCACCTTTAACTATTTAAATGAGAGATACTCTTAAAATCTTAAAGTTTTAAAAAAGATTTTTTATACAAAGAATGGGCTTGAGATTAATAAAATGGCAACAAAAGAACAGCTTAACATACCCACATTCACAGCCCTGAGAAAGCTGTCATACCTGAATATATTTCACAATTAATGCGAAAGTGTAAGATGACTCTATCATCAGTTTTTCATGGTGTTTTGTAGTTTTGTGTGTAACCCGATCCATTGATTGACATTCTGCACTAATCCCTCATAACGCAGTTGTCTTCCTATTTAACTGACAGGCCAGTGGCAGCAGCGGCGGATTTATCTGAAAGCTGAGCGGTTTTACCTGAACTCCAGGGCTTCCACACAACCGTTACTGTCAAACCCGAGCTCAGTTTGCCCCTCTGGGGGAAAACACAAGTCATTTAGGGCCGTTTACAGACGTGTTCTCCTGTACTGACTTGTGTTAGCAGTCGAAACACTGAGAAACACTGTTGTGAAGGTAGACTCGGGGCACGTTCACATATTGGTGATTGATTCTTACTTTTGTGCTTGTAGTACACTGGATGGGCTGAACAGTACATGTCCAGAACAGATCATTTGAGAATGTGAAACTTAAGAACCTTGCTTAGAGCAGAAACTCTGATGTACCCTTAAGACTGCAATTTTGATCTCTGTAAATGAGCTATCAGATGTACAATGTGCCCCAACAGTATGAGTTTCTCTAAGAGTTGTGCCAGGCCCCTTTGGCTTAGTTATTGCAAATGGATTTGGAAATTTAACAAAACTTAATTTGTTATTAAGGAGAAATGTTCTTATTTTTTCAGTATAGATTAGCCTTCAACATTTGGCATTATTTAAGATGATAAATAATATATTTATATAGAATACTACAGTCAAAAATCTATGTTTTTGATGGTTTTTTAAGTAATAATTTTCTGCACACCAAACCAAAATAGAATCCAAAATACAGCAGTAATATTGTGATTTTTTTATTATTATTTAAAATAAAATATAATATAAAAATATTTGTAAAAAATATTTACACTATAGCATGGAGTGGGTATATTTAAATGATTATATATTTTTCATAAAATTGTGAAATTATAGACATGTTTACTTTTATTTAGCATGGATGTATTAAATTGATCAATCGTGTTGATAAAGACATTTATAACATTACTAAGTATTTCAGTTTCAGATAAATGCTGAACTTCTGAACTAAAAAAAATCATACATAAAAATTAATAATAATAATAAATATTTTTGAGCAGCAAATCAGAATGTTACAATGCTTTCCGAATCATCATGTGACTATATTAATGGGTGCTAAAACTTCAGCTTTGAAGCCACAGGGATACATTACATTTTAAAATATATTCAAATAAAAAGCAGTTATTTTAAATAGTACAAATATTTCACGGTATTGCTGTTATTTCTGTATTTTGGTTTAAATAAATGCTTGTGGAGCAGAAGAGAATCCAAAAACCTTTGACTGGTAGTGTATTTTATACTAATGTAAAAATAACAAATGTAAAAATCTAAAACACAAACTTTTGTAATTTAGTTTCAGTGTAGTGTCTGTGGACTCGAGAGAATGCTTTGTTGTTTTGTGTGTGTGTGTGATTTCGAAAGAACATGAAAATCCTGTTTTCCATGATACAATTCTTTTTTAAAGCAATTCTTTTTTATACATCCCCCGGTCTGTTCGGGTGAAATGAAGGTTTGAGTGAGCCTCTCTCTCTGACCTCATCCTCTGTCGGGAGCTGTTGGGATCAAGTGTGTTGCCATGGCTCCAGCAAACCCTCCATCCCTAGAGAGCCGTATGTAGAGGTGATGGGTGTTTTCAACTCTCCAGAGAGAAAACCTTAGCTGGAGGCCTCTTTTAAAGGACAAGTTCACTCAGAAAATAAAAAAATTAAAATTGGTTATTATTTACTCACCCTTGAGTTACCATGGATTCCAAAAATGTTGAATATTTTAAATATGACACAGCGTATCAGAATATTACCTGTGAAAAATCAAACAAACAGATGATTAAGTCAGATGAACTTGAGAACTGATATATGTATTTGAAATTAATTATATTTATATAGTTATTTATCCAAAGTTTTGGTCAGTCATAGCCTAGCGAAGGAAAGTTTTAAAAGGTTGAGTGGATTTCACAAAATAATTACCCAGAAACCAAAGGGGGGCAAAGGGCAGCACCCTGCTTTAACAAATGAGTGCACACAGAGAGGGAATTTATCACGACTGAATAGTGCCTGCAAAAACTAAAAGCATTGTTTCAGCATTCATTTAACAAAAGGTATCATGTAGATAAGATTATAATGAAAACACACCCACAACAGTAGTTTTCAATGGTCAGTTGTTCCCTAAAAAAGACAATATAGACAGAAAATGCATAATATTTCACTTAATAATATTATTTCATATTTTAATTTAAAAAATCGAAAGAAGCCTAAGTAAAATTAAATTAGTATATTAAACTTTTAAAAAATCTGAAACAAATTAAGTTGAAATATGACATATTAGATTAAAAATATTTAATACAAAAATATTATTAATGTAATTGTAGCAAAAACACTATTATTATTAAAACAAGCTCAAATTAAAAAATTTAAAATATAAAGATAAAAGCTAATGCTATAATACTAAAATAAGGCCAGTTTTACTAAACAGGGCAAATTAGCGCAATTCCAAATCAGTGCCAATGGGCGTGAAAATTTATGCGCGTGAAGTTCACATTGCACGATTTTAGCCCTGGTTTTCACTCGCCAACTGGTTTTGCGAAATTGGCGACATATGCCTGAAATACAATGCCTATTTGCGTAGAAAAGATGTAAGAATCACTGATGTGTCACTGACACCCGTGAAATATTTGACCTTCAGCCAATTAGAGAACACTCTCTGTTCACCCAGCAACAACAAATGCAGCCATTTCAAGCGCAAAATACTTTGGCGGGCTAAATAATGGCGCAAATACCAGTAATTTGATAAGCACGCATGTTAGTAAATAGCATTGCGTAATTGCGTGATTCATTTTAAAGCTGTCCTCCCATTTTGCGTCTAAAAGCGAAATTCCTCCAAATGCATTTTCAATGAGGTCAGATGCGAAAATAACCATGTCTTTTCAACACTAATACTTCACTGTACGTCTTTAGTAAATCCTGACAGTACTGTTTAATGCCAAAAGAGCTGTTAGTCAAACTGGCCCCTAATATGAATGAGTTCAGAAATAGAAAGTGTTTTATGATGTAATAGTATTTGTGATTTAGTATCCTCCACCAAAGAGAATTGTAGAGATCTGCATATATTGTAATCCATATCATTTGGCACCAATATAGCCCTGTGAGAAACCTCCCAAATCTGGGTTGATGTACCACCTTCTCCGCCATGAAACCAAATCCCGCATCTTCTGTTTATGATAAAATCACCTGCATTATTCTGCCTCACTGCCATATAACATAGGGGAGAGGTTTTGGTGAACAGCTATTAAAAAAAAATCACACCCCTGATCCAGAATCACTCATAGCAAAATATATATATGCATTGTTTTAATGTGCAGAGCAGCCTGAGGTGGAAACCTTACACAAGTAGACACCTGCCTTTGTAAGAAGCCGGAGGAAGCGTGGTATGCAACCAGATTCTGAGATCAAGCATGATTGAGATACTGAGTTAGTAAAACACTGTTAGCTAATATTTTTGTTAAACAGCTGACAGGAGTCTGTACTGTACAAAACCTCCAGTCTTTATGAAAACGGTATAGCGCTACCTGCCCAAACAGTGCTCCATTCTGTGCCTGAGGAGCATGTTTGGAGCCCCGCTTGTTTCTCTTCTGCCAGTAATGTGTGGCATGTAGCCAGAACCCCCAGAGATCTGGAACTACCCCCAACAAACCCTCTGCTGGTAAGGTTACCGCCTTACCAGAGCGCTTTTCACAGAGAAAGAACAGAGGAAAAGTCGATTAACAAGTTCAAAGCAGGATTAGTGATGTTTAGGCTAATAGGGTGTAGTCATCAGACATTCGAATTCCTCAATATTTTTTTGTTGATTGGATTTTTTTATGCAAGTGTATATGTAAATTGTTTGTTTGCAGGTCTGGGAACTAGCAAAAGCTAGTGAGATTCTGGGTGAGGGCGTCTTGTCTCAACACTGAAGTCTTTGTTTAGGTCTGTTGGTCATTTTACACCACGAAAAGAGCAAACGAGGCTAATCTGACTCAAATTGCAGCCGGACGCATGAGGATTTAACACTCAAACAAACGCTTAGGATAGAAACAGTAGTGAGATCTAGCTCAGTTGTTTATCTTAGACAGCAATGAGTTAAAAGAAGAGCAAATGGAGACTGAAATCTTTTGCTTCTCAGATTTTTCTCCTCAGGAGTTGCATCAATATATTAAACTGTGCTCAAATGTGTCACAATGCAATAGAGTACCGTCAAAATATATGGTATTTTGAACATAGTGCTCAAAGTCATATTGCATCACGTTTAGTCTCAGCCTCAGACGCCACGACTACGGAACGTCGGCTGAACGTCTGATGCATATGGTACACTTAACTGGAAACGCTTCAGGAATGTCGAAGTCATCAAATGATTGGTTGAATTTCACCGGATTTCCAGGAGACGTGAGTGTCGCATTTATTTTCAGTCCGCCGGGAAACAAAGTGCAGACATGTGATTGCGAAAAAACAATAAGCAATAAGTGACAATAAGCATTTATTAAGATCAGTTAAACGTTTGATTCTCAAAAGTATGCAATCCAATTTTACTAGTTGTGCGTCCCCTCCTATCTATTAAGGAAGATCAAGTGAAGTACCTAACTGAGAAGGCAAACATGATTGCACACCGTTTTGTTGTTGTGGGGACATTTCCACACCCCGAAACATGATGTCGGTCAAACGGCCTTATGGGCGGGCCTTACCAAAGAAAGCGGCTATAAATTTCAGACCTTCAGCCGTCAGTCTGAAGGTCTGGCTACGCGAGACTACATCACGTTTAATACGTAACAGGTACGTATTGCAGTGTTTTTATAATGCTGCTTGAGGTACGTTTTGTGGCCGTTCAGAATTCAAATATCCAGTGAGTGTCGCTAAAGGTTAATGCTATATCGTGTTGGAAATACCCCCTTCACCAAACCCAAACCTAAACCTTCCCGATAGTGTTAACAAATGCAAAAGTAATTTAAAAGCGTATTCGCTGATGCAGCCATGCTATTTTAACTTCCTTATGCTGATTTGAGCTGTGTTGTCGAACTGTTAACCGGTGCTTTTCGGCGCCAAAGTGCAACGCCGTATCACGCTACTGAGTAAACCTGCTGTACTTGAAAACTCTGCATATGTGACGGCAACTTTCAAAAGTATCAGTTCGTGCAGGATGTTAAAAATGTTACGTAACATAATAAAAACAAAGTCGTAACATAACATTTTGCAACTAATTGTCATTTTTATGAAAAATGTACCTTTAAATCATACTTCTGCGTGAAAAGCTATAAAGGTTGTGGGAGTTTTACTGCCTCTAGTGTTCATTTCAATGATTCGTATGTATAGGTACATATTTTTCAGTTTTGCAGAAATTCGTAGAAGGGGCATGGATTTCCAATGAGCCTAGGTTGGAATAAACAGTGTTGCGCTTCAGTGTAAACAAATCAAAACGTAGACTTTTGAAACCATGGTGTGGTTGCCCACATGCACTTTGTGTATGCTTAATGATCGTGTGAACAATAACATCATGCTCATGGTTGTACCCGTAGACATGTATAGAAGCCACTCCAAAAAAGTAGATGCGTCGGCCATCTTGTAACAGTCTACTTGACGTCATTCGCAATACTTCGCATTGAGCTGTTGAGTTCGCAGAGCATCGGCTGTGCTAGATTGTGGCATCTTTCAAATATTCACTATCACTTACGTATAGTGGCCCATAGAAACAGTCGCTAACGAGTATCAATGGTTGTGCCTGCATGAATGGTCATGTGACAGAAACTCACTGAAAATGCCACTGTAGACAAGGATCATTTGAATTTTAGAAATAGAAGCTGATGTTTAAAACGAAACATACTAGTGTAAACCACATAAGAAGTGATTTGGTTATTAGTGAACATTATAACTTATGTTATTCAGTTTAGGTAAAACATTCTAAAGATTTTTGAATATCATGTAAAACAGAGTCTGTTTTGAAGTCATGTTCCAGGTCACTCTACTAATACAATACAATATTTGGTCTCATTCAGCAAATCGTGAACCTTGTCTTATCAATGCTTTTTGTGATTTTTCGGATGGCGGCTTTCTGAAAAACAGTGGTTTCCTGCAGCGTTTGGCAGCTGGAGTGTTGTTCTTTCCCTTCTACTCCAATGATTAAGAGGTCAGATAAATGAGTTGGTTAAAACCAAGCAGCATGAAGTTGAGCTACTAAATCAAAGGCAGCAGGGAGAACATACTTGACCTGCTCTGTTGTTGGCTGAGTTGTGCTGTACGGTACAAGGCACAGTAATTGTGATCAAAGTCAGTGTTTTTTTTTTGTTTTTTTTTCTGCCATACATAATAAATGCAGTGCAACAGTTTTACATAGAATTTGTTTATTTTTTTGTATTCTGTAATAAATGAGACTCATTAACTAATGTAGCTTGAGTGTCCAAATTTTAACTAATTACATTTTTAAATATTTAAATAGAAAGTTCAATCTTTAATGTTGGATGTATATGTAAATGTGATACATTTAATCAAAACTAAGGAAAATTTAAACATATAATCCGATATATAAATAAACATTACATTCCTACTTATAAATATATATATATTTTAAATGTTAACATAATTCTAATATATATAAAAATATTAATATATAACAAGCATCCAATACAAGCATGCCAAGTGAGTATATACATATGGTTCTAGAATATTAACCAGGTTTGTGTTGAAAGCACCCAGCATGAGCAGAGATATCATCTGATAATACCTCACACCCTCATATCCTGCTGCAAACAGGCCAAATGAATGCAATTCACCTAAACAGTGTGCTTCCCTTGAAAGGCAGAGTCCTTTTTAAAGATCTTTGAAGCTGCTTTTGTCTATGCTGGTCCCCTGATGGGGTTTCTGTCTGGGACCACACCCCTTTAAAAATTCCCTTTCTATTTACCCCTTACATCTCCTCGAGAAACTAATGTTATATAATGTTTGTATACCATGGACTATTTTGTTCCTTGAGTTTTTAAAATATAAATAGTAAGAATTATTTGTCGCACTCTTATTATTATCATTATTAATAGTAGTAGTAGTAGTATTTTTATTTTATTTTTTGTCATTACCACGTTATACAATTACAAATATTACAGTTGTCAAGGTCATATGATTTTTTTTTGCGTTTTTAATTAGTAGTCTAGCTGAAGTCTTCTTAGTCTAAGTATAATTTCCTTGATAGAATTTTATGATGCCTACTTTTAAGATTGGAAGTTTTTGTCTAGGACATGGGTAACCATAAAATCTATAAATAATAGGCATTTAAAAAGTTGAATAATAAAAAATTAAAAATCCTCCAAATGGTTCAAATGTGATCAAGTAATAAAATAACAAGTTAAAATCCGTTAGTATTAATACAAATTTATATGAATATATGTATATATTGAAAGTGTGAGTGCTTTAGGGTTAGTTAGAGAAAGAGCTAGTTTAGATAAAGCTGCTGTGCATTGGAAAGTGTGCCATACTGGTAGTGAATGCTTACACACAACACAACTTTACTTTCCGACACTTTCTTGCCGTGCATTACACAATCAGACAGATGGCCCACATCTGGTATTTGGAGCCAACACATGGCACATAGATATATCTCCTGTAAACAGCTTTGATGTATGAGTGTGTGCGTTCACGCATGCGTGCAAATCCGGAATCATCTTTACGTTAGGAACATACTCATGAAATGAGATTTAAGAATTATTTCAGTCTATAAACTTTGTTGGGACAAAAAGATTTGATTAAGATTTGATTTATTTACTCAGCTTGTGTATTCTTGTGGGAGAAAAGAGTACTTATTATTTTAATAACCTGCTTTTTGAGAACTGAATGTTATGTGTTCAAACAGATTTGCAATAAAATTAAAATGTATTTTATTCAAAACTTAGCTTGACCCACTTAAGTAGGACTTAAATACATCTTTATAAGTAATTTCATAATTACTTCAAATATGGGTAACGTGTACTGCCAAAGATGCTTACCAACATTTATGGTAAACTAAAATATAGTTTCATGTTGTTTCTAGTCCTGGACGATGATTAATCACAAATAATCACATGTCAAAAAAAAGTTTTTTGTGTATGTGTGTGTGTGTACAGTGCATATTTATAAATACACACACATGCATGTATATATTTAGGACAAATGTTTATATATTAGATATTTTATAAATTATGTGAATATAAATATATGCATGTAAATATTATCTAAATATATACTGTATATATACTGTCTTTATATAAACATAATAAATATACACTATACACACACATATATTGTATACACAAAAACTTTTATTTGGGGTGCTGTTAATTGCGAATAATCGTTGCCCTTGTTATTTTTTATTGAAACTTTGCACATTTGCGCAATTGCACATTTTAATAATATCAGAATTAAGTGCAATCATTTTAAATGTAAAATTAAATATCACATTATAGTTAAAATTAGCAAGTTAATCAGTGTAGTTATGTAAAGCATGATAATAGATTACTAAACAATGATTGAAAATATAGTAAAACTCTTACGAAGTGCACATTTTAAAAGTCTGCTTAAGTATGTTAATTGAATACAATTATGCACACGAATGACAAAAAGCATTGCTAGTTTTGCAGGAACAAACAATACTCTCACTGTCTTCAAAAAGATTTAAAAGTCTAGTTTCGAAATGTGAATCTGTAACGTCTTTTATGTTTCTTCTCATTTCAGCCTAAGATAAGTCATTTGGGTTTGCCTCAAGGGCCTTCGGGTGAGAAGGTGGCAGTAGTCGCGGTGGATGACTGTGACATCTCCATGGCCGTGCGTTTCGGCGGTCAGATCGGCAACTATTCCTGCGCTGCCCAGGGCACCCAGACGGGACAGAAGAAGTGAGTTTATCCCTGTGTAAATCAAACAATAACTCATTCTCTTAATCATTAGCCTTTAGGTAATTATTCATAATTACACTTTCGTTAACTCTCTCACGCCCATTCAGAGACCTTCAGGATACGCGTCCAAAAATCTTTCAATTGTAAAGGATCTTCTCATACTTTAGGTGGCAATTGCTGCATCAGATGTTGTTGCATGCTGGAACAGAGTTGCGCATTAAAACACTTTAAAGAAAGAACAACATATAAATGTGAAGCTTTAACCTGTCACTCCAGTCTGATAAGCACCGACCTGTTTTATACTGCATGGCAACATTCCACTCCCTGTGGCTCTGTTGTCATGGACACTGTGATTGGCGGATTGGTTATGGACGGCCACACCCCCTTTCACCTGTCTTGCTTCTATTTTATAAAGCTTTTAATCAAGTTGTGCTATTGAGGGGGATCGGATGGTCTCGTACACTTTAGTATAGAGACCAGTTGTCATTGCATGCCTATTAATGACATATTGGCTGTTTAATAGTATTTATAATGCACATATTCTGCATGAGCATGTTCTACATCCCTAATCAATTCCTAAACTTAACAACTACCTTACTAACTAGCAATTAGCAGCAAATTTAGGAGTGTTTTTAAGCAAATGTCTTAAGTCAGTGGTTTGTTAATAGTGAGAATTGGAACTTGAAATAAAGTGTAACTGATGGTCTCATATTTGATAAACCACTATGGTAATCTTTCATGATAATTTACATGATACATAGTTTCATGTTCTCCATAGTTTACTGATTTGTATTTTCTTCATTTAAATTTAAAAGAAATACTTTTAGCAAGGCAACTTTGCGTGCATTAGTGAACTGCACGCAAACCCAGGTTTTCATAAAAAAATTAAGTATAATTTGTGTTCATACAACGGAATGTATAGCTTTTCAGTAAATACTAAATTTGATAACATCTAGGAACTCAGGCACTCAACAAATTTGCACTTGTAAAGTTCTTCTTTCTTAAGTATTGGCACTATTTCTCTACAGACGTTTTAAAAAATGTAAATGTTGGCCCCACTTTATATTAAGTGTCCTTAACTACTCTATGTACTTACTATTGTAAGTTGATACAATGCACTTAGTGTGTGCATGCATGTTTTAACATTGTACTTAGATTTTAAAAATACCGACATGTAATTGCATCTGTGATTAATTTCTGTAATTAAGTTTAATTGCATTCTGTAGTTAAACCTACCCATACCACCAAACCTGGTCCTAACCTTACACGTGTCACACCTAAATAGCAGCGAGAGCGTTTTGCCCACAATATGAACACAATAATACATTGTACTTATTTTTTGATGTACATACACAATAGTTTAGGCCATAAAGTGGGACCAAAATGTCCATGTAAATTAGAGTTATGGGTATTTCCAAATTGGTGCTCACCAGTTTAAAGGTATGTGGTTGTTTTCAGTAACTGATTAGTGAAATATAGACTAGCATATGCTTAAACAACGTATACTTTAGCTTTTGATGCTATTAACCTGTTGGCAAAAAATCTAAGTTTTGTTTTTCCTCTTCAGGTCTTTGGATCTTACTGGGCCTCTTCTGCTTGGCGGGGTGCCCAACCTTCCAGAGGATTTCCCCATACGAAACAGAGACTTTGTGGGTTGCATGAGGAACCTGATGATTGACAGTAAATCCATCGACATGGCCAGTTACATTGCCAACAACGGCACCAATGAAGGTCTTACGTAAACCATAACAATTGCATTGTGAACTTGTTTTTAGGTTGTTGTAACTCAAAACCAATATAATTATTGTGCTGTCAGGTTGTCCAGCGAAGAAGAACTTCTGCTATGAGGGTTTGTGTCAGCACGGCGCTCAGTGTGAAAATAAATGGAACACCTACTTTTGTGACTGTCCTGAAGGCCGGGGCGGCAAGAACTGCGATCAGGGTAGGTGGGACTATTTGGTAGCATGCCAATGGACATGAATGCACGTGCATGCATGCGTCCAGCATGTATGCATTTGTTATTTTGAACTAGGTGTTGATTGCTCATGAACTTTAAGGAAGCAGGCAGTGGCGTTAATGTGAAGGTGTTTCCTGAAAGGGAAATGTCTTTGCAGATAAGCATCAAGTCAGAATCTGCATTCTCTCTCAAATCAACCTTACGGATATACACTCCACATATTCTGAGCAATCTTCGAGTTGAGTTGCCAGTGTTTTTCCCATAATGCTTCTGACTACGATAATATAGTCACTCATTGCAACAAAATTTTGGTTTTACAACCTGTTGTTGTGACCTTTTGGGTCAAAGAAAACCCAAAGGTTCAGACTTAAATGAAAAATAAAACTGAGGCAACAGTGTAAACATTTTTAGCAGCATTGTAAATAATTGAACAGCCCACACAAATAGCATTCTCACAACAATTTAGATGTTAGCATTTTGCTAAGCTAACACCTTAATGTGCTTTTAAATGTCAGACAAAACACAAAGATTGGGTAAAATAGTCAATTTGTACATTTAAATATCAGTATATTTCTAGTCAGTATTTTTCGCAAATTGAGTGACACTAGCATGATGCTAAGATAACAGTTCGATTACCCTTTTGAAAAAAAAACAGCACATGCTGGTTAGGTTTTGAAGCTTGAATGCTGGTTTGAACTGGTAGTAGCCAGTCCTTAACTGGTCATGACTTGGTTTAATATGGTCTTTTGCTGGTTTAAGCTGGTCCTAAGCCGATCTTGAGCAGGAGGGACCATCTTCTATGCTTCAAAACCTACCTAACCCCCATTTTTTAACAGGGTATGTAATAAACATACATAACACAAATACTGGGTGAGTCCCGTTTGAAAAGATTTTGGTAGTGAGTACTGTTACACATTTGATAAAATCGTAATCCAGCGCTAAACTCCCTCTTAATCTTTCAAATTTTTTTGAGAGTGATTGAATGGCCAGAAAAAAAGAAAACAAAAAAAGATAAAGGTGAATACGACTGAGACTGAACCTATTGTAAAAATGTAATTACCGTGAGTTCGATCGGGGGCCACAATTATCTAAAAGCTAATGTTTTGATATACCAAAATGACATATATCGATAGTTTTTTCCTCAACTCTTCTGTCATGCTTGTTGCAATGCATTCTGGGATTTCCATCTCTGTTAAAGATACAGCAAAGTCATCTTAGATTTGGCTCCGAATGAGGAATCTTGGAACATAACTTAACTTTTAAGCAGACAGGTTTATTGGGTTTTTAGTCTAATTGTCAATTTTGGAGTAACTGTCAGTCTGGACTGTTCCCGTATTTCCCCACAATTAAAGGAAGTACAGGACCTTCTGTTCTTACCTCACTCTTTGGTGGATTTGTTAAGTCTGAGTTTTTGTGGCCTAGAAAGGCCAATAAATTTGCCATCTTCTGCAATTCTGATACATACTCAACAGGACTTTACACACTACTTTACAACTCCACTGTGATTAATTGACAGTTGTGTTTAAAAGTGGGTGTGTTTGCATGTGTTTGAACAACCCAAATGATAGTGTACCTGACATCGCCACTGGCTGTTTTTTGCGGTTGGACGTTCCGTAATGCTTGGGGCACCCAAACAAGAAGGGACAGCATGAATCACACTGGTCCCTCCACAGACCTGTTGGGGCAGCGCTCCATTATAAATTCTGGATGCTTAAGTCATGTCATCATCTAACAAACAACCGTGTTGACTGAAACAGCCTTCTCCAATTTTATGCTTTGGCAGGGAAGCGTGCCTGCCAGGAAAGGGTGTTATTTTTGATGCTGATTAGATGGATGCCTGAAGTAGCCCCAATTTTGCGGTTTGTTGTCGTTACAGGATAGCACTGTTTTAGAGCTAATGGCTTGTTTCCAGAGCTAGCAAAGAGTAATTTAGATATTATCACATCTACGCTTCTGCCATAGCACAGATAGAATGTCCAGATCTAGTAAAACATGTAATTCTGCCTGCAGTGGCTGGCAGTTCTTTGACGACCTCTCAAATTTCAGTCATGTTAATGTCGTCTGGAAATATTAGTAAAGCATTGGTTGAGGATTTGACTCCCATCCAGAGATTCGAATTTAGCGCATGCGTAAAACTGGAATATCGCATAGAACTTTTGAAAATAAAGCATTGTTTCCGTCAAATGCAAAAAACTAGTATGCGCCTTCCAATTTCAGAAATATTACAGTTTTTAAAAAAAAAATCATGGATCAAGCCCAAAAGTATATATGTATGAAACTTCACATATAGCCCAAACTCCAGAGGATAGTACTTCCATGGGATTGATTCCCAGTGAATGTGTGTGAAGTGATAAAAATGAGGCCTTGACTTCCATCCAGAGATTCTAATTTAACGCGTAAAACTGGAATATCGCATAAAATAAATTGAGAATAAAGCACCGCTTCCATCAAATCAGTCAAAGAGAACAAAAATGTCACTTCCTGATAAACTAGCACTGAATGTCACTTAGAGAAGCCACTGAATATATAATTACTTGCGCCTCAGAGTGAGCAGACAAAACACAATAAATGCGTTTTTTGCTTTCAGAGGTAAATTTAAGAATTTATGCGAATTTTGGCGTTTTCATCCAGCATGTCTTTTTTAATGCAATATTAAATGCGCATAAAAATAGGTGGATGGAACCATGGCTAATGTTAATCACAGTAAAGCATATGCTAAAAGCGTAATTGTACTTAGGCTTGGCTTTTTAGGACTTAGCAAGTCTCAGTTTTAATTCTTTGCTTATCTCTGAGGGAAGTGTCTTCTATAACAGAATGATTTCAAGGTTGCAGCAGGAACCGGGGATTGCTAGTGTAGAAATTCTGCACACTTTTCTCATAGCTGAAGGGTTCTCGAGTCCTCACTTGACTTTGTGACTCCGCTGTAGCATTTCCATACCATCACACTGCTGCTATTTGATTTGCCTGAGCACAAATCAAACGGTAGACGGGAGTACATCGCTGATAAGTCTTGATTTGTTTAAGGATTTTCCACCCCTTTAAATATGGGGCTGATATGTGGCTCAGGGCCAAAAGGCTGGAAAAAAAAGCCTCTTATTTTTTATGCAGTCAGTCATAAACCGTTTCTTACTTTCTTGCAGTCATGCCTTCGCCGCAGCACTTTGATGGTCACGCTATGGTGTCATGGAATGACCCTGACATCACCATCGCTGTGCCCTGGTACATCAGCCTAATGTTTCGCACCAGACAAAGCATTGGATCCTCCGCCCTAATGCAAGTCAACGCTGGTGACACATCTCAAATTAACCTTCTGGTGAGTGTCAAATGTGATACAGGTCGTTCCTGTTTGATATAAATTCAATCATACCATTTCCTAAGCAGGTATGACTGTCATTTTTAAACATGTCCTGACTTTTTCTAAGATAAGGGACAAGTACGTGCGGTTTCAAGTACTTCTGAGAGAGCAGATAGTTGCCACGCTGGATTTCCCAGAAGCCAGAGTGAACGACGGGGAATGGCATCACCTCCTTGTGGAGCTAAGGAGCAGCAAAGATGGGAAGGATACAAAGTACATGGCACATGTGTACCTCGACTACGACATGTTCATGGTCAGTTCTGTGGTTCTTAACAAATCCGAACAGTCCTTTGCTTAAAAACCTCTTTACTGAAGACTTGCATGCTTTACAGAAGTCAGCAGAAATCGGAAATGAACTCCCCGGACTTAAGCTGAGGAGTCTGTTCATTGGTGGACTTCCGGGACAGAGTAACAGCGTCGAGCAGGGTTTTAAGGGATGCATGCAGGTAAGGCCAAGAGAAAGCTAAAAACAATTAACGTGCCAAGTTTGGCTGTGATACATAAGGTGTGTAATATAAATACTGACAAGTGCAAAACTGAACTTGGATTAAGAATGAATGGTGCATGATGGACCGTCAGCTCTTGACAGCTGATGATGTAATTTGTCAGCATATTTAAAGATCACCTATAATTAAATACTAAGTTAACATAGAGGCAGCTTAGTTAATGTAGATATATACCGTGTATACTATTCAGATGTTGCTCAGCAGTCTGTGCATTTTTGAAACCAAAATACAATAATATTTGAAAATATTATTACAATAACTGTTTAACACACATTTTACCAATCACACATTCCCCCCTATTTTCTAAATTTACCCGCTCGAATGTCATTCAGCATAACAATCTTGACAATATTTACAATAAAAATCAATTTATGACACAAAATACTACTACATTTGCCACTATCCTAGGTTTTCCCATTTGTCAGTAAGATTTGTTTACTTATTTAAAACATAATCAAATATAGTATGCTTATATATTTTAAGTCAGAATAAGCATGTTTAAATTTGAACATAAATATTGTGTTACACTGAATGGCAATGTAACATTATTTTAACATTTTAAATGTCAAACATCAAAAATTTTACTCTCCAAAAATGTATTCGAAACCTTAAAAGTAGACACTTTACTTACATTTAATGTGCTTCTTTGTGGACACAAAAGACAGTTTTATTTTGATGTGGCCATCTATATATATTATTTTTAATTAATTGTATCTAATTTCATTTTTTTGCCACTGTATGTTTTAGGATTTTGATAAATAGAAAGTTCTAAAGGACCTCATTTATTTAAATAAATAAATAAATCTCTGACATCACACTTTTGATGAATTTGGTGCATGACCCTGACGTCACGTGAACTTTTTTTCGAATGTGTCACAGGGTGTCAGGATGGGGGAGACCGCCACCAACACGGCTAACATCAACATGCAGCAGGCATTAAAAATCCATGTGGAAGAAGGCTGTGATACGTCCAACCCCTGCGATTCCAACATCTGCCCTGACAACAGCCAGTGCACAGATGACTGGAATGCACACACCTGCGTCTGTGACCCCGGTACTGACACCTGCATCACATTCGCTGCATCTGTACAGTCGCATCTGATTTCAGTTTGGAAGCATTCGCCAAATTCTTTCGTTCTTTTTTTCTTTCTGTCACTCACAGGTTTCTTTGGCAAAGACTGCGTTGATGCATGTCATCTGAACCCCTGTGAGCATTTGTCCACGTGTATTCGTAAGCCGAGCTCTTCTCATGGATACACCTGCGAGTGCAGTCAGGACTACTATGGACAGTACTGTGAGAACAAGTAAGTTTCATACCGGATAAAATCCCAGATAAAACCAGCCTTGTTTATTCTAGTTAGTGCTGGTTTTGGTAAAGCTGGTATAACCATACTTCTAATCAAACTAGCATGACTAGGCTTTTTAATGAAGCTGGTTGGCCTATGAGGTTTGCTAGTTTTTTAAACAAAAGTAGAATTTCGGGTTACATTTTATTTTGATAGTCTACTTTAGACATTCTACTAACTATAATTAGCTTTGTATCTACGTGTTAACCACATGCCAACAAATTCTCATTCATTTGCAACTACAAACTCTCAGATTAGACTGATAGGGAAGGTTAGGGTTAGTAGAATAAGTTGATGTGTCACAATTTAGACTTGCAATTGTGAAAACAGTTGTGATATATAATAGCAAAAAAAAAAGTCATACTCAAGTGTACGGTACATCGCAATTCTGACTTTATTTCTCACAGTTGCAAGTATATTTCCTGCAATTCTGTTCATATGTCGCAATTCTGATGAAAAAAATCTGAATTGTGAGATAAAAAGTTACAGTATATCTTCATGTCTTACAGTCACATTCACCAGATCAGAACTGGGCAAGAATAAAGTTTACATTGTGCAACGATACAAGCAATCAAGCAGTTCAGATATGCTATACTGTATATATTGTGCTACAAGAGTACAGTATGTATGAGGATAAAGTGGAGCACATTTATACTGTGTCAGTGTCCTGATAACCCTGTCAGGGTTTATTTTGTGATAATGACCAGCTGACTTCACATTATAACTTACTTAATAACAGGATGGATAGAATGGAGTTGAAGTGCTGCAATGGGATTTTTACATTGCAACAAGATTTCTGATGTTTTACCAGCTGATTTTCCGCTTCGGGTGTTATCACTCGATTGAATGGGCAGTTATCAGTCGTTATCAGCCCATTCATATGGGTCAGCACCTACTGGTACATCATCCATAGGACTACTGGGCATGCGCACATCAATCGAACAATTTTTCTTACACTTTACGTCAATAATACTGTTTGTTAGGTGTTAGGGTTGGGGTAGGTGTAGACGTTAAATAAACACAATCTAATCGCTAGAATAATTAATTTAATTTCAACTTTTACCAGTAGGTGCAGCAGGCCCCTACTGACCCATATGAATGGGCTGATAACGAATGGAACGGGCCCATTCAAATCGCCTGATGACATCCGAATCGCCTGGATTTTCTGACATTCGGAAAAAACAGATTTTGAAAAAGCTTCGAAATTTTGTCTGACATTTTGTGGTTGTGCTTATCAGTCAGTGTGAATGATTTGCAGTATGGAAGACATCTTTATTTTGGTGGTTTGTGTGTGGGTGTGTCTGTCACTGTGCTGGCTCTTCTCCATGAAGCAGGAGAAAACAACACAATACACCCTGTCACAAGTCCATACAAGCTCCAAAGAATTATTAGCTTCCCTTTTATTTTCATATTTAATCTGCTAAATCCTCTGATCAGTGATGGATGTCGTGCTGTCTCGTTACTTACGCATGGGATGTCTTTTTCTCGGTTTCTTTTCTTATTCTGTTGACATGGCTGTCCTCTATTAGATTAAGACCCAAACACGCTGCTAGCACCTGATGTTGAGTTAATAAGCACCATGCTGCCCTGCTGTCTGCATATTTTAAGGAGAGGATTGCAGAGAAGGATTTTCTTTCCTTAGCCTCAGTGTCCTGAAATAAATTCACAATGGACTTGTGTTTGACCTCCAACTGGCCTTTTACTGGGCATCATTGAAAAATTGAAAAAAATAAAATAAAACAAACAAAAGCAACAAAACATTTAACAATTTGAACTTTATTATCAAATGCTTGGCTTACAAACTGCAAACTTGTTGCCCTATGTCGTTGTACTTCAAGACTGAGATGTCTCGTGTAACGCAAAACAATACCTAAAATGTTTCATTCCATTCCATTCATGCATTACTATTACCAGTAACACTTTATATTAGCCTCGCTTAACTTGTTCGCCGGATCCAGATGCACACACACACTATAAGTGCTTACACAATCTAACATGTGTTTAAATTGAACTGGAAATTAGGTGCTGGGCGTCCGGCCAGAGGAGAACTGGACCCA
>JAUMHQ010000051.1:12665221-12678717 GCA_032361165.1 Enteromius paludinosus | reverse complement strand
CCAAGTGGATGCTGCACACTGGTGGTGGTTGAGGAGAGACCCCCCCACATGATTGTAAAGCGCTTTGGGTGTATGGCCATACACAGTAAAGCACTATATAAATGCGTCATTCATAGTATAACATTCAATTTGTTGTGCTAATAATACAATTTCATTGTTTTTTTGTTTTTTTTCACAGGGTGGAAAAACCGTGTCCTCGGGGTTGGTGGGGCACCCCTATGTGTGGCCCTTGCAACTGTGATGTCAGCAAAGGCTTTAACCCTGATTGCAACAAGACTACTGGAGAATGCCGCTGCAAGGTATGAAGATAATATTTTATATGATTTAACCAAGCCTTTCCGTCTGGTCCAGATTTGTTGTCTACAAATGTCCGCAAATCCATAAACCTTTTATACACAGGACAACTACTATCGACCGAAAGATAGCGACACCTGTTTCCCCTGTGATTGCTTCCATTTGGGCGCCAATTCGCGCATCTGCGACCCAGAGACGGGTCAGTGCCCCTGCAAGGCGGGTGTGATTGGGCGACAGTGTAATCGCTGTGACAACCCCTTTTCTGAAGTGACCAGCACGGGTTGTGAGGGTACGTACTGATTTCCTCCCACCTGCTTTACATTTAAATAAAGAATGTGGCAATATCAATATACATTAATGAAGCACAAATGGGTTAACATTTATGTTTTCTGTCTTTACCATTCAGTTGTGTATGAAGGCTGCCCAAAAGCCTTTGACGCTGGAATCTGGTGGCCCAGGACCAGTTTTGGACGCCCAGTTGCCATGAATTGTCCCAAGGGATCTATAGGTAAGTAATACTGCTTGTTATTGAGACAAATTGACAGTAAATATGTGCATATGTATATACAAGATCAATGAAAACTTGATAAGACAAATAAGAGTTTTGTGACTGATTAATTTAGGTTTGAGTCAATAACAGTGTAACCATAAATAAAATAGCTATATATGATGAATTTATTTATTATTTTATGTTTTCTTGTTTTTGTGTTAGTTAGCTGTATTTTGTAGTTTTTTTTTAACTAATCAGAATAACCCAACTGCATTTTAACTGAGATTAATTGGAAATTAGATTAATTTAGAAAACGTAATTTTTGAAACTGTTAAAAACGGAGTTATCTGTTTTTGCAAATAAACTCTTCATATGTAGTTATATATTTTGGTGTGGCTAGCTAAAGTGTTTGACATTTAAAATAATGGGCTTAAACTTGTGGAAATGCCTTTTGTTTTCAGTGGCTTTTTGTCACTTGGCACTGCCGCCCCCCATTGACGTTACCCAGCCCTGCTAACAAAGAATGTTCACTGGCAGAATTCTGCAGTTAGATCTTTTCATTGGTTGGGTAACTGAATGTTAATGAGGCCTCGTCTCTAGAGGGAGCTGGTTGGCAAACACTAAAGTATTGTGGGACACATCTTGGCAGTGCTTGTATAAAGGCACATTTACCAAAGTGCTTATTGGAGTGAGGTTTCAGTTGGAGAAACTTCTGAAACTGTACTTTAAGTGAAAACATTTATTTGAAGTCATTGTTTATACTGTACAGGCATTCAAATATTAATTCAATTGGTTTCTAACTGACTTTAGGCACTGCTGTCAGACACTGCAGCGACGAGAAAGGCTGGCTACCCCCTGAACTTTTCAACTGTACCACCATCACATTCTCCCACCTCAAGAAACTGGTAGATCTTGATGTTTAAATCATCAAAAGTTCATATTGTTGTGGTCATCACACAAAACATCTCAAGCAACCTCTCTTAACGCCTTCCTCTTGTTCATATCCCACCTCTTTCCGACCAGAATGAGGATTTGCATCGTAATGAATCCATAATGGATGGGCAGAAATCAAAGGACATTGCTCGAATGTTACAGAACGCCACTGACCAGACCAAGTCCTTTTATGGAAATGATGTTAAGACCACCTACCAGCTCATTTCCTGGATCCTGCACTATGAGAGCCAGCAGCAGGGCTTTAACCTGGCTGCCATGCGTGACGCCAAATTCAATGAGGTTGGTGTTACTACTCTACATCTCTACTGTCAATATAATCTGCTTCAGTTTTAATACTTTAGTGGTGGCTATTATTCAGACTAGCAGCACTGTTACTGTTGGTAATACATACAGTAGGGTTAGAATAAGAATAATACTTCAAATAATCAACCTGGTCTCATAAACTCACTTTTTGCACCGCACCGTTTTTAAATGCCTTAATACATGTTCTGCTGCAGTTTCAAAGAGAAATGTCTAATGAGTGGCGCTAAAACACATGTTCAACATGTGAACCCTGACACATTTTTATTACGTTGATATAGGTACATATTGCTGTGTTGCTAACTGTCGCTAAAAGTTAATGCTCTACCTTGTTGTAATGCCCTAAAACCCTAAACCTACCCGATAGAGTTACCAAATGCAAAACTGATATAAAAAGGCATTTGTTGATGCAACCATGTAATTCAACTTCTTTTATGCAGATTTGAACTGGGTTTTTTTTTTACCGTAGTTACACGGGATTCAAACCTGAGCTCCTCGCCTCTCAAATACAGAACAAACTTACAGTTTATGAAAACCAATATGTGTGATGCTGGTTTTCAAAAGAATGTTGTTTTAAAGTCACACAATATTCTTTAATTAATTAAAACAAAATTACGCTTTATTAATGGGAACTCTGTAAATTTGTGTGAAAAGGAATAAAAGGTATCAGAGGTTTACTGCCCTCATTGTTAATTTATTTTGGAAACTGCAGTGATATCGCTAAAAAGTGCACCCAGGTATGTTTATGAGACCAGGTAGCAAATTATCCAGCTTGTTGAGAAGACATTATTTTTTCGAACACATTGTCTACACTGGACACATGTGGCATGTTGTGACGTGATTAAATAAGGTCCCATTATAATTAAAAGAGCTGTCTAGACTGGCAGTGCCCATTGTAGACATCACAATATCCAAGATATTACAAAGACTTTGGGTTGGGCTTTTTTGACTTATAACTGGTGCTTTCCAGGCACATTTTCATCAGTAAATGTAATCTAGTTTGCACTTACATAGCACCCATCCAAAAAAAACCTTGCAACTGCGTAGCAATAAGTTAAAAACCACTCAGAACACCTTAGAAAAACCTTTTACACTATGGCGTAAACCTATTCTTTACAGCTATGCCATCAAGGCAATTTTCTGTTGGTGTCTTCTGTACGTACTGACAGAGCTTTTAGCCTTGAGGTTCAGTAGATTAGTGTAAATAACACACCATGTAGAGGTTGATGTCATGAGAACATGAACGTACTTATCTTGATACATCGTTTTTAGGATAAGGATGCGTTTTAAGACTACATTCATTATTGTTTCGTCTCGGCCCTGATTCAGACTTCTAATGTTTCTTTAATGTCCAGAATGTTACCCTAAAATACTGAATGTGTTTGAAATTGGTAGAACATAGTGAAGGCTGGCAGCGCAATTCTGGACGCCAGTAATAAAGAGCACTGGGATCAGATACAGAGAACAGAAGGAGGTACGGCACATCTGTTAAAAAACTTTGAGGAGTATGCCAACACTGTGGCCCAGAACATGAGGAAGACCTACCTGAAACCCTTCATCATTGTCACAGAGAATATGGGTGAATACCTTCTAAAATCACTAATGTACATTTTTTTGACCACTGTGCAGTTTATCTCAACCTAAATTTTTCTTTTACTTCAGTTTTTGCAGTGGATTATCTGGATGCAATTTATCCAGATGAAGCAAAAATCCCTCGTTTTCAAATGACTGACCAGGAGTGTCCCAAAGACCTTAAGTCATCTGTTATTTTCCCAGAATTCAGTTTCAAGTCTTCAGAGCATAAAGGTAAAAACATGCTTTAAAATAGATATATGACTAATTCTGTTGAGCCTCTGTGTGAACGTGGTGATTGGGAAAATAATAGTTGAACGTTTGCATTTTCTAGCAAAAGTGTCTCCTCAGAAATGTTGTCTCCTCAACTGCATTTTTCACCTGAACTCTCTGTCTCTGGTAGTTTCTCCTACAGATGATCCAGAATCTCAGAGCAGCTCAGATGAAGAGCACGATCCGGCTCCAAACAAGAGGAGAAGGCATGCAGAGAGCCTGCCACCATTTCCTGTGGCTGCAGTCATCATCTATAAATCTCTGGGCAAGCTTTTACCAGAGCACTACGACCCTGACCGCCGTAGTCTCAGGTACAGAACGTCGCTTTTTAGTGCTTGTCCAACTATAAACCGCACATCCTAATATTTAGTCTTGGTGGCATTCCACAGTCAAACACAGAACACCGTTGCCATACTAAGAAGATCCATTTAGCATGTCATTGCTGCCCTTTTTTTTTCCCACAGGCTGCCGAACCGTCCGGTCATTAACACTCCAATCGTAAGCACGGTTGTGTACAGTGAAGGCGAGCCATTGCACATTCCTCTGCAGCAACCAATCACACTGGACTACAACCTCCTGGAGACAGAGGAGAGAACTAAACCAGTGTGTGTGTTCTGGAACCACTCTATCGCGTGAGTCACAACCTCTTCATAGCTTCACATTTTTAATTATGATCTAGATTTGAAAAACTCTTCTAAATCAGTAAAAAGTTGGTGTGTAGATGATTAATGCCGTTTTGGTATATCTTGGTTTGTCAGTGTTGGTGGCACAGGCGCCTGGTCGTCTAAAGGATGTGACCTCATCTCCAGAAACCACACCCACATCAGCTGCCAGTGCAATCACATGACCAGCTTTGCCGTGCTTATGGATATCTCCAAGAGAGAGGTACTGAGGGTTAAATAGCACCATCACACCCAGTCGATTATAGGGTAGTTCAACTAAAAATGAAAAGAACCCTCAAATTCATTCATCGTTGTTAAACACAATTTAAGATAATTTCAGAAGATTTTCTTCATCCATTGAAAGTCTACATAATTTACACATCTCACTAATTCAATTTGAGCTTCCATTGACCATTTAAAGCTGTACATATAAAGTGATCATCTCCAATACATTTATGATCTCTTAAGGTACTTTTTTTGTCTATGATGACAATTTTCATTTTTTCCACAAAATATATGATTATACTGATACAGTGGCGATATATTGTGCATCTGGGTCTACTATATCCATATATACAGTATATATATATATATGTGTGTGTGTATATATGTATACTACTGCTGTCCAATGACTGATTGCTATTAATCGCATCCACAATTAACGTTTTAGTTTACATATCATATGTGTATTTACTATGTATGTAATGTATAGTAGTCAACATTTGAAGTGTATCAAACATTTTCAACAAATGTTCATCCTAAGACAGGAACAGGTATTTTTATGGTTTTAGCACAACTTTAATGAAAGGTTTTGATCCACTTCAAATGTTGACTACTTTATATATATATATAAATGTATTTAATGTGTATGTAATTTTTCTGCCATTCTTTTATTCTGTCAGCATGGTGATGTTCTTCCCCTGAAGATTGTCACCTACACCACAGTCTCCGCCTCTCTGCTGGCGCTCCTCATCACCTTTATCCTGCTGGCCATCCTTCACAAACTACGCTCCAATCTCCACAGCATCCACAAGAACCTGGTGGCCGCCTTGTTCTTCTCTGAGCTGGTCTTTCTCATCGGAATCAACCAGACTGACAACCCGGTGAGAGACTCATCGTTAGAATAATACTGGGAAACCGGCATTGGGTTTAAAACTCAAAACAGAAAAATGATGTAAAATGAACTTGAGAAGGAACTCAAAAGACCTCGTATGAAATTACAAGACTGGCTTTATGGGTTTGATCTTTCATCAAGTTAAATATGTGGTTTTGTGTCTTCTCATCAAGAGTCTCGTGTTGTCGTTTTCCCTCTCAGCGATATCCAGAATTTTAGATTCACATTTTTAAATTCCACTAATTACTCTCTTAAGTCTGTAATTAACAGCTGCATATACTTGTGGATTGAGCTGACTTTGACAAATGGCTGCAATTACGGTGGGGTGGCTTTTATTTTGGGTATATGTCATCCCTTACTGAGTAAAAAAAAGCTTTAATGGTTTAAATCCATTTATATGTGGTTTGACACTATCTTCCTGTATCCATTGTGTCACTGGATGGCGTTCACTGTATTACATCAGATTAAAGCTTTCGGTACGTCATATTTTTATACAGATGCTGCAAATGCTTTATTAGCATGTGAAATAACATACGTTTTTATTTGTCAAAACTTAATGTATTTATGTTTTTATTCTCATTTGATGTTTAAATATTACATTTCCAAGCTGGGTTTCTCATGGAGGTATGCTGTGACTGGTGTCTGCTAGTACGAGGGGTCCATTTTTTCTGGGTGTACTGTACTATCCCTTTAAATATATTTAAAATGTAAATATATACCATGTCCACGGTTTATTTTATATAAATAAATGATATAGTAATATAGTATATTTGTTTTAAATTTTTTATAAACATTTTTTGCTCTTATAATTTTCTTAAATGTACTATATAACAGTAGTAGTAATAATAATAAAAATAAAAATCCTCAGTATTAAACTAATCCAAAACTAAATCTATTGAATATGTTCTGTAAATGCTCTTAATTGCCATGTCACAAATTGCATTTTTTAATCAACCTAAAAATAAGCCCTAAAAATATATATAATCTTATCTGTCTATTTAAATTTAGGGTGAAATATAACCTATTTGTTTTCATGCAATTTAGCAGAATGTTTCTGTTGAATATTAACTCTCTCTCTCTCTCTCTCTAGTTTGTATGTACGGTAATAGCCATCCTTCTGCACTACTTCTACATGTGCACGTTCGCCTGGACGTTTGTGGAGGGTTTGCACATTTACCGTATGCTCACTGAAGTCAGAAACATCAACCACGGCCACATGCGCTTCTACTACGCCATCGGCTGGGGGATACCTGCTATAATTACAGGTCAGACACACACACACACCCTCTCTAGTCTATTCACTAATTACTATTTCTTTTTTTTTTTTTTCTTTTTTTTTTATTGAACAAGTATCAAGTATACAACACACAGATATATGAGGTATACAATATAGAACATTAATACAAATAACCAGGGGTGACAAAAAGAATAAATTAAAAAAATTATATAAATACACGCAAAAATTCACATATATGTATTGTTTTGAGAGCCTTTTTGTTGGTGGAGTCTGATATTGATTTTATATACAATTCCACATCCTTAAGAAAATAACAGAAATGTGGTGTTTTACTAGAGAACTTACATTTATGGATAAAGAACTTTGCTAAAAGTATTAACAAATTTATTACAAAAAAACATTTTACATTCTTCTTGGGGATTTTAACACTAATTACTATTTCATGCACGTACATAACACCCAACCCAGTGTCTGTGCAGATTCATATTTGTACGCTCAGTGTAAGTCCACCATGTCAACACGGATACACACCTTCATCACATAAATTAGCCTAATAGACTATAAGAAATGTTTGTAAACCAGCACACACACGCATTTGTGCCGTCGTGCTTGGACTCGCCCCTTCTTTTGGATGGTGTGTGCGTGATCCCTGTGGGAACGAGACAGGACGCCAATGTCTTCATATTACTAGCTCTCGCTCTCTTGCTCGCTCTTTTTTCTTTCTTTCTCCGTTTTCTCTCCGATGGCTCCGCTCTCCATAATGGGTGTCACTTTCTCCACTGGCACATGCTCAAAGCGGTGAAAAAGCCCCTATCCTAGAGATAATAGAGGCTGACCCGACTCCTCTCTGCTCCTCCCAGCTTAATGAATGGCTGACTGCTTTCTTTACTCCATTCTGTAATTCATTGCTCATACTGTTGGTTAGAGATTTTAACAGACTTCAGCGTGTAACTCATACTGCTCTGTTCTGCTTATAGAGGAGAGGTACGCTGTTACTTTTCTGAGTGATCACACTTACCATATCTGGCAACCACACAGCACTTCTACCTAACGCTTAGAACGCGTAGATAGAACACCCACAAACCTTAATCCCAAATGGCACACTTTATGTGCACTCGCAGTCTTGCGGACTTACATTGGCCATCAATTGTGTGTGTATTTCAAGTCCATACTGTAAGACCATAGCGTGTCCCATTTGTCATTTTAGCTTTCAGAAGGGTGCTTACAAGTCCCCCCTTTGTACCAGCTCCTCATTGCCCTTCTGCTCTATGAAGACTATGAGGGTGGGATTTAGGACAGGTCCACAGCAGTCATTCAGGACCGAGTGTGACTTACATGTCCTGAAAAAAGTGATGCCAAAACATTTCAACTGCCCCCTGGTGGCTGGCTAGGTTATAAACTCTGTCCTCTCCATGTAAACAAATGGGACATGAGCCAAACTAAAAAAATCGAATAGCATGCCAAATGCAATTTTTCCAAAAGATAGTTTCCTTCATTTTAGGTAGTTCATGTCACAATGATATATGTCCCAGTCTTTGCTTCTCTGCTATAAAAAATGGGATTGGTGATTGGGTTTGTGGTCGCTTTGGCAGGATTGCAATACTTCATGATCACTACTGCACTGATTCACACCGTGTACATAAAGAATGCAACAGTCAGCTTTTCATTATCTCCAATGAATGACACATGTCAGATCTGAAGCCATTCATTTTGAATGGAGAGTAGTGCAGGAGCTACATGAAGTTACGATCTGATTTTGAATCTGATTAGTAGTATTGTTTTAGGAGTCTTCTACAGTACATTTACACGAATGCAAGGTGAAAAAACGCTTTTGTTTTCGTAAAATATCACCTTACTTTCCAGCGATTCTCAAACGATTCGTTCGAAGCAGTTCTAAGATTCAGTCTCTCTAAACCCCTCCTTTCCGCAAAACTACTCTGCTTTGATTGGTCAGTGGTCACGTACGGCAGTCATCAGTAATATATTGTGTTTGTGGGCGGGGTCAAGTTTTTCGCAAACTGCCAGTGTACAACATAGCTGGGAATTATGCAAATGTGTTACGACATGCCGTGTAGCTAACACAGTCTCACGACCAATTTGTACGTATTAAAACGACGTGGCAAATTTGTGTTAATTGGTACAAATTGTACGAAACCCCAGTGACGGGTAGGTTTAGGGGTGGGGTCATTCGTACAAATTCAAACGAATTGCCATACAATTTAGCAAAAATTGTATTCATTAATTTGAGTGAGGTTGTACGAAGTATGTGTGCGAATTAGCCACATCGTAAAATATGCACGGATTGCCGTGAGACTGGCCTGGTGCAGCCATCATGGAAGTGGGATTTGAATCCCAATGACTCGTTTGGGCTGTATAGAGTCGATTCTTTATTTTGGGAGACAATGACTTTATTTATCGCGCACTTCCAGATTTACAACTTTGCAGATTGTTTACATTCACATATAGCTACGTTACACACTGCATGCAAGGGAGTATTGGAAATAGAATAATAGGGGCACTTTAAAATATTTCTTCAACTAAACTGTATGGGATCGCATACTGAATGTGACGTATTCTATTGAAAACTTTTAGCATAAGGTTAGAACGAACAATATATTGTTTACTTTAACATTGTTCTACATAAACACTATTTCTGTAAATAGAGCTTTACAGTAATTATGTTAGTATTTAACAATGCCCTGGCAACAACCCACAACTGTATGTTATCATCAAAATAATGTTGATGTTTATGTCCCATCAGGTTTGGCTGTGGGTTTGGATCCTCAAGGTTATGGGAACCCTGACTTCTGCTGGCTGTCCGTCCATGACACCCTCATCTGGAGTTTTGCAGGACCGATTGCTTTAGTGGTGCTGGTAAGTTCATCTTCTCGTCATTTGCTCGTCATTCTAACCAGTCTCATTCCATTCTCCATACTCAGCTGATCGTATGTCATAACCAATCCTTTAACAGGTCAACATCATTATCTTTGTGCTGGCGGCGAAGGCGTCGTGTGGCCGTAGGCAGCGTTCCTATGAAAAGTCTGGAGTCATGTAAGACAGTGTTACCCGAAAGCATTTTTTGAGGATCGTTTTATGAAATATGGTACTTATTGTGGTTTTCTACAGTCCTGCTCTGCGGATGGCCTTTCTGCTCCTGTTGCTCATTAGCGCCACCTGGCTGCTGGGTTTAATGGCTGTTAACAGTAATGTCATGACCTTCCACTACCTGTTTGCCATCTTCAGCTGTCTGCAGGTAACAGTTGTTCTATTCCTGACCTCAGGTTTTCTAAAATAGACTAATAAGGCCAGCATCACTTCAGTTATCGCTCATAAGGCTTGCTATACATGAAAAAAGACTCCTCTGACGACCTCTGTATGTGTTGACTGCAGAATAGATGCAGGATATGTTTAATACATCAACAAGTGTTGTTATTGTTAACTAAGACTAAAAGACACATTATTTTGTAGAACTGCACATCAAATTAGGCTTGACATTACACATTGAATTGACATTGAGGTGTATGTCTGCTGGGAAGCCATTGACTTTCATAGTCATTTTTTATTTTACATGTTATAGAAGCCTACGGCTACCAGTAACCGTTTAGTAAATTATCCCTTCACAAACCATTTCCTGCTTGTTTTTCAGGGTGTATTCATTTTCTTCTTCCACATCGTGTTCAATAAAGAGGTGAGGAAACATCTAAAGAGCGTTTTCACTGGAAAGAAACCATTACCTGATGAGTCCAGTGCCACCCGCACCACCCTACTGACGGTAAGTCACAAAACACGTTTACATTATTAAATATTTACACATGAATTGTATTTCACAGGCCAGGATGGGTTTAAATGTCAGTTTATCTTGTAGTAGCAAATTAATAAGGAAGTCATTTAAGTAATTTGCAAGCAATAAGAAAGTAATTTCAAGTAATTTGGTATCAAAGGAAGCTGTAAAGTGGTCTGTAAAGTGTATTATGTTGCTTGATTTTCAGTACTGTGCTCTTTCCCTGTCCTTAGCGTACATTGAACTGTAATAACACATACATGGAGGACGGCACACTGTTCCGCTCGGCCATCGGCGAGTCGACGGTGTCTTTAGAGAGCACAGTCAGGTCAGCCAAGAGTCACAGCAGCTACCTTACTTACACGCACAGGTAACATGCTACTGCTGGGGCACGGCGCTATGCTCTCAATCATTTCACTTTCTCTCACGTACTTGATAACACTTAACTAACTTTCTATGGATCTTCTCCTTTCATATGCATGAGCAAATGTGCATTGCTTCTGCTTTGCTTTGCAGTGCTGCGATAATGTACACAAGCATATTCCTGCATGTTTTCCCTTGAATGTCGTGTATGCATATTTATTATATACACTGAACGCAACCTCGTGACATCTTTACATGCTCTGTTTATGGACTGAGTTCATTAGTAATTTTCAAAGCATGTATCTTGTGTAAATAACATGAATGTGCTTACAGGATTCAGTATTATGGTATGATGTATGCTATCTCCTAAGCACAATTCGCCTTAATAACATAATGATTAACTAATTAGCTCACAGTTAGACCAGTGGCATTAATCTTAACCTAAACTAAGATGAAAACTATTAAAATAGTTTTGCAATTCAAATAAAGTTGAATTAAAATTAAAAATAAATACTAGAGTACTAAAATTAAAATATTAAAATATTATACAAATATTAAAACGAACAAAAACTACTAATTTGTTTTAATAAAGTTAAAAAAAATAAAATAATAATTCAAAATATTAATAAATGCTATTATAGTATATAAATATTTGCCAAAATATTAGCATTAATTGTTAGACTGGGGAAAATAGGTTAATAAATAAATTTTAATTTTTTAGATTTACCGACACAGTTCAGAGGAATTGATTGGTGGAAAATAATTACATTATTTAAAAAATTACTAGAAAACATTTAAAAAATATATTAAAATTGAAAACAATTATTAAATATAATAATATTTGCACAATATTACTGTCTCTGTATTTACACAGTAGTGTATAATTTAGATATTTAATATAGACTAGTCATACTGTGTTATTGGAAGAAATTTCACACTAGTTTTTATATAAAGTTAAACATCTAGCCAACAAGAATTTGAGCCAGATGCTATATATATATATATGATATAGTCAGTCATATATGAGTTATTCATTTTCAGTTTTTCACTGTAATCTAAAACTTAACCAGAGGTCATGTGTTTGGCATCTGTCTTGTATGTCTCTCATTCTCCTGCCTTAACTCCTACACAGGGATGAATTGGGACAGAAGCCCAGCGTTTCATCTGGAAATGCTAAAGCTGGACACACTGACATTGATGGCTCACTCTTCCGTAACGGCACTAAAGCTGATGGTAAGGAATACTTTTCCAAGCCAGGAATAATATGTATATTTACTGCCTGTCAGCCGCACGTGGACAAGCGCAATTTAGTGTGACATCTATATTTGTGAACTACCAAACGTGTTTCTTAGCTGGTGTATGTCATCTTAAATAAATAGCTGCCATAAATTTGCTTGTATTCAGACTCGGATTCAGACAGCGAGCTCTCTGTGGATGAACACAGCAGCTCATACGCCTCCTCTCACTCGTCCGACAGCGAAGATGAAGACATGGACATGAAGCCAAAGTGGAATAATGAAAGACAACCACTGCACAGCACTCCAAAGGGTACAAGAGAAGGTATTTTTCTTTCAGAATTGCATGAAAGTATGGAAATTGATGGTTGCATTCACACGTGAAGTGAAGTGTCAAATAAAACAACCCGTTCTTCTCTCTCAGTGGACACTGTGTCCAATCATGTAAAGCCTTACTGGCCGACTGAAGTCATTACAGCCAGTGACAGTGAAGATCCCGCAGGGGCAGAGAGACTGAGAGTGGAGACTAAAGTTAACGTGGAGCTCCATCAGGAAAATAAACTCAATCACATTGGAGAGACCACTCAGGACAGAGACCACCCAGCAGCCTCCATCCAAGCCAACAGCAACCACCAGCCTGAACAGAGGAAGGGTGAGAGTTAATGAACATCTAGTTAAATTTGGATTTTATGTTATACATTCTACATATATACTAATATTCCAATGTATTTTCTCCTCACAGGTATTCTAAAGAATAAAATATCCTCATTTCCTCCTCCACTGACAGACAAAAACATGAAAAACAAACTTAGGGAGAAGTTATCGGACTACAACCCACCCACCATCTCCTCCAGAGCACCCTCTATAGCCTCTAACGATGGGGGCAATGGCCACAACGTCCTAATCAAGCCCCCTCAACGGCTGGCCGGCCCACCACGAGAGCAGCAGAATGGCATGGCCATGAATCTGCGATCAGGGACCGTTAACGGTGGCAACCTGTCAGAATCTGAGTAAGACACCTTTCTGTAGTCATTCTTGTTTTACTGCTTATTTATTTAGTATTTGATTAATCTATTAATCATTATTTTAGTTGTAGTGGAATTTAGTAATTGCATTAGGGTTGTAATGCAACAGCAATCGATATTATTTAAAGGTGCCATAGAATGGAAAACTGAATTAAGCTTGGCATGGTTGAATAATAACAGTTCAGTACATGGACAT
>JAUMHQ010000051.1:12610208-12620841 GCA_032361165.1 Enteromius paludinosus | reverse complement strand
TGAGAGTAACGTAATTTCAATTCTCTGTATGTCCTGTACATGTGGCAGAATTGACAATAAAGTTGACTTTGACTTTTTGACTTGACTCTTTTAGAGAGTAATGAGTGTTTTAAAATGGCATCAGTAAAGAATGAATATTTTCAATTGTGTTGATCTGAAACCTGAATAAAATGAACACAGATGAACTTAAATTAATATGAACTCACCTCCTCTAACAGATGCAAAGGTGAAGAACAAGAGGATGAACTGTAATATAGGCAGAATATCAAAGATTGTATCAGCCACTAGGTCAAATATGTCAATTATCTTATTTGTCCTGTTTGTCTGTCCAGCAGTCTGTTCATCTCTCTTTCCAACCTCTGTAACTAAAACTAAATGAGAAACAATGAAGAGCTGATCGAGTGAATCTGCATCTGACTAAAGGAATTTTACAAACATATAAAGTTATAATCAGGCGCAATCAAGTACCTGATAACTGAATGAATAGCACAGAAATACTTACGGTAAATAGTTTTACAAAGGCAGCACAGAAACATGATCAAAAACAGGAGTATAATCACAGCTCTGTCAAATTCAGCATAATTCAAAAGTTTTCTCCAAACACTTGCAAAAAGAGCTGAAAGAAAGAAGGGGAAAAAACGGCTAAAATACCTCTTGCTTTATTATAATTTACACTGAAAAATCTCTGTTATGATCTGAGGTTCAGTGTTTTATTTTTTAGTCCATTTCTAATATTGATGCCGTGGCATTTCTGCTGCTAAAATTAAATGAGTGTAATGACCACAAATCATGCGGAGGTTTGCTTTAGTGGCGGATTCAGTTTAGTTTTAGACTCAGTTGAGTTTTTATGAATGCTAACTGATATTCAAAGATCATAAAATGGATTCAGTACTTTATACTTTATACACATAGGATCTGTTATATGAATAATTTGTGTATCATTTAGAGCTGCTTGCTGTGACTTGTCACATTCTTTCAGATTTGCTGAATAATAAATTATTCTGATAAAACATGTTACCCTTTCAGTCGCCTTTCAGTCACTTCGACGTTACATATGGGAATTCGCCAGAGAGACCAATTGCCTTTGAGCTTTAAACAAAAGGCCAATGAATATTGGCATGCATTTCATTGTGCTCAGGTGCACCTCATCACTGCGTGGGTATAAGAGGGCATGAGTGGAATGCACCTGCAGATTTTCGCTTCAGAGACTTCGCCGTCTGAGCGACTACAGGAGACCCCCTCTGCGAGTTCTGGAGAATGATCGAGGAAGAATCCTGATTTTAAGAGTTCCTGCTTTCCTGCTCTCTCGGCTGACAGCGTTTCATCTGGGCGGCTGTCAACGAATCCTGTGGGCTGGTTACCTTTTTAAAAGCTTGTGTGCCAGTCATCTTGCATATCCAGTGAGCAAAAGACCTCTGAGTGCACGGAGTTGCCGCGTTAGGTCTTCCCTGGAGCAAATTTTCCAACGGTTGGTGAAGCGTTCTTCGGAATGATGCACCGTGTGCACCATGCACCGTGTAGTCCCGTGGTCCTCCTGGAGGAGACCACTCCCCCCCGGTAACAGGGCTGAGTGTGTCCTTCAGGGGGGCCCCGAGAGGCTGAGAAGTCTTCGGCAGCATCAGAGGGTGAGTCAGATGGTGAGCCTGCCCCGTCCGTGGTGGAAACCAAACTTTCGGCTCTGCTCCTCCGCGCTGCGCTAGCAATCAGTCCAGAGGTACCACGTATGCCTTCAGCCGACCCTTCGTGGCGGGGAGCATTCCTGACACAGGCAGTCCAGAGGTGATGAGGACTACTCTTTGGGCGACGTCGATAACGTGTATACGGAAAGAGCAAGTCTTAACAAAATTCTCATCACCTCCGGGCATTCGCTACACTCAGTCCGTCCAAACAGCGATGCTGCTGTTCTCATGCGGAGGTTGTTTAACCACTGGGGAGGGACACAGTCGAGCCTGTCCCTCCAGCCGAGTTGTGGTCAGGGTTTTACAACCCGCACTTCATCGTGCCCAGAAAGAGCAGTGAGTTGAGACCCATCCTGAACCACGAGCTTTGAACTGGTCCCTTCCTAGTGGAGCAGCTGGTCATAAGACTCGCTCTGAAGCATGCGCTAAGCATGCAGCCAGAGCCAGACATAGTGCTTGGACACTTCAGCCTTCAGGTCGACCGTGTAAAGAGTAAACTCTCCCCGAAAAATAAAAGAGAGGAGATGATCTCTTTTTCTCGGTATGGAGCTGGACTCGATCGCTCTGCCCGCCTTGCCACCAAGCGCGCAGGCCATGCTAAACTGCCTAGTTACGCCAGGCACAAGACAGCGGTCCCTCTCAAAAGAGGCTCCTGGGGTATATGACAGCTCAGCCGCATGGAAACTGCTCAGCGTTGGTTACACGTTCAGGTCCTTAGATAGGCAGCACCATGGCACACTCCAGACTGGCGTTTTCCCACAGTATAGCCATCTATTTGCCGTGCCCAGGCAGGTCGTAGTCAAGGACACGGGTGCCTCGTCCACGGGCCGGGGTGCTGTATACAACGGGCAAGCAGCCAGGCGTCCGGCTGCCCACGGGATCGGACAGACTTCTCCAACGTTTCAATGCTGTCATAGAGATCATCTCCTAAGCGGGAAGCCCCCTCTACGAGGCTGGTTTACGCTCTGAGATGAGTCTGTTTTAGTCTAATACATTAGTCTATAAACTCTATTTGATAATGTTCAGTGCTTTGCAACAATCTGTATTGTTAAAAGCTCTTTATAAATAAAAGTGACTTGACTAATGCTCCTCTCACGAAAGAGAGGGCCCTCAGAGATGCAACGATTGCAGTTGTGCTTTATTTCCTGCAAGAGAAGTTGAAGCGCAGGCTGTCTCCTTCTTCTCTCAAAGTGTATGTCGCTGTCACAGCCGCTCGGTAAGCACCTACTCATCGTTCGGCTTCCTAGAGGTGCGCGTCGGGTTGATGAAAAAATAAATATCCCTCAAGACCACATCTCTCACCACCCTCTTGGGATCTTGCTGTTGCCCTACATGGCCTGCAGCATGCTCCCTTCAGGAAGCAGATATAGAACAAAAATATCTGGTGCTGAAGGACAGGGCCTTTTAGTGCACTGGTCTCTACTAAAGAGGATAGGAGACCCACACACTGTCTCTGTCTACATAGAGTGCCTTGAGCTTGGTCTGGCTGAAAACCCGGCCAGCTTGTGCCCAGGGTTCCTACTGTGTCTTCACAATTAGGTAGGTACCCGCAAGCTCTGACCCGGGAGGAGGCAGACCCAGCCTTGAGGTGCTTGTCCTGTAGGCGCTTTGAGAAAGCGCCATTACACTGACCTCTCTCAGAGCGTCAGAACGCTCCAGCAGCTCGGATTGTGCTACTGCAGACAGCAGAAAGGGAATGCTGTATCCAACCAGAGGTTGGCTCATTGGGTGGTTAAAGCCATTCCCTTTATACCAAGGAAGCATTGCATTTAGGACTGGGAGCTCACTCAGTGTTGCTTCGTCCTATACGAAAGGGTCACAGCGCCTCATAGCATAGTATAGAGCTGCAGGCTGGGCGACACCGTCAGCTTCGCTAGGTTTTACAGGAAAATACCTCTGCATAGAGGCTGTACCTTCTCGCGTCCTCAGCAGGACAGCAGGTGAGCGAGAGGATCGGCTGGTGCTGGCTTGCTGTGCCACTCCTACGGGATCTGTGTGTTATTTTCTCTCAGTGTTCCTTTAACTGTGCATAACATGAGTCCTCCCTGCCCTGCAGTCGGACTAGAGCGGAGTAGCTCTGATTTTGCTTCCTCTGGGTCTCCTTCGCCCAGTAGGTGTGGCAACAGATTTCAATATATTCCACAGTCAGCCAGAAGGCTGTGTCTCCCTTCAATTATATCCATAATCTTATCGATATACTGTATTGTATTTCCTTATTCCACATGCTACACCTGTGTGTTAACTCATGTGCTCCGCCCTCAACCACCTGCTTCAGCACCACTAAAAGCAACTCTGTGTGCCCCCCTCCCTGGACCACAGAGGGTTGGGAAGGTTACATGCAGATCCTCTGCTGACGAACTTCAAAAGTAGATCGGCTGGGGGGTCTCCACGTAACGCGGCCCCAGAGTCGTGGCCTGTTCCATGGGTGTTCCAATATGTAGTGTCAAAGTGATTAGACTGAAAGAGTAACGTTATGAATGTAACCCATGTTCCCTGAAGGAGGGAACGGAGACGTTACACTTTTTCCTGCCACGAATCTGAGGTCGCGCTGACGCTTGCTCGGCTCTTCAGTGAAAACCTGCAGGTGCATTCCGCTCGTGCCCTCTTTTACTCACGCAGTGATGAGGTGCACCTGAGGGCAATCAAATGCACACCAATATTCACTGGCCTTTCTGGCAAGTTCCCATATGTAACTTCTCCGTTTCCTCCTTCAGGGAACGTGGGTTATGTTCGTAACCTAGATGTTTCTGTTAGTGTGCACTTAAAAGTGTTCATGATAAGGACAGTTGATTGACATACCTGTATAAACAGCAACTGAGAGGACTAAATATTCTGCTAAATAACTGTATTTCAGAATCCATGTTTTAATGTTGCCTGTAAATGAGATGGTGTTTAATGATTAGAATCAATATCACACATAACATACAGAAACACAAACCCTACAAAAAAAAAATATATCAAATCAATGCTCTTTTGGTACAGAACTCACACATAGATGATGTCTGAATATTTTGTACATTATTATTATTTATTTATTTTTATCTCTAATAAACGGATCAAATGAATCATACCTGTGAACTCAGTCATGTATGGAAATGCCCAGAGTAAAATAAGAGGCCTCAGGAAATAAAGAGCACAACAACAAATTGACTCGTTCACAGATCCTGAAACAAAAACAGATGAATTAAAGTTTTTATTTATTATTATTATTATTATTATTATTATTATTACAAACAAGAGCACACTTTTGTAATTATTTTTAATAATTAGAAACACCCACCTTCAGAAACACCCCACAAGACAAAAGCAATAAGCATGATCATATTTGGACAGACGACTAGAAACATCTGAAGATAGAAATCTAAATCTAGAAAGAAAATACAAAATTATGTCTGAATGAAATGTGTAATAATAATGTTACATATGCAATAATACAAGCCCAAAATGGATGTTAATGAAGCCAATGAAAATACTTCTGTTACTTATTCCTTACTTCAGATACTTTTCAGTTAACACATCCATCCATACATACATTTTAAAAAAGCTCACAGATTGTAACACTCCAAAAAAGACGACAACATTTTTATCACATCATATGACCCCTTTAACATAAATGCTCATTCTTTCTTAAGAAATATTTCACTAACATAACATTAGGGTTTGTCTTTATTTTTTTCTATTGTGATTGCCTTTTGACATAAATGGACTTATGGGGTTGTTTTGGGCAGTTCTGTGCCGCAACTTGACAAGTGTGTTTACTTTTATGTAACAAACATGACAGAAGCAGACCTTTGGTTCTTACTTAAAGACTATAGAAAGACTCCAACATCAATATATTTGGCATGTGTTGGCTCAGACATGCAAACACACAAACCTAGAGGTAAAAATTATACAGGACATAAAGAGTGAACCTCTGAATTCATTTTGACACACACACACAAACTTTTTGTATCGGTTGACTTACCAAGTAGAGCCAGTTCCAAATGTATTTCAGCTAAGGAAAAAGAATCTGCTTGTGTGTGAACTGTACATGTATATCGTCCCACATCTTCAGGTCTCAGATCGTTCAGACAGAGGGAGAAGTTTCCATGTTGAATCTGATCAGTAAAGAAATGAGCTCTATCATGATAGGCCTGCTGCGGTCCACTCTCACCATCTTGATACAGATGAACCAGAGTCTCTGAGTCTGTTCTTCTCCATTCCACCCTCAGTATTTGCTCTAATATACGTCTGTCAACATAACAGGGCAGAACCCCTGAAGATCCCAGTCGAACGACTGCTGGGCCAGAAGGACTGCGCACAGTGAGCCCAGAAACTGTAAAGACATTTTGTTCGTAATATGAAATTCTGTTAGCATGAAGATGCACCTTTGTTTGCTGTAGCCTATATAACACACACCCTTAATTACCGTTTTCAAAACTTTACAAATCAGAAATTTGGATATTTGTGTCAAACAGCAATATATGGCACATTAAAACACACATATATTACTAATATACTTCCTAGGTTGTCAGTTGGCGGAAAACATTGTTCTGAATCAATGAAAGACAAAATCAATGACAGCTGATATGATTCTACACAACCTAAAAAGCATTAGTATGTCTAAGGCCTTACTGTATGTTATCAGGGAAAGGAAAATAGTAAATTCAACTTCAGAGAGGTAATTTGTAGAGCAGGGGCACATAAATAATCAACCAAATGATAACCATTGATTGGTTAGGCTCAGTTTTTCTTGTACTGTATTTATACCTGAACTTCTTACCTTGAAAAAACAAAGAGTGATATTCGCCTACAGTAGAAAGAAAATAGACAATTCAATGAAAGTTATCAAAAGTTTTACCATGTCAACAGCTTAAATACTCTACAATTGTTATATAATAATTCATTTTGATTAGCTGTTCAGCTATTCTAAAAGATAATTTGTGTGGCATTGCTGATGATGTATATTTCTTCTGTTATTGGACAAGTATTGCAGCCCCAAAGAGTGTCTGGACAAAGTGACACTTTCTGGACAAATTACTTGCTGTGTCAGTAGATTAAAATAAAACAAGTATCAAACAAAAAAGAGAATGAACAAGCAGTTTTTAAGCAAAATGTTCACAAAAATTAAAAAATAAAAACAAAATAAATAAACGTGACCACGTCTTAAACATTTTTTGGGAGTTGAGTTTCAAAACACAGATGTTTTGGTTAAAACAACACAGTCTCACAACCAATTCGTACATATTCGTACGAGGTGACAAATTTGTGCCAATTCGTACGACCTCGTACGATTTGTCTAAAACCACGTGATGGTTAGGTTTAGGGGCGGGGTTACGTTTAGGTCATTCGTACAAATTCATACGAATTGGCATCTCGTAAAATATGTACGAATTGCCGTGAGATCAGGTCGGTTAAAACTGCAAATGAAGTATCAGTTATAAATTAATATATTCACTTACCCATTTCCAAAATAATTTTTTTTTCTGTTGAAAATAAATGCTGACTGTGAACTCTACATGTGTATCGTCCCTCATCTTCAGCTCTCAGATTGTCCAGACGGAGGGAGAAGTTTCCATGTTTGATCTGATCAGTAAAGAAATGAGCTCTATCATGATAATCCTGCTGCTGGGACTCTGGTCGACTCTCACCATCTTGATACAGATGAACCAGAGTCTCTGAGTCTGTTCTTCTCCATTCCACCTTCAGACCCTCCATTGATAAGAGTTCATCAACATAACAAGGCAAAATAGCTGAAGCTTTCATAGGAACAAATGGCTGAATGAACCCTTAAAAAAATATATTATTGAGTTAATTAATTTGAGGGAATAGTTGTTTAATGTTTGTTTTACTAATTGATTGGTTATACTATAATGGATAACTGATTGATACTTATAGCTGTGTGTGTAAGTCGGTCAAGTCTTATGAAGAACTTAAATTGCACTAAGTCTGTGTGTGGACCAGCTTGATTTCACGGCAATTCGTACATATTTTTTACGAAGTGACTAATTCGTACAAAAATTCATACGACCTCACTCGTACGAATACTTGTATTTTACAAGTTGCCAATTCGTATGATTTTGTATGAATTACCTAAACCTGACGGACTGGGGTTTAGACAAATCATAGAAAAAACATACAAGGTTATATGCATTTGTACGAATTAGCACATTGTCCACTTTGTACGAATGCATATGAATTGGTTGTGAGACTGTGTTGACTGGACTCGGAATAAAAGCATTTGCTCGTCAGTTCATTGCTAGACAGCTTTCAAGTTTCAAATTAACTACAGCAACAGATAATATTAATACCTTCATAAGGTGATCTGCAGTAAATCAGGCAACAGAGCAGAAGAGCAGATCCAGATGCAGAAATACAGAGAATCAATACCATTATGTGTGAAACAGAGAGACCTATTAAACAAAGACATTAGTTACTGAATACAAAGGTTTTCAGTACATATTTCTGGATATTGCCCTGAAAGTAAATGTTGTTTATTTGAGTTTATTTGTGTATTTTTTGTGTGTACTTATTTGTTTATCAAATACTCACCCAGTTGCTCCAGTTTTACAGTCACATTGGCGGACAGTCCTCCAGCAAACACCTGACACATATAAACTCCTTTATCTTCAGTTCTGACACTCTTCAGTCTGAGAGAGAAGTTTCCTTTGGAGATTTCAGCAGTGAAGAACTCAGCTCTGTCTCTGTATCGCTCATGTGCTGAATCTGGTAAAGTCTCATTGTTTTGGAAGAGCAGGACCAGAATATTCTTCTCTTCATCTGTTTTCTTCCATGAAACCTCTTCAATGTGTTCAGGTGTGATGTGAGAGTCTACAGAGCAGTTCAGAGTCACGTCCTCACCCACAGACGCAGATATGGAGCGACTCGACCCTGATACTAGCAAACGCTCTGAAAAAACAAACAATGTCACAGCCTGGATTAAAATGTTTTGGAAAATCATGTTGAAAATTATGGGAGGTACGTGATTCACACTCACCAACATGTTTTAAGTCAATCACAATCTCTCCAGATTCCTGCTGACTGTTAACCGTACATGTGTATCTTCCCTCATCTTCAGCTGTCAGATTGTCCAGACGGAGGGGTCGACTCTCACCATCTTGATACAGATGAACCAGAGTCTCCGAGTCTGTTCTTCTCCATTCCACCTCCAGACACTCTATAACTTCATGTCCATCAACATAACAGGGCAAAACCACTGAAGATCCCAGAGGAGCAACCAGGGGACTAGAGGGACCATGAACAATTAACCCTATAAAGAATAGAATGAAACAGTTTTAATGGTCAGGACTTTATCAGCCAACAAATTAAAACAAATATATAGGATAAGAAAAAAAATTAAATGCCGAAATTAAAGTTTATTATATATGCAAGCTTTGCAACAACAAAACCAAGTCTTACCTCGTGATGCTCTTGATTGAATTTTAAGACAAATAGAGTAGTTACACCATTATGGTGAAAAGGCAATTGCAAATGAGTCCTTGTAAAACAAAAAAAGAACAAAATACAGAAATAATAATAATAATGATGATGATAATAAACCCTAATCAAAGCCATTAAATTAACCCAAACGTCTCAGATCACACAGCACTGGTTTCGAAAGCTTTATATAGTCTGCATCAAGACCAAATTGAGAAATACAGGTGCACGCTTCACCTATCTCTACTCCTGAGGATTACTAGAGAAGCAATTCTGAACAACAAGCAGACCCATGTGAATATAAAAGAGGACATCATGCAGGGCCAAATGGGTGCAGAATAGAATTGTTGTGCCCCCTCACTCACTGTGTGTTTGTGTTTATATATACATTTTTAATAATATAGAACGAAACTTTTTTTTTTTTTTTTGAGAAACTGGGATGGTGCCCCTGGAAGCTGGTGCCCTACGCAGACTGCATACTATGCCTATAGGGATCGGCGGCACTGACATCATAAAACAACAGACTGAATGGAATTCGTCCCCATTAAAAATCAATCGCCTATAAATTCCGCCTTAATTATCTAAAACAAATAGATGCAAATGAGAATTTAGCTGTAAACAAAGTCATTTTTATCGGTTTCGGGGGATAATCTTTGATAATGGGTGGTTTTCCTCCCAGGGAGCGAATCACGGGAAATTATTGTTGTTTGTTACATCGTGTGTGTTAGATACGCTCTGTGCATGTTCGTTATAATGTAAAATATTCAATTTATTAAACTGAAGTTGAGCTAAAGATGGCAGCTGCTCCACCCTATTCACCTTTACCTGTCGCTCCTGAGTAATGATGAAGGAGATACTGTACCATACGAACCTTTAGCGATCATCAGAAGAACTGACATCAAAACGCAGTTCGGTGGACGCATCTTCAAACATGCCAAATATATATAAACAAAACGATGTCTGCTGGTTATGATCGGAGTTATTATTCTTAACGGATGCTGTTCAGGAGATGCGGCTGACTGAACGCTTCCTTTCACTTTCGTTTTTTACGTGTCTCAGGTGGGGTCGAGAGTGGATTATAATCACACAGTATGCATAAGCGCAATAGCTGTAATGCAATATGACAACGCTATTCAATCCGAAAAAAATAATCAAGTTAGACATAAGCCTAAATCAAGAGTGAGGAACTGATTTGGTCTGGCAACAACATGTAAAGTAGTTTAGAACTACCATCGCGTGCTGCATGAAGAGTGCATGACAATGAGAGAAACACCGGGGGCTTCTCAGTCATCCCAAAATAAGCCAAAGCAAACTTTGATTGCTGAAGCGTTCAGTATTACGCCATATGAGTCGACGTCCACCAGACACAAAGAAATTGGTTTTCACCGAACCTGTAGTCATATCGTATCGATATCTGGCATGAAAATCGAGATATGAAATTTTTTCCATATCGTTTAGCCCTAATATATATATACTTTATTTTATGTATTTTTTTATGTGACTATTGTATTGCTTGTTTAGTTATTATAGATGTGAAT
>JAUMHQ010000051.1:12546250-12556656 GCA_032361165.1 Enteromius paludinosus | reverse complement strand
GTAGTAGTTTGTACATAAGGCATAGATTTGAGGTAAAGATCAATTAATGACATAATCGAACAGACAAGGAACATTATAAATGCAAACAGAGATACATTCATCTGCAACATAAACCTCAGACCAGTTCAACAGACTCGGAGAGTAATTCCACAAAGCACCTCGTTGTTAAGATCAGGGGCTTAAAATATTAATGCTGTGAGCGGTGGTATTGGATATAACAGTGGTGGAATCTTACAAGCCACAAGAGAACTGCTCAAAAACCTACACATGTAAAGCCCTAACAAACATGCCGTCAAAGGCTTTCAGCTGCATCAAAGAAGTATGACATGTGTTTAGTGTCACGTTTAAAATGTTAATGCTTTGAGAGTCATTATAGATCTGTATTGAGTATGCAGTCAGAGTAAAGTCATGTATGAAATGAAACCATATTCCTATACTGTTAATCATGCCATATCTCACTGTACACATTTACATATACATGTAGATATATTATATACACACACACATATATATATATATATATATATATATATATATATATATAAATGGCCTTTGAATGTCTGTCAACCTAAAATTCTACATAAACATGTAACTTATTAAAGATATTCCCAATTAACAAAATCTGTGCATCTGAAATCTATACAATTTCAAATTAGGAGAGCAATAGATAAACAAATCCAATTTTGTCTGAACACAAGATAAATCAAGTGCTTAAGAAAGCAACGGGGTAACAGGTAGAGACTGGTACTATATCAACAACTAACCGCAGAAATCTGACTGAAGAATAAAGAGAGGTGGAGTGAATGACATTAGGCCTAAGTCCAAATGTTGAGCAAACTGAGCTGCAGGTCAAAGTCTGTCAGCTCCAGTAACCAGAGCTCCTGAGACCTATCAGAACAATGTAACATGAGCGTATAGACGGCCTTTGTTTTTCAACAGAGCCTTTTTCCAACCTCAAAAAAGAAGCATTCTGTGTGCCCTTTCAATTTGGTCACAAAAGGATATGTTTAATGAAGAAGATGATATCATTTTCAAGATATTATCCCACACATACTGCACAGACTTCTTAAAGGGATCGTTCACCCATTCTGTCATCATTTACTCACCATGTTGTTCCACACCAGTATCTGTGTTTTCTTTCTTTGGGCGCTACAACTATTAAAATATTTTCAGTCCATTAAAACAAATGTGAAATAAAATAAGATTAAACTTGTTGGACTGGCTCAAACTGATTTAAGTTGAAGTACTAAAATGACTAAGATAAAGCTGAAATAAAAACGTAAACATGATTAAATATTATGATCGTATATAAACATTCCTGTCCATACAATGGCAGTCAATGGGGTCCAAACTACAGGACATTGGACTTCCACTATACCAAAACACCATCTTATGTTGTGTTTTACAGGAGAAACTAATTTTGTGAAGTTATATATGGATGAGTACATGACAGAATTGTCATTTTTGAGTGAACTGTCCATAATACATACAATCGGAGATATTTGCTCAATCAAATAAGTTCAACTGACAATAAAAAACTGGCATTTTAAGATGTAGCCACAATAGACCTCAGTAAAATAATATATTCAGATAAAACCTTATATATTTTCACAAGGAAACAAAAAACAAACAAAAAACAACTACAATAAAGTATGAATGTAATGAGCTAAGCCTGTTTAATAATCAGTAAAGTAATAAAAATACATTATATAGTCTTATATATGAGCACAATGGGGTCTTCCAGCCATACTGTAACATAACAAATACAGTAACAGTTTTGACCATTTCTTAACCAATAGAAGTCAGACGTGAACAGATGGAGAAATAAAAGAAAATCTATATCTAAACCCATTTAATCTTATATTTTGCTATTGTAAAACAGAAGCTAATTAACTAGCTAATTCTACACCAGATATGTTTATCAAAAGTATAAGGCCTATAGCCTGGCTTAGAATTAACAAGAAGGTAAACAGGGTCAAATAAGGCCACATGCATACATATAATCTTATATTTACGAAACACTTGGCGTTTACGTAAACACAATGAGCTCGTGCAGAACATAAAGCCCTGATGATGGTGTGACATTGTAGCAGGTACATAAGAGGCGGGCCCATATGGAGCATCAGTAGTGAGACTTTATAGGCTCTTCAATATACTACATGTAATATATATGTATACATTAAAAAAGATGATGTGCTTATACCTGACAGCCACGCGCACTGAGCTCTCATCTTGTCCCGAAGACATGTTCCCGGTCAGGACACAAGAGATAAATATAGCTGAATTTCCTTTTCTTTATCGGCTTAAGCAGCAGACACACAGAGCGTCCCTCCCGGCGTCTATTCTGCCATTATAAAGCTTGGCTGATCCAAACGGGTGCTCTTTTGACAGAAAAATATTGCAAATATGAAATAAAACATCTCGTGCTCGGCGCAGCGCGTTATATGTCCACACTGCGCTCACGCACACAATCATCTGCCCTCTGAAGAGTAGAGCGACGCTGTCCTGAGGATGACATCACCACGCCACGCCTTCATCGTGCGCGTCAGGCCCCGCCCTCCCGTCTAGAACAAAAACTACACATGACAGCAAAGGTGGGTTGCTTGGGACTTGTAAATTATTCGATACAATATAAAACATTTCCGATAAAATAATCCAATATTTAGTACAATATGCATATTTCGCTCCTTATTTAATTCATTCAAATTGTGTTTTAGCTTAGTTGAAAGATTATAACACAAGCCTCTTGAGCGCTTTGTTGTCTACAGAGACAGAAAGTATAAATCTTACAGCGCCTCCTTTTGGACAAACACAATATTGCACACACGATAGATTAAAAAAGGCAAAATTAATGTTTGCAACAATAAAAAAGCTTTAAAAACTATAGAAAGCGAAACAAAACTAAACACAAACAAATAAATAAAGGGAGCTGTTTGATAGATCAGTCGAGATGATATGATTGACAGATGTTATTTGATAATTGTTTAAAAAAATAGCTGAAAACAATAAAATAACATTTTACAACAATAAAAAGCAAAAACTATAAAAAGTGAAACAAAACTAAAAAAACTGTTTCTATAACATTGAACAAAATGATAGATAGATAGATAGATAGATAGATAGATAGATAGATAGATAGATAGATAGATAGATAGATAGGTTAGATTAGATTTTTAAAAAATCACATCTTTATGTTTTTGATTGTAACATTTTATTTACAGGCTGATTTATTACAGTTTTTTGATTGTAGACATACTTGACATAGTCAAACCTCATTGACATATAATTCAAGTATATATATATATATAAAAAAAGAAAAAAATCAGATCGGTTAAAAAAACATAACCTAGCATATGGGTAAAAAACCAAAACAAACGAACAAAAAAAAAGGTTAACTTTCTTCTCAGGTAAGTCCAGTCCTTTTTCATTATTTTGTACATCAGTACAAATATTATCCAGAGGCCTCCTTGAGTTTTTTTTTAACCTAGTGATTTTATACCCCGAAAGTCCTAGTCCTATAGAAGCTATTTTTCAAACTAGGAGCGCTGATGTAAAACTATTTAAATTTTTGAGATGCTGATCCAAACTTGATTTAAATTAGTAATCCATAAAAGCACATTTAAGGTTCTGGTTTGTGTTCTTTAAAAAAAAAATAATAATAATAATGGTAATTTTGAGTCTGGCATAGCTGTTGTATGTGCGCACAAGGTTAGAGAACTAGTCAATGACATCTTCTAGCCACGTAGGTTTCAAACGAAGCAATAATATACACAAAAACAAGTGAAACTCAGTATTTGAATGAAAAAGTTTAAAAGTGTATTAAGGATAAACACATCACAGCTGTCAGACAAAATTCACAGTATATCAGTCTGAATGAAAGGACATAGAGTGTGCGCGATACAAATTGAAACAACCTAATAATACGACTTGACATGAAACAGCAGAACTGAGAAACAAATCTAAAACATGATGACGAACATGTTTCTCGCTTAGTCCGGTGACCCAGAATCACACATTCTCTGCCTGTTTGTCAGCTCAGTGTGGACACAACAGAACCACCTGCTGAGTCCTGTGCCCTCCCTGTGTGTATCCAGCATATTGTATTTGTTCAGAAAACCAGAAACCTGCTGTCTTAAATCCAGCTGACTCACACAATGACCTATAGATAGTATCATCTCATGTTCTCCTTCTACGTTCTTCAAAGGTTGATTGTGTAAAGCTTGTTTTGTAAATGACCTACATGATTTTCTATTACTATATGTATAGGTTTAAAAAAAAACTTAAGTCACTATTGTTGTTACCACATGATACCGCGTTTTTTGTTCACGGATATGGAGTATAGTTGTGTAGTTAAAAAAAAGAAAATCTATAATAAATGAGCAATGGATCCGTTTGAAGTACACTACTGAAGTAATAAGAGTTAATCCAGGAAAGGAACAATACTTTCGAGACATAATTCATACAGCTAAATGTTTGGGCAATAGGTTCTATAAAGTGCTGAAAACGTATAACCAATAACAAGCAAAACAAAGAAAACAAAACAAAAAAACATGATGAAACAAAGGATCAAAAAAAGCTAAATAAAACAAAACAGAAAAACAAAAATAGAACATAAACTAATAAAAAAAACAAATGAACGAAAAAAAAAAGCAAACTATAAAAACAAACACACAAAAAAAATAAAACACAAAGGGAATTGTTTCTACAATTTGTATTATACTCCAATTTCAGTATTGAATTTTCATGTATACACATTAAATGTTAAAATTAGTGCTGTCAAATGATTAATCTCGCATCCAAATGAAACGTTTTTGTTTACATACTATGTGTGTATACTGTGTATACCTATTGAAAAACAAACACATGCATGTATATATTTTAAAAATATGTTTATAAATTAAATATAATTGGGTAGATGACAAATAAAAATTGGATTGTACCAAAAAAAAAAAAAAAAACTTACACAAATAGCATGAAAAAAATTTATCTTCATTTTTAGAGTTACAAATACCATGAGAGAGGTTTATCTTCAGTGTTAGAGTTTTTGTTCTCGGACACATTGATATGTCAGTTACTCATTTATATATAATTTAAAATATAAGAATAAAAACGCATATACATGTAAATGCTTTCAAGATATACACTGCATGTCTGTGTATTTAGACTTACATTAAATATACACAGCACACACACATAAATGTAAACAAAAACCTATTCTGGATGCGATTAATCACGATTAAAATCAATGCTAAAATATTAAAAGTACCAAAAGTATTCCTGAACATCAAGCATTTCCAGGTTTCTTTTAGTCTTCATCCTTCTCCTCTTCCACCGTCTTAAGAACCGAATCTTCACCCAAGATCTTACACAGTTCATTCAGTCTGAGCTGCATCTTAGGGATGCCCGCGAGCTGAGACTCCAAACGTTGTTTTTCCTCTGTCAATGAGAGCCGTGTGGCCGTATCCAGCTGCTCGAACCGCCAGCCGCCCTCTCCGTCAAACTGCAGCAGGTGTGTGTGGTATTTCCTGTGGATGGGTGAGAATAGTATGAATTTACATTATTTGATGAAATCCAAAATATAGTTTATGTACTGTAGTGTATTTACGATGCATTTCAAGCAATACCTGCAAAAATGTTATTTTAAGAACAATGATGCAAACACATTCACTACAATCCCCTACTAATCAGTTTCTTCAATAAATATTTGCATGCATTTAATTAAATACTACTATATTTCTAGAGATAGATGACCATTTTAATGCATTCATTTAGTGCAATATGAAAATAAAACAAAACTTAAAAAATAACATATTTAATTATGTATTGTATAGTATATATTTATGAAATATCTAAATTAGTAATATAGACCCTGGACCACAAATGTCACATGGGTATATTTGTAGCAAAAGCCATTTTATGCCAAAAATCATCAGGAAATTAAGTAAAGATCTTTTTCCATGAAGATATTTAGTACATTTCCGACTGTAAAATATATATATATATATATATATATATAAAACATAATACTTTGTTTTGATTAGTAATATGCATTATTAAGGACAACTTTAAAAGTAATTTTCTCAAAGTTTAGATTTTTTATGTTTAGAATTTGCTATACAGTCCTTTCTTTCAAGATTCATTTAAAAAACTTAAGGTTTTATGTTCCTTACCATAGAGAGGGTCTATGGGTGATGGACAACAAGGAGATACCAGCGTCCTTTGCAGCCTGAAATATTTTACCCTCTACATCAATGCTGACCGCACTGGTGCACTCATCCAGCAAAGCATACTTAGGCCTAAAAAAATGCATCGATTATTATCATTATTACAAAGAAATTAAAATACATTAAAACAATATGTGCAACAACATCCTACTTGTGGTAAAACATGCGTGCCATGCCCATACGCTGTTTCTCGCCTCCAGAAAGAACATCTTTCCAGTCCAGCTCTGCATCCCACCCTGTAACAGACACAGTAGTGAATTACCTCAATAATGCTTTTGTATTAGTGAAACAGTTTTTTTTTTGCATGACGAAATGACATTTTTAATGGGTGGAAAGCTGGCTCAAAAAACTGGAATCCTATTACACAGCACACAATAATTTATTCAAGTATTAAAAAGAGCTTGAAATGGTGAAACACTTTAGTAATGCTAAGCGGGAACAAACCTCCTTCCCTGATAACAATATGGTTTAGATTGACAATGTCCAGAATAACTTCGAGGTCTTTGTCTCTGTAACCCTTGTCATGCATGTCGTCTAGAGAGTCAGGGTAGATGACCTGGTCCCGTAACGTTCCAATGGACATGTATGGTCTGGAGAGAAGAAAAAACATTTCTACTGTTATTTACTGACATTATGTCAGGTGAAATAAAGACAGACATACAGACAGACGGCAGGCAGGCACACAGACAGACAGACAGGCAGGCAGACAGACAGACAACAGACAGACAGACAGACGACAGACAGACAGACAGACAGACACAGACAGACGGCAGACAGACACAGACAGACGGCAGACAGACAGACAGACAGACAGACAGACAGACGACAGACAGACAGACAGACGACAGACAGACAGACAGGCAGACGGCAGACAGACAGACGACAGACAGACAGACAGACAACAGACAGACGACAGACAGACAGGCAGACAGACAGACAGACGACAGACAGACAGACAGACAGACAGACGACAGACAGACAGACAGAGACGACGGCAGACAGACAGACGACAGACAGACAGACAGACGACAGACAGACAGACAGACGACAGACAGACAGACAGACAGACAACAGACGACAGACAGACAGACAGACGACAGACAGACAGACAGACAGACAGACGACAGACAGACAGACAGACAGAGACGACAGACAGACAGACAGACAGACACAGACAGACAGACAGACAGACGACAGACAACAGACAACAGACAACAGACAGACAGACAGACAGACACAGACAACAGACAGACACAGACAGACAGACTACAGACAGACAGACAGACAGATGACCTACAGACGACCGACCGACCGATAAATAGATAGATAGATAGATAGATAGATAGATAGATAGTCACATACACACAACTCTTCATTACTCTACCAACATACAGCCTGTGTATAAATTATTAATGGGTTTCCTGGGTCTGGCTGCGCTTGCACCTGCAGGAACCAGTAAATATTTCACTACAGAGGACTCTGGTTTCTTTTGCTCAGCAGTTCACAGAGCTTTAGTTACGCTGTGTCTGACTCTGGTTACAGCAGTCAAATCCTGGCAGTTGCAACGTCTGCAATATGGAACAGAGATGGAGGACAGTAGCTGTTCTGAAACCTAGTGGGACGTCTACCTAAGTGCAATTTAAGACACAAAGTCTGCTACAAAAAAAGCACAAACTGTACGTACAATAAAGTAACTGGGTCTGGCCAAAATGTTAAATCACACATACAGTACACTGCAAAAATGCTTTGTAAGACTACATTTTTTGTCTTGTTTCCAGCCAAAATATCTAAAACTTTTGTCTAGAATTTTTTTGTCTAGAAAAAACAAGCTTAAACGTAAGTAACTTTTTGCTAAGAATAAGCTAAATATTATTATTTCAAACAGAAAACAAGATTATTTTGCTTGCTCACTTAATTTTAGCTTGTTTTTTTTCTGAAAACAAAACAGTAATTGTTTCTTTTCTAAAAAGTCCTTCTTGATTTGAGAATTTTTAGATATTTTGGCTGGAAATAAGACCAAAAATCTAGTCTTAGAAAGCATTTTTTACAGTGTACCCTTCACAGAGAATGCAATCCTCATGTGACACAATAAAACAAATCTAAGATTAATCTTGATTAATGTTAATATGTGAATTTACTGATAAATGTATTTGTCATGACATGTCGTAAAGGGATTGGCATGGTAATGTATATGACAATGTTAAATCTTTGTGGAATATATCTACTATGCTGCTGCCTCATAGCAGATCTATACAGGTGGAGCTGGGGAAGGTGGAGGGTTTCTGAAGTGCGCTGCCAAACTGCTACAACAAAAAAAGCTACTATTTAAATAATAAGCAGTGAGCTTATTGGCTACTGTTGCAGGAGAAAACCAATCAGCTGTGCCATGTGATGATGATCTCATTAGGTTAGATTGAGTTACGGTACACCTACAGTACACTAATCTAGAGTTTCATGCCAGAACTTTGTATTTCATTCAGTGCATATATAAAAATAAGTTTTAGATACATTTTATTGTATGTGGCATGCTAACATCAAAACCTATTGCAACCAATCGTGACCTAAGCCTCCTGTGCAATTTATTTAAAGCTGCAGTACATAACTTTTGGCACTGCGTCTTGCGTAAGAACATTGTAGCTGGATCTACTTTTCTCTGTCGATGTCTATGATGAATTAAGCAGGTACTGAGGTACTCCACAACATGCAATGTGCTTCTTGTATGCACAGAAATGTTTGGTTTTTAATATGGTATAGAGTTGCGGAGCATATTGTTACTTTGTAAGACTAGCAATAGATTGGTAAATGTAACACTACTTTAATGATTTACAGTATATTACATTTCGTCATTTAATTGTTTACTGTATTTCCATAAATGCAAAAAAAACTGGTTATGAAAGGGGCCCGTGGTTACAAAAGCAGTGGGTGACGAGAAAATTCTCTTCATGTATAGCAGTGCTTGTACAGTATACGTTTTGTAACACTACGCTTAATCCCATGTACAGATTTGTTTCACAGTTGTACTTTGGAAGCAGGGTAAGCACCGCTAAGCACCACTTTTTTTTTACACAGATTATGAAACTCTGCTCTGTGGCCCCACTTTTGCAGTTTTAATACTACACTACAGAGCAATAAGAGCAAAGCCCTTGTATAAAAGGTAAATGTTGGTGTGTGTAGCACCGCTGATCCTGATCTCATCAAGTTGTGTCTGAACTAGGGATGTCAATTTTCAGTCCAATTCGAATCCATTAATCGTTAACCTTAATACTGTATAATGCATCTGAGCATCTATTGCAGGAATATATAGTCAATGGCATGACAGCATGTGCAAATAGCTCTCCAAATGCCAGCTTTCTTACCCAAATGAAAGGGGTTTTAATCTAAATAAAAGGCTAGTAGCAGGATATTAAAATGAGTAGATGTGATTATAATCATTTGAGAAAACTCAGAGAGTGTGCTAGTTACACTATAGATCATTATAAGACCATTATAAGACCTAATGTGGTAAACGAGGGAAATTAAAGATTAGTAATTTGTTACTATCACTTAAATTGCTCCAGCATTTAAGTTAAATCATGGGTTTTCTCTGGAAAAGTTAATGAAAAATGGTCAGTAGCCACAAATTAATATGTCGTTTATATTGTAAGTTTATTTTTTTTGTGAAAGATTCAGCCCCTTCACTGTCACTCACAGCTGTTTGCTCATGAGCCGCAAGGCACCCCAAAATTAAACTGACTAATCAACCATGATAGCTTTAATCAATTGCATCTCTTATCGACAATTAATCGATCATGAAATAACCGTTGACATCCCTAGTCTGTACCTCTGTGGGATGTAAAACATGTGCTCAGGTGATGGTTTGTACAGAAGTCCACCATACACAGGCCACAGGCCACTGAGGATCCGGAACAGAGAACTTTTCCCGCATCCATTTGGTCCCGTGATCAGCAAATGCATCCCTTCCTCTACCTGCACACAATATCCAATAACGGAAAACAGTACACAGGGGTTAGGTAAAAGTCAGTATATAATAGGGCTGTAACGATACACCAAACCCACCAAACCCAAAAAACGATTTTTAAAACAATTTGCGCCCGGCTTGGTAATGGATAACGGGACTCGAGCACACTGAGTAAATACTTGAACCCCTCGTTATCGACAACCGAAAATGGTCGCATATCTATG
>JAUMHQ010000051.1:12509799-12520184 GCA_032361165.1 Enteromius paludinosus | reverse complement strand
GAGCTTTGTCACAAAAACAAATTCCTCGTATGTGTAAACATACCTGGCAAGAAAGCCCATTCTGATTCTGATTCTGACGCTATCATTTTTGCTTATAGGTATAGTAGTAATACACCATTTGAAATGATCATTATTTGTTGCATACACTCACAATATCAAACAGATGTTGCGCTTTTGTAAAATAAAGAAAAAAATAGGACGCACAAACAGAAAAAAACACTTTATTAATAAATCATCAAAATATCTCCTTTGTACAGAGTAATTACTTTTTTTCAGACTTTTTAATAGGCTATATATTAAAGCCTTCTTATGGTTTACTTTCCCACTCCCAATATATATATCAAATTAATTCAGTTAATATAAAAGTGCAATTAGTTGGCTAAGTGTATGTTTAGTCTAGTCGAAAAATCTTTATAGTACAGTGAGCTTTTGCCAGTGGAAATGCTGTAACTACAGTGTTATAAAGACTATGCTTGTCTGAACCAAATCAATACTTCCGACCAACATAATATCGGCACACGTCCCCCCCAGACATTTGCTCCATGAGAGGTATTGACAAATGCTTCTTGCCGAGGTTAAGCTTGACAGACATTACATCACAACAAGACTTCCTGTGTACAAAGGACTGACATCTGACAGTGCAAAACGATTGAGGAATAGGGTATTGTGGGTAAATACGAAACAGCACATCAGGTTAAACCTAACAAATACTTCATATATGTGTGTATGATTGTACCTGTCAATTTTGACTGCTCTACTTTCTGTCTTAACCCGCTCTGAACCGATTGATTGACAACGACAGAAGGTGTTTGATTGATCGAGAATGTCATTTTATGACCCATCTGTCATGACCTGTCATCTTCCAAAATGACAGCTGAGAAAAAGTAAACACACAGTCACACACACACATGCAATTTTCTCCTCTCCCATAAACACTTCTCCTTTTGCAGTGAGGGGTTGCCTAGCAACAGCACAAATTTTGAGATTGTTTACGATGCTTGAAAAATAGTTCAGCACATAAGGAGCGAAAAAGACAAGAGATCACGAAGAGGAAGTCACACTTTAGTAGGATATCCATTAAAGTTCAGCTAAAATGAGAATTATAGGCACAGTCACATCTGTGAATGTGAATAAACAACTTTTGTTTGAATTTTGTATCAGTTGTGAATCATCCAGTCTGGCCTCCCACATAAAGGAAAATCCATTTGTCGCGGTTTTATTTATTTTTTTAGGTATCAAATCATCCTATTAGGATTGTTCCTTTATTGGTCCCCAAAGGAGACATTTTACAAGGCACAACAGCACAATAAAAAGAGAATAAAAAACTAAATACATTCCGATAAACCTAAACATCAAGTACTTTACAATAAGGCTCCATTTGTTAACTATGTTTAAGGCATTAGCAATGCATTTGTTTTCAATACAAATGCAGCTGTTTATTGTTAGTTTGTTAGACGAGGTTAAGTAAAAAACATTAATATATGTTGGAATAAACATGTATTAATTTAAAATATTAAAATAACTCAAACAAACTAAAACTTCTTAGATTTATTTACTTAATTTACAGAAATTACAAATGCTACAATTTTTAAAAAAGAGATAAACAGGAAAAAAAAATCTAATTAATATGATCAACAGAAAGGATAATAGAAATTAAACTGTTCTAAAGTCATTTGAATAAGGTAAAAAAGGTCATCCCAGAATGCATTGCAACACGTAAAAAAACATTGAGGATAATTTGTTAAAAATGCATTTAAATCAATTAAAAGTAAAACCATTTTCATTAAAAAAATATTTATAATACATTTTCTGAAAATAATGTACTATTTTAGCATCATGCTAATATCAGCAGCTTAAGAGTAAATTGTTAAGAGTAAATTGTTAAGAGTAAATTGTCTCTTTTGCTGATTTTTGGAGAACTACAATTTTTGCGATGTTTAATTAAAGTATATGTTTTGCAAATAACTGTTTCGAGAGAATCGCGGAACGAGTAATCACACACGGCTGGCAGCTCGTTACCTAATCATCCCCCGTTTATTCACACCCAATCAAATCATTTCCCCTTCCCTATAAATTCTCCCAGCTTTCATTTCCCCACATTCATTCCCCTTTTTCTGCATATAGCATTTGCTAGCTCTAAAAGTCAAGATGTCTTCCGACTCTTCAGACTACGCTTGCGAGGATCCTGCTCCCCGCGCAGCTCAAGCTTCTCTGCCTGCTGCCCAACAAGCCGCAGCCCCGCTGGCAGCTCAAGCCGAGGACGCACGCCCACCAGACAGGCTAACTCGCCTGCTTCACAAGCCCGTTCACGCTTGCCTCCACCCACTAGACCTCAACCTCATTCACCAGCCTCTTCCTACACCTCTGTCCGCTCATCCACCAGAAAATGGACTATTATTTCCCTACGCCAATCCCTCGCCGCTGCCGGAATCAATTTCACCAGAAAAGCTAACAAACAGGAGCTTCTCAACCAGATCAACACCCACCTCCCAGACGCTTCACCACCGGCCGCCACTCCACACCGCAAATGTCTACAAAAAACAGCCACTCACCCCACGCTTGCCACGCCATCTCAGGCACGCTGCTCCGGCCGACTCACTCCCTCCGCCAGCCTCGGCCGCGCTCCAGACGTTGATCCAGCTCCTCAGCCTGCTCCATGCCCTAGCCATACCCACGCCTCCAGCGACTCAAGCCAGCCAGCTGGTTCCATCACCCCAGCACAGCTCCAAAAAGCCATTGCGGACTTTTTCGCTAACTGGCCCGCCGCCCCGCCCAGCTCCCATCACCAAGAAGGACAATCATCCTAACTCTGCTTTCTCTTTTCCCCTAGATCTCCAAAAGATCTCCTGGATCTTCATAATAGGATTTTCAGTGGCTGTCGTAATTTCACCTGCGCAATCTGCAGGTCTATCACTCAAGATTATTCTGCCTGCCCTTTCACTTCCTCTTCCTATCTGTTCTGACAGGAGGAATCTGTTCTGTCCACAATAAACACAATATCAAAAGTATTTATAGACTCCTGTCAATATTTCCTGTTTATCTCCTGAACTTTCATCTCATCTTGACCCTAACTTCTCCAATTTTCCGTTATCAGGTCTAACTAACGGTTTCCACCCCGGACTCATCTCCATGCCTACCCAGTCTCTAATTTGCCCCAACCTGCAATCCGCCATCTCTGACCCCAGTGGATATCCTTCAGAGGATATCCTTATTAAAAAAAGAATTAGACTCCACTTTCATGATCGGCCCTTTCACTTCGCCTCATTTCTGACCATTTCTGACCTCTCCATCATCAACCAGGAAACCATGTCCTTTTTCATTAAACACAGTAAAACCAGCTAAACAGAGGCCACCACGTTTATATTTTCAAGCTGCAATGCCCCACCCAGCCTTACCAGACTATTCGAGCCTACCTAGCCTATAGAAGTTCGTTCGCCTCCTCCCCTCTAGAACCCCTCTTCTTAGATGAGCTGAACCAACCCGTCTCTAGGTTTTGGTTCCAAAAACACCTTAAGTCCGTCCTCTCAAGATCCAGAGTTGACCCAAATAATTTCTCCGCCCATTCCTTCAGGATCGGAGCAGCTACTACAGCCCCCAAAGGAGGCCTAACCCCAAGCCAAAAAACCCTTGGCCACTGGTCTTCTGAAGCTTTTAGAAACTACATTCGCTTAGACCCACCTTCCATTCTCCAAGCTATGCTAACCCTCACCAGCTCTTCGCAAAGCTCCGAACAACCTCATCCCTCTTCCAAAAGGTAATTCAGTTTCTACTCTATACCACCTCCGCTGAGGTTCCCAAACCTCCGTGTAGGTTTCTCTCCCAGCCTCCGCGAGGCTTTCCTGCCCCCATCCCCTTACCTTTGCTGAGGGCTTTTCTACTCTATCCCACCTCCGCTGAGGTTCCCAAAACCTCTGCATAGGTTTCTCTCCCAGCCTCCGCGTAGGCTTCCCCGCCCTATAGAAGTTTGTTCGCCTCCTCCCCTCTAGAACCCCTCTTCTTAGACGAGCTGAACCAACCAGTCTCTAGGTTTTGGTTCCAAAAACACCTTAAGTCCGTCCTCTCAAGATCCGGAATCGACCCAAATCGTTTCTCCTCCCATTCCTTCAGGATCGGAGCAGCTACTACAGCCGCCAAAAGAGGCCTAACCCCAAGCCAAATTCAAACCCTTGGCCGCTGGTCATCCGAATCTTTTAGAAACTACATTCGCTTAGACCCACCTTCCATTCTCCAAGCTATGCTAACCCTCACCAGCTCTTCGCAAAGCTCCAAACAACCTCATCCCTCTTCCAAAAGGTGATTCAGTTTCTACTCTATCCCACCTCCGCGTAGGTTCCCAAAACCTCCGTGTACGTTTCTCTCCCAGCCTCCGCGTAGGCTTCCCCGCCCCTTTCCCCTTACCTCTGCTGAGGGCTTTTCTACTCTATCCCACCTCCGCTGAGGTTCCCAAACCTCCATGTAGGTTTCTCTCCCAGTCTCCGCATAGGCTTTCCCCGCCCCCATCCCCTTAGCTCCGCTGAGGGCTTTTCTACTCTATCCCACCTCTGCTGAGGTTCCCTAAACCTCCGCCAAGGTTTCACTCCCAGCCTCCACGTTTCCTTTCCCGCCCAATCCTCTTACCTCCACTGAGGGCTTTTTCTAATCTATCCTACCTCCGCTGAGATTCCCAAACCTCGAAGGTTTCACTCCCAGTCTCCATCATTTCCCCATCCCATTAAACCACCCAAACCCAATTCCTGCCCCACCTCCCTTTATTCCACGTTTGTTCGTTAAATATATTTTGTACCATTTCCTAACACTTTTCTCTGCTTTTCCAACAGGTCTCCGGATGTCCAGGACAATTCAGCCTCCCTTTCTTCCAAACCCTACTTAATTCTGCTCCCGTCCAGCATCCTCTCTCATTGCATTTTTTTGGGCGCTCAAATTTGGCTGCTGTCCTTTTAAAGCTTTTTTGGGGGGCAGATGGTGAGCGAGCCGAACGCTGAACCCTTGCCAACGCCAGGGTTCTATCCATTAGGGTTCGGAGTTTGCCATTCTCTCAGCTCGCTCCCCAGACAGCACGCCAAATTTGCTTTATTTTAAATTTGCTTTATCAAAAATTACGAGAAAAGCGTTAACTTGTGAAAGTAGATGTTTTGCAAATAACATTGTTTTGAGAGAATCGTGGAATGAGTAATCACACACGGCTGGCAGCTCGTTACCTAATCATCCCTCGTTTATTCACACCCAATCAAATCATTTCCCCTTCCCTATAAATTCTCCCAGCTTTCTTTTCCCCGCATCTCGCTTTTTCTGCATCCCTCCTCCTCCCCACCTCCGCCATTTTCCTTTTTTTTTTTCACGCCTTTCCGGGGGGGCGGACGGGTGAATGAGCCGAACGCTAAACTCTTGCTCACGCTAGGGTTCTATCCATTAGGGTTTGGAGTTCGCCGTTCTCCCGGCTCGCTCCCCAGACAGCACGCCAAATTTGCTTTATTATAAATTTGCTTTATCGTAAATTACGAGGAAAGCGTGAACTCTTGAAAGGTGCCTGCTTAAATGTAGTTTGCAATGTAGACCGCAAGGCAGCTTAGTATGTATCTGAAACTGAATTGTTGAGTTTTGTTTCAAGAAACCATAACAAGTGCTTTAATAAAGAACAGTACAACATGGCCTCCTAATAAAATAACAGAATGGATAGTGTGGCACCTATTGATTTAGGTTGAGGTTTAAACAGCACCTGAGAATTGAGCTAAGAATAAAAGTAAATGACACTTACATGACTGTGTTAATGCCAGAAAGCTGCTGGAACATCTGGAGTCCACAACCCACAATGAGAGCGCGGCGTGCCGGAGGGTAGGTCAACATGCGCCAGATCACTGGGCCCTCTGAAAGCACAAATATAAATACATATTTACGTCAACATGTAGAGCTGCGTCAACAACTAGAATGACTCACATACTATTATAAGAACTACCTCTGTTAAAGCCTCATATACACTGACAGCGATTAAATGGATTAAATGAGATTTGAGTGCATTGGTGGAGTCACAGGTGTAGATTTGGGAATGGATGATATTCAGTTTATGGATTTAATTAAAGCACTTTTTATTCCACAAAATATCAACTAACCCAGGAAGAAGCAACAAAACACACTAGTGTAAATGGGGCCTAAATTGCTACATTTGTTAATATATTATTAATTACACACATACAGTATATATTTTGAAAATATTTACATGAATATACATTTATATATTTATATTTTATATTATATATAAATATATTTAATATATAAACATAAAATATTTTCTTAAACATGCATGTGTTTGTATTTATATATACATAATAAATATATACAGAACCCATTATGGAAAAAAAACCTTTTATTTTTGGATGCAATTAATTGCGATTAATTGTTTGACAGCAATAATCCATGCATTTAACACGTAAAGAGACTACCACAGAAAAATCATTAGCATTAAAAAAGAGGGAAAAAATAACGACGTAAGTTTTTGGCATGACATGAGAAGGAGAAAACGATGACAGAACATCCATTTCTGGGCGTATTATTCTTTTAACTCTATGCACTCTCACATAAAACCCTATTCGGAGAGAAATTGCCCTGTGTTAGCCTGATATTGTCAGAGGAAGCTTGCAGGTTCTTGTGCCGAGCGATGACTGGATATTCTCCAGAGACAGTGACTAGAGACGTTCATTTGATTACCGTTCCAAACTCAAATTCATGAACCGCTCGGATCAGACCTGTACAGAGGAACAGTGCTTTTAATGAGATGCTAACTTCATTCACTCAGACATGCAATCTTACTTCCAAACAAAACTGCCAAAACATCTGTGTGCCCTTTTAATCTAATTGCAGCACAGATTTGATAACTAAGGAAGCACCTGAAGTAATCACTGAATGCAGTATATCTGTATTTGAGCAAAGAGAGCAGCTCGGTAAATGGAGTGTCGCTGGAGAAAAACAAAGCTAGAAGTGTTTAGTTTAGCTTGGCGGGAAAATATGCTAACTTATGGAAAAGCATTGACAAAGGGCTAGATCTGATTACTTTTCGTCTGTATTAGAAGAAAACAAACATAACTCTCGGTATCTATTCAATACAATGACTAAATTAATGAAAAATAAAGCATCAACAGGTACTTACTTTCCACAAGATCACAGCAGTAATGACTTTATGCAATATTTTACTTCCAAGATTAATACTATTAGAGATCAAATAGAAACTGTGCAGCTGTCAGCTAGATAGCACACTGTAGATCCCCTCAGGAAGAATTCCACTCATTCTCTACCATAGGAGAGGAAGAACTGTACAAACTTGCTAAATCATTGAAACCAGACCAGACCATTTAGACCATATCATAGTACTGAGACTGCTCTAATTAGAGTTACAAATGACCTGCTTCTATCATCTGATCATGGTTGTATCTCATTATTAGTGCTATTGGATCTCAGAGCTGTGTTCGACACTATTGACCACAACATTCTCTTGACTTGAATAGACTAAAAAGCTCTATTGGCATTAGTGGAAGTGCCTTAGCATGTTTCAAATCATACATTACCTGACCGCTATCAGTTTGTAGCAGTGAATGAGGACGTATCATATCGATCACAAGTGCAATATGGAGTACATCAAGGCTCAGTACTAGGGCCATTACTTTTTTACACATTTTTACATGTTACCCATTAGGAGATATTATCAGGAGACATGGTGTTAGCTTTCACTGTTGTGCTGATGATACTCAGATTTATATTTCTTCTCAGCCAGGTGAAACACACCAAATTGTGAAACTAACGGAATGCATAGCTAATATAAAAAATTTGATGACAAGTAACTTCTTACTGTTAAATTTTAACAGAGGTGTTAGTTATCAGACCTAAAATTCCCACATAATAATCTAGAACACTGTCTAACACTTGATGGCTGCTCTGTCAATTCTTCATCATCAGTTAGGAACCTAGGTGTGCTTTTTGATAGCAATCTTTCATTTAAAAGCCATGTCTCTAGCATCTGTAAAACTGCATTTTTCCATCTCAAGAACATAGCTAAACTGCAGCCTATGCTCTCAACTTCAAATGCAGAAATGTTAATTCATGCGTTTATGACCTCGAGGTTATATTATTGTAATGCTTTATTGGGTGCTTGTTCTGCACGCTTGATAAATAGACTACAGCTGGTTCAAAATTCAGCAGCTAGAGTCTTTACTAGAACCAAGAAGCATGAGCAAATTAGCCCGGGTCTCTCAACACTCCACTGGCTATCACACATCGTATAGATTTTAAAATCTTGTTAATTACTTATAAAGCCCTGAATGGCTTAGCTCCTCCATACTTGAGCGAGCTCTTATCATGTTATAGTACTCCGCTGCGTTCTCAAAAATCTGGCCATTTGATAATACCTAAAAGATCAAAATCTACTGCGGGTGGCAGATCTTTTTTTTCATATTTAGCACCCAAACTCTGGAACAATTTACCTAATAATGTTTGGGAGGCAGGCACACTCTGTCAGTTTAAATCTAGATTAAAGACACATCTCTTTACTCTGGCTTACACTTAATACACTAATTCACATTTATTAATCTAATCCATTAAAGCATTGTTAGGCTGCATTAATTAGATCAGCCGGAACCCGGGAGTGCTCCTCTTAACACACAATGTACTCGTTACATCGTAAAAAGAATGGCATCTACACTAATATTAGTCTGTCTCTCTCTTATTCTGTTTCTCAGTCCGTATCCAGAGACGATCTTCATCGGAGATCAGAACACTTAGATGAGCCCTGTGGCTCAAAAGTTCTTTGCAACCTGATATGTGCTTAAAATTTAACTGGAAATTAGGTGCTGAGTGTCCCAACTAAGCCTGGTTTCTCCCAAGGTTTTTTTTTTTTTCTCCGTTCTCTAATTAATGGGGTTTTGGTTCCTTGCCTGTCTTTTGGTTCCTGTCGCCTCTGGCTTGCTTAGTTGGGGACACCTAATTTTTTAGCCATTATCGACGTTTTGATTACAGAGACTGTATCTGCATTTCATAAATAAATTGTTTAATCTCATCATTATACATTACTGTACTGATCCCAGTACAGCCGTCAGTGCACGCTCACAATCACCAGAGTACTAACCACCTGCACCTGAACCTAATCAGAGGCGCTGCATAAAAGCCATCACTGCACACTTACCTTTTATACTCACCTTGTTGTCTCCTCAGAGCACTGCCCAAACTCCACCGTCCAGCTCCCAGTCACCTACCTGTAAAGAGCGAAACAAGGACTAAAGTGAAAGCGATCCTGAGATCGCTGAGGAATCACTGGAGGGATTAAAGAAGCGAGTTGGAGATCACTACTCACCTTTATATTGTACTGTCCATGTCCATTGAATCTACCATCACTTTAATGAACATTGTTAAACCTTATCCTCGTTGTCCAGAACCCTTCTTGGCTGAGCGTTACACACATACAGTTTATATATTTTAAAAATTTTAGCATGTATTTACATGTTTATGTTTATATTCATATCATTTATGTTATAAATAAATATATTTAATTTATAAGCATGACACATTTTTCTGAAATATATACATGTGTATTTATATATACATAATAAATATACACAGAATACATACATATTTCATGCACAAATGTTTTTTTTTTTTGATGCGATTAATTATTTGACAGCACTAATCTATCTATATATCTATCTATATATATGCAATGGACTTTATGCTGAACATTTGAATATAGAACATATTTGAAGAAGTGCTGTCATAAAGCCCTTGAGTTTTTTTCTTGACATACTTTACACCCTTAAATTTGCTGTCACCCTGACGAAGATCTCCTCTCTATCTCCATGGAAACCTCTCAGCCAGTTAGCTTTACTCTTTCCTATTATCAAAGGCACAGTCATTAACTGAAGCAGTGAAATGTTAGCAGTGCAGCAGCTGGTGAAGGACCTGGATAGCATGTGGCATGTGCGCTTGAACTGTTTTTTGTTTTGTTTAGTTTTTTTTACAGATCCTCACTTGATCCTCACTATCATGGAATCCCCAATTATGCTCAATTACAACAACACTAGCCATAAAAACACCTTTTTAGTTAAATCCCTCTGTAAGCAATTAGAGTGTGCACTCTTGACTCGTGTGACAAGAGCTTCTTTAAGTGGAAATCATTTTACACATCAATTACTGTTACATGAACTCCTTACAGTAAAGAGAAGAAATCAGCAAGAACAAAACCATTTTAAAGCATTTTGCTAAAGTTTGGTTCCACTGGGTTAAGCTGCAGTACAACATCATATGTAAATGTTCTAAAAACCATACCTAAAATTCAGAGGTGGAAAGTAATGAATTACATTTACTCGCGTTACTGTAATTGAGTAGGTTTTTTGTGTACTTCTACTTTT
>JAUMHQ010000051.1:12466271-12479536 GCA_032361165.1 Enteromius paludinosus | reverse complement strand
ATCTCTATGGCAGAATTACAGCGCCCCATACTGGTCTGGCATATATACTACACCGTTTTCAGTGGTTTCATGTTTACACAATTTTTTTTAGAACGAGGAAAAACAATTATCGGATAGGGAACGCACCGGCTTCGTGTGGACGGAGTCTAAGACTATGTGTGAGGATCCCATCACTGTCCTGGATCCCATGAGAGACAGGCTAGAGATATGTAAATAAGTAGTGCTTCCTTGAGGTGTGAGAATGTGGGTGGAAGTGAGGAAGCGCCATGTCGCTGACTATAAGAATGCATGGGAGGGAGTGTTGCTGTCACCACCTCCTTGGAAAGAGCAATCTCCTTCATCGCTGGATAGCCCTTATCAGGACTGCTTCACCATCTGCCTGGCATGGTGTGAGAGAACACTACAGATTGGGTGGAGTCTTCTACTCAAGTCTGATTTTCTCAACTTCCTGGGAAAGCATAGCTTTCATCTTAGGGTCAGACAAATCTAAAAATGTTTTCTTAGCACACTTACAGTCCAGACCTTAAAGGCAGTGATTTTGACCATCAGAGAAGGTCAGAAAACAACCAGATTTAGAAACGCAAATTTTTAAATAAGAAGCTCTTCATCTTCCTTTCTTGCGCCAAAGTGTCAAGGGGTATCGCAACACTTAACTCTGTTCTACCTGATACCATTCAGAAGGCACAACTATGTTCAATATAATTTATTAATTAATGATATTCTCATGGAATGTTTCATATGTTGTTTAACCATAATTTGAAAATAAATTGAACCATAAATTAAATTACATTTCTAATAAAAAAAATGTGTAAATAAATAAACAAACATGACGGGAATCCTCTCTGATTATTTCCAGGCACTATGAATTTACCAGCTGTTGCTTTGGGAATTGTAACTGGTGGGTTTATAATGAAGAAGTTCAAACTGAATGTTCTCGGAGCCACCAAGATCTGCATTGGATCATCTATTCTGGCTTTCTTCACAATGCTTATTCAGTATTTCCTCCAGTGTGACAACACACAAGTGGCTGGACTTACAGTGTCATATCAAGGGTAACACCCAAAATTACAGTTTAATTTGTTGTTAATCATAATTTTTTTCAGTGGATTTTTCAATGGATTAATCTTTTAACTGTGTTCTGTTTGTGTCTCAGAGACCATATACATTTTTTAATGCCAGTAAATGTAATTAAACTCAATTTTAAGTGGTTTAATTATTCAGTATGTTTCTAATAGGGTTCCACAGCTGTCCTATCAGCAGAATACACTCATGTCTCAGTGTAACATGGGTTGCTCCTGCTCTCTCAAACACTGGGATCCCATATGTGCCAGCAATGGTTTGACCTATGCCTCCCCCTGCCTCGCTGGCTGCCAAAGCTCCACTGGTGATGGCAAAGATATGGTAAGCTATTCTTTCAAGAGATCTGCATGCCTGTTGCTGCATCAGTCTGTCAACAGACCTCTATAAATTTATAGTTTTTTTTTTTCATTTTGTTATTGTGAAATACAAAATCCCTCTGTGTCAAAAGATACACATTTGAGTAGACAAATATAAGAAACCAATGTGAAACTGCCTACCTGGGCTCATGGCATAAATACTTGAGTGCACTTTTTAGTGAGCCACAAAATTCGTACCAATAAGTACATCAGTCGTACCAATAAGAACATAAGAAAAAAAAAAAATCAACACTAGGCAGTAAAACTCTGACACCTTTTATTCCTATAAAATTTACAGAGCTACGATTAATAAAGCATCATTTTTGCACAGTTATGACTTCAAAACAATATTAATATGTTGGGAGATTTGAAAAGGGATGCTTTTGAGCATTAGAAGCACAAATATCCAAGTTGTGTTTTCATAGATGGTTATGTGTTTTCATAGATGGTTAGTTTACTCGGTAGCTCTGAAACTGCGACAAAACGTGCAGTTAGGTACATAAAACGGTTTTGCAAAAAAAGCGCACAGAGGTACATATTTTTTATGGGACCAGGTTGGAAACTGTAATATCATGTAATATATCTTTGCTTGTAAAAAAAAAAATATATATATATATATATTTTAGTCATTAAGATTTGTTTGGATTATAGAACATTATTGATTTTATTCTGGTTACACTTTATTTTGATAGTCCACTTTACTTTAGACATTCTACTAATTATAAGTAACTTTGTAATTACATGTTAACTAAATATAAACTAATTTTCATTAATATGCAACTACATGTCTACTAACTCTCAGAGTAGACTGTAGGTTTAGAGTTAGTAGAAAAGGTTAATGCATATTTGCTAAGTTTCTTAATGTCATTATATTGTATGTTGTAAACCCATTAAAACAGATAGGCAGACAGTCTACTAATATGAATACTAGTTGACATATAGTTACAAAGTTACTTACTGTTAGTAGACTATCTAAAGTGAACTATCAAAAGTCTTACCTATATTCTTTGCAATATTCTATATTACTTGTACACATATATATGTAGACTCTATACTGTGAAATCCTAAAAATCGGTTTCAAAAATCTGAGACCATCAGATTTTTCTCCACCAAAAAACAAACAAACAAAAAACACAAATTATTTTATCAGAATAACAATTTGAGTAAAAATTTTACTGATTTTCAACATTTTGACATTTTCTATGTCCCCCTTTTGACGGTAGCTCTCTAGGTGCCATGGACCAGTTTATGTAAACCTGATGATCCATGTAATGCCAGCATTATTTGAGAGTGTTCCAAAGAACATTTTGTGTGCCTTAATGAAATCTGACCTTTAGTACAAAAAAAGAGAGAGAAAAAAATACAAAAAAGTGAACATGGTTTGCTTACATTTGACTTCCGACCTAGAATCAGTGTTAAGTATTTGTTTAACCTAAATTTCTTCATTGAAATGTCCAAAATCCTAAAACTTTGTTTAATGCTAGGTATTCCACAACTGCACCTGTATCGGAGATTCGCCTCTTCCATATGCAAACATGTCAGCAGTGCTGGGTCAGTGCTCTCGAAAGAGTGATTGTGACTCCATGTTTAAGTTCTACATGGCGGTGACAGTCGTTGGTGCTTTTCTCTCAGCTTGTGGGGCCACACCTGGTTACATTATTGTGCTCAGGTAATGAATCTCCCAAAAGTGCAACGGAAGACACCTTTTAGGGACTTAATTGTTATTTGTGCATTTTGGTCCTTTTGACACAATAATATGTTTCTTTATTGGTATGCAATGGTATATTCTGACTGAAGTCAAATACTTCAAGGGACAGGAACAAAAAAAAGCATAAAAAAAATAAATAAAAAAAATAATATATGCTCTCACGTCTGCTTTTTCCTTAGATCCATAAATCCAGAACTAAAGTCTTTTGCTCTTGGTATTTATAGTTTGGTTGTTCGGACTCTGGGTAAGAATATTTTTTTTAATTCTCAACACCATATTATTAAACAACAGAAAAAAGCTATATTTAGCTGATCTGAGAAACATTTCTAGGTGGCATTCCCCCTCCAATTTATTTTGGAGCCTTGATTGACAGGACCTGTCTGAAATGGGGCACAAAGCAATGTGGAGGGAGAGGAGCATGTCGTATCTATGATTCTGGTGCCTTCAGGTTAGTAAATGTACTAACGTACTAAACTGACACTTTCAGAACTTCAACATTTTGATACACATTTCCAAAATACTGCCACTGAACACACACACACAAAATGTTTGGATGGTCCAATATGTCTGAGTAATGTCTGCATAAAGGCCAGTTCACACCAAGATCAATAAGTATAAAGATAACGATAAAGATAAAGAGAGCCAAAGTAGTTGTCTCTTTGTAACAATGAAATAATTATATTTCCTTAAATTTAATTTGCTGATAAGCTACAATAAAAATACTCCTTGATCTCACTGAGAAAAAAATTCACATAATAGCTTGCCATATATGTGAGCCATTTGCAGCTAGCATTTGCAGTACTATTAGGGAATAGCTTTATCTCAATTTTTAGTGTTTGAAGAAAAATATAGGTACATGGTGGCAAAGGTTATCTAAAGTCTTTCTCTGATTACATGTATGTTGCCACATGGGATTTCGTCATAACTTTTTAAGGGGAAAAACACCGTAGTTGTATCATACCTTAGTGTTTTTGTTATTGCAAAACTGTTTTGTTAATGAATGACCAGAATAATCCTCAGAATCATTTGAGGGGCTCTTGTTCAAGTCCATTAGCGCCACCATCAGCTCAAAATGTAACTTTTCTAACAAAACTGAGACAGCAATGAACATAAAACTCTACTGTATACTTTAAAAACAATGCCTCATCAGGAACCATTTGTTCTAGAAAATTTATTTACCGCCAACTTTGTAGTCATGAAGTCTACAAAATTACATACAAAACTTTCTTTTTTACCCTGCAGAAACACTTTCTTGGGTCTTATTTATGGCCTGTATTCCTTATCCTACATATCGTGGGGTGTTGTGTACATGAAACTGTCTCATCGCGAAAAGAAGCATGCACTAATGAACCAATTAAAAGCTCCAGAAGAGGATGGCAATGGTGTTTCTGCTGCAAATGGGAATGTATCTTCAGCTATTGTAAAATGCAACGAAAACCCGGACCAGGAGACCACTATCTGAAGTTATAACTCCAATATTGCACCAAAAAGTGTTAAAGGAGATTTTTATATCCATGTAAAGGTCTGGGCCATGAAATTGTGTTAATTTGTACATTTATTAATTAGATGCTGTTATTTTCTGGATCTAATATATTTGTATTTGTTATTATTTACACATTTAAAGAACAACATTTAATTAGTATCAGAACTAGAAAGTCATGTATTATACTCAAATAAAACATGGGTAGGTATGGATTATGTGGTTTATGAGACCAGAACACTGTTACATTTATCTGTTATTATGTCAGGACATTGTTTCAAAGGATAAGATATACATTGAGGTCACATATATTGTCAAACTATATGTATGTGTGTGTGTGTGTGTTGTTTCATAAAACCTTGTGAATTTCTGAATGAAACTCTATGCAACTGAAAACAATGGACAGTAGAGTGCATTGGAGTGTTTGCCAAAATGACTTATTAACTAGGATTGTGTACTTTATAAAACATTTTTTGAGGAAAATATTTTTTTTAAATATAAGAATATCAGGAAAATTGCATGAACACACCATTACTTTTTATACAATTTAAGCATTTGTTTATTGAAATTTTGTTGAAATAAAAAACTTTTAAGTCTTTTACATGTGGGGTAATAGAACTTGTCTGTCTTTCTTCATTATTATTATGCAGTATATCCCTTAAAAAAAAAAAAAAAAAAAAAAAATTAAAATAGTGATTTTTCTTGCAAGTGATATTATATACACATGGTTTAACAGAGGTAACTGTCTCATATTTCATATTTCAGAATTGTTTGTTTACAAAGCTATACATAATGATCTGATCTTCAACCCAGAAAATTCAGGATGTAATAGGACTAAGGGCCGTTCACACCAAGCACAATAACTATAAAGATAACGATAACGTCTAGTTTACTGTTGTAACCCACGTTCCCTGAAGGAGGGAACGGAGACGTTACAGATGGGAACTCGTCAGAAAGACCAATTGACTTTGAGCTTTTACTAAAGGCCAATGAATTTTGGCGTGCACTGATTGCGCTACAGGTGTGCTTCATCACTGGGTGAGTATAAGAAGGCATGCGCACAGTGCACCTGCAGGTTTTCGCTGAAGAGACGTTGCCGGCGTCAGCGCAACCATAGAGTCGTGGCAGGAGAAAGTGTAACTCCTTCAGGGAACGTGGGTTACAACCTAGACGTTACCCTTTCAGTCGAATCACTTCTACGTTACACTTCGACGGATGCCCTCGGCAAGATGTGTGGCATCGCCTCCGTCTGCTCTTGCACTGCCGCGAACTCCTGGGCTAAGTCCCCAACAGTGTCGCCGAATAGGCCGACCTGGGAGATGGGGGCGTCTAGAAAGCGAACTTTGTCGACGTCCGGCACCTGCGCCAGGTTTAGCCAGAGGTGGCGTTCCTGGACCACCGAAGTGGACATCACCTGACCAAGGACGCATGCTGTGACTTTCGTCGCCCGCAGGGAGAGGTCCGTCGCAGCGCGGAGTTCCCGCATCACCCCTTGATCAGGACCACGCTCGTGCAGCTCCTTGAGATCTTTCGCCTGGTACACTTGCAGTGTAGCCATAGCGTGCAAGACGGTGGCAGCCTGCCCAGCAGCCCCGTAAGCCTTACCCGCCAGAGCGGAAGACAGCTTACAGGCTTTGGAAGGAACACAGATGGACCGCAACAGCACGCTCAACCCAGGGGATCGCCTCGTATTCCTTGGCTGCACCGCCATCGAGCGCGGCGAGGGCCGAAGGGCTAGGGTGCAGGCGTGACGAGTAAGGGGCTCGCCACGACCTGGTCAGCTCTCCGTGCACCTCTGGGAAGAAAGGCACTGGGGGAGAGGGCGGGGCGGTGCCGCTTCTCTGGCCCCCAGGAACCAATCATCCAGCCGTGAAGGGTCGGCCACAGGCACACGCGGTACCTGTAGACTGATGGCATAGAAGACATCTCAACCTCTCGGGGCGCCCCGAAGGACACACTCGGGCCTGCCGTAGCAGGGGGAGCGGTATCCTCCGGGAACACCACGGGACTACGCGATGCTTCAGACGCTCAGACGTCTGTTATCCCGGCCGAGGCAGTCTGGAGGGTAACCTGGATGTCCCCCAGGCGTCTCGCCGTGGCAGACGTGAACCTGCTCCGGTCCAGCGCCTTACCAAGGGAAGAGCGGGAGGGGAGCCTCCCCACGAGTGAGAGGCGTGACCTCAACGTAGCCATGGTCATCCATTCGCAATGAACGCATTGACCATCCACAAACGCTGACTGAGCGTGCTCGCACCCCAGGCACGACAGACAGTGCTCGTGTCCGTCCGACGAGGTGAGGAAACTTCCACACCCAGAAGCGCATGGCCGGATCGACATCCCGTTACAGAACGTTTCACCAACCATTTCAGAAATTGTACTCTTTTCCTGGTCGCCCAGGGAGACCCAACGCGACACCTCTGTGCACTCAGGGGTCTTTGCTCACTGGATAAGGCGATGACTGGCACAGCCGGCCTTGAAAAGGGCCACCAGCCCGCAGGATCCGCTGACAGCCGCCCAGAAACGCTGACAGTCGAGAGAGCCGGAATGCGGGAACTTTTTTGCTGGATAAAACCGATCTCCACCAGCGAAAACTCCGTCAGGAAAGCAGGGGATCACCAACACCAAACTTCAAAGCAACGGCTCTGAAGCGAAAGTTGTAGCGCAATCAGTGCGCGCCAATATTCATTAGCCTTTAGTAAAAGCTCAAAGTCAGTTGGTCTCTCTGGCGAGTTCCCATCTGTAACGTTGAAGTGATTTGACTGAAAGGGTAACTATATTTGTTATATATATACGATATTATCTGTTTATTATTTTAATGTCTGCCACTTTAAATTCTCAAGCAACAATAGCAGGACTGATTCTAATTAGTTGTTAATGTTTCTATTGTTTCTCAGCTGGAAAAAATAGTTTTGAAAACTATTTCCAACTATATCGTTATCGTTATAGCTGTGGTGTGCAAGCTGCTATACTTTATATTGAGAATGATTTTTAGAACTATATCTTTATCATTATCATTTTAGTTATCGTGCTTGGTGGGAACGGGCCTTTAGTTTATTGCTACTTATAACTACTGCAGAAGGACCCACTGTGTTGGGGGTAAACAGCTTTTGGGTTTATTAAATAAAACTGAAACATTTTAGAAATAATAAATAAATAAACTTTATTTCTGTTCAGGAATGTGTCCATTGTTAAATCTTAATCCTCATTTGTGTGAAAGCAAAGCTGCTTGAGTATATGGGCCGACTGCAGTCACACTCTGCCCAAGATTAGTATATTTTTCTAAAAGCAAAAATAAATAAATAAAGCAACTATTTGTTAAAAAAATTTGCCATTTTAATTTTCAGTCTATATTGAACTAAAATAGCTGAAAATCTCGTACAACAACACTAAAACCACTCTGGTTCTGTAAACATTAAATATATATAAATATATTAATAGGACATTCCTCTGGCTTCAGCCCATAACTGCAAGAAGGGCCACAACTTGAATAGACTCAGTGGGGTTTCCCTGCTGTTTCAGCTTTGTAATGAGGACATAATATCACAGTCCCTACTGCTTTGGAGCAAAAGCTTTGGAATGTTTTAACTAAGAAATAGAAATCGTCACAGTGAATCTTGAATATTTAGTCATTTATAATGCACTTTCTATTAATTATCGTAATTCATGTCAAATGAGTTGAACCAGATGAAAATCTAAAACAACCCAAAAATATTTTTTATAATACACTTATTGATTATTTTCAGATATATTGTGGTATATTTTGTTAGTCATCAGCTATAAGGCACCAAGTGATTCAAAATATATTACCACGTATTTATTTATTTTATTTTTTTACCAAAGAACAAACAAACTAATTAAAAATAAACACTAAAATATGTAAAATATAAATGTGTTTATATGTTATGAGAATAAAGGCTGTAAAATATGATTTATCTGAGCTTTTCTTGGAGCAAAAACAGCCTCTTTCAGCAGCATGTGTTGGGCTGTGTCCCTCGAGCTGGCACGTTGTTGGAATAGAAATGTGCTGAGTTTTTGTGTCCATGAGCTTTGAGAACAAAAACCACAAGCTTATGCAGAGACCCAGAAACATGTCTTCTCTCCAAGAGGTGGGGGGGTTCTCCCTCTGCCCATGTCAGGTACAGCACACTTTGGCACATGATTTGTTTCTGTTGGTTCCTTTGTTTCCCCAGAACTCCCTATAACGGTAATTTTCCTCTGCCTTAGATGGATGGCTGCTTAAAGGGTTTCTGACTGGGAGGGGAGAATTAACCCAAACTAAATCTGAGAGGATTATCAGAGTCATGAAAACACATGAAAAAGGCTTTCTCTGTTTCATGAGGTTTGCTGTTCCTTGTTTCTTTTCGTTTTCTTTTTTTTATTATTCTTATATATACATGTATTTATTCATCAATTTTTATTAGTATTTTTGGATTTGTCATCCCATGCAACAATTTTGAAAATGGAGCAATAAAACAGAACAAAACTTTGCCTGCTGCAAGAATTGGAAGATTTCAATCTTTCAGATTTTTTTATTGGTATTTTTTTTATTTATACATATAAGGTGAGTTATGTTTATTTATGTATTTATGAGTGGATTAATTGATTTATTGAATCTGTCTATCTATCTGTCTAGAAGATAGAGTAACAAACTCAACAGTTATGATTTGTGTTTTTTAGAATAATTTACAAATTAACAGCACAGATTAGAAAACAACTTTTGCTAATAAACAAATCAATTAAATAAATATGAAAAGAAATATTAATGTTGTTTTTTGTCATACTCAGAGTTGATAAATCAGCCATTTTTGTATTAGAGCCGAATAAATGATCAGTAAAAAAACTAAACTAATACATAAATATATATTATTATTATTATTATTTTTTTTTTTTAATATCATGACAGCAAAATGTCTGAGCCTACTGCAGAGGACAATGGTAAGCCAACCAGCCAACAAAATCTTTGCATTCCAGAAAAAGAGACCCCAAAGGACTCCTGCTGGTCCAGTCTAAAGGTATTTTTCCATTACTAAATGCAAGTATGCACTTAGCTTTTGTTTTATTTGTTTGTTTTTGTTTTTTTCTGTATGTGGTCATTGTAATCCATCTTAATATCATCAAACACCAATGTTTAATTGCAGTTTATAGTGTTTTTTTTTTTTTATTTTGGTCCAACTTTATTTTAAATGTCCATAACACCTGTGTAATTCCAAAGTAACTAGATGTCTACTGTATCTAGTATGTAACCACAGTGTAAGTACACACCAGTACATGGTATCTACAGCTGTAATATTTCTGTAACTACACACATGTAACAACCCTCAGAATGGTATGTGTAAGTACAAATGTGTAACAGGACCCTGGTAACAACACTTTTAGGTAATGAAAGTACAAATGTGTAACAGGACTAACAGCACTTGTTGGTGAATAAAGTGTTACACTTTATTTTAAATAGACAATTGCTATGGATTTAGCATCTAATTACTCTGATGTTACACAGCAGCGGGCAGTAAATTAGGCTTTAAATATAAATTGTGGTTGGTCTCGAGAATGTTACACTTTATATTAAGTGGGCAGTTCCTGAGGAGTTACCATGTATATACAACTGGTTTTTCAGAGGTGCACCAGCTACTCTCATACACACTGCTGTTACAAAATTTAGCTCAAAGTAAAAAAAGAGTTGTTACCAATATCCTGTTACACATTTGTACTTACACACACCATTCTGAGGTTGTTACATGTGTGTAGTTACAGAAATATTACAGCTGTACAGTAGATACTATGTAGCAATGTGTACTTACACTGTGGTTACATACTAGATATACATCTAGTTACTTTGTAAGTACACAGGTATTAGGGACACTTAATATAAAGTGGGACCTTTATTTTTTATTTTCTTTACTAATTTGAATCATCTATTCTCTTTCCTTTGAAACCTTTCTTTAAGATTTTTATTATGGCCCTTTCCTTCGCCTACTTCTCCAAAAGTCTTTGTGGGACCTACATGAAAAGTGCCATCACTCAGATTGAGAGAAGATTTGACCTTTCCAGCTCGGTTGTGGGCCTCATTGATGGCAGTTTTGAGATGGGTTTGTATATAGGTCCAAAAATGCCTCAGCAAAAATGAACCCCTACCTGCAAAAATCATCATAGGGTTAGTAACACAGTTTCCCGAGAGGGTAACAAGACACTGCATCAGAGTTAACACTATGGCAACAGCAATGCAACACAGCATCGCATTCCCTTGTCAAGGAACTGAATTACAAATGTAACCTTGGGACATTCAATTTCAGATGGGCAGTGTTGACATTATGGTAACTTTTAATACCCATGCATACTGAAAAGATGCCTGTTCACATGCTGTGAATAGTCTGCAATTACACAGGCACACTTTGAGGGTACAGAAATAAATTAAACCCAAAAGAGACGTCATGTTGAATCTACATACACATTACAACATTTTTGGAATGTGTGCGGAAAAGACCAGCTTACTGCAGCACAAACATCCTTCAAATGCGTCCCTCTTCATAACGCCTGTGAAGCAGCCACACTAAAGTAGAGACTATACAGAGTAATGGCACCTTAGTGCATAATCCAGCCTAGGGTGGAACATTACCTTGATCACTCCAGGGCTGAAGTCAAGGGAGGAAGGGGCTGGTGAATGGGTCTGCAAGTCCCCAAGTTCTCTATTAGCAGAGCTACCTTAAAAGGATTGTTTGCCCAAAAATGGATGATTAATAGAGGCTTTCTGGAGCAAAGTGAAACATATCCTTATTTAAAACTTCAAAGCTTACAAGCTTGTTGCTCTCTGCTCTGTGCTGTGACATTTGTCACTTCTGATTTGAGCTTGACTTCCATACAGGATACATGTAAACCTTCAGGGTAGCAGGGGTCAGCCCTGCTAAGAGACGCTCTTCGAATTCCAGTACTGAACAAAACAAGCAGCTGACTGGATTCAGATGTTACCCTGAAGGTTTATGCGTATCCTGTATCCAGGGATAGGCAACGTCTGTCCTGAAGTGCTCCTGTCCCACAAAGTTTAGCTTTTTCCCTTAAAAACCTCACCTGCCTGTAGCGTAAGTAATCCTGAAGACACTGATTAGCTTATTCAGGTGTTTGTTTAGGGTTGAAGCTAAACTCTGCAACTTAAGGAACACTCCAGGATGTTTTCTATAATTGCTGTATCCCTTGTATTCCTTTAAACCATGATGCAGAGAGACTCTACCTCAGAGCATACTGTCTGCTGGTGGAATGGTACTGTATCTACGATCTGAGTCGAGACACCAGAATTGATGAGCTGGTACTCCTCAGAGGCTAGACCCAGATTTTCCACATCACTGGTTGGAGTTGAAAGACTGACTCCCAGGCCTGGGGTAGGAGTTCCTTCCTTGTTGGAATTGTTAAAAAAAACATAACTTTTGCTACAGCCTATCATTTACACTACTCTAGCATTTTCAAGGTCGGAAACTGAGCTTTTTGAAAACACTGTAGGCACGATTTTAGTTTGAAAACTGCAGGGCTGCATTTTAGTGTAAACGGAGCAAAACGAATATCATGGCTGCCCACAATCTCTCTGCATATCCTCGATGAACGTGTTAACAATAACATCACGCTTGTTGTTGTACCCATAGATATGTGTTGCTAGATTCACCAATCAATCGTTCCAAGTATGCTTAAGCTTCCATGATCTAAATAATAAGGGATCTACCTACACATATCTTTTATTATACGTACATGAATGATCAAGTGATATGAGTTTTAGGTTGAGTGGTCGTTTCTGAAACGCAGTGGAAACACCAGTGTAAACAAGGATACTTCATTCTGATGAACCCCTGTTAGAACTCTCAGGAGGGAGTACTCCCAGATGTAGCCTCGGCCGTGCCTGTAGCATTGTATCCAGCCCTAACAGAATTACAGTGGGTTGACTGATCCACTTCTTCTTGGCCACACTTCTGCCACATCTACAAGAAAACCTACCAAGTATTTGAACGTTTTTTAGACGTTGTATTGTGGTTGCATTCTTTTAGATTAAGTTTTTACTGAAACACTATTTGACTGCTACCAAAACTGTGTTGCATTTGAGCAGTCTGACTACAGCATTTTTTATACAGTAAGTTTTAGTCTGAATTATCAAAATGTAATTTGGACAATAAGAACCTGCCACTACCTGTTCACAAAACAAAACAAAAATTTAATTTGCTGCCGTTTCTAAAAGAAAATAACACTAGAGAACTGCCAGAAAGAAAGGAAAAAACACCAAACTCTTATCCCTTTTTCTCATAAATTATGATTACAAAGGCAGATTGTCAGATAAAAGCATTGCTCTAGCAAGAGCACTATGCTATGTGTCAATTTGTTTTTCCAGTGAGCCTGGGTTGCAATGAATTATCAGTTAATGGAACATGGTTCATCTGTTCCATGTTAATGTAACCCGTTGTTTTAACCCTTAATGGTTATCATGTGCAATTTTGTGGGCACAGTGATCGAAATCTAGGTTCGGGGGGAGGATTCTTTTTTTCCCCTTCTTCTAAAGAATGAACAGCAACACAATACTGAATGTGAAAATCGAAATACTGTATTGGTACCATAAACAAAATTAACTGCAATATGTAATAAAACAATCAGGCCTGCAAACACAGAGTAT
>JAUMHQ010000051.1:12444497-12459436 GCA_032361165.1 Enteromius paludinosus | reverse complement strand
TTTTGTTTATATAAATAGCACACCAAATAACAGACACAGAAAAGTTGTTAAGTTTAGATATTGGGTACGATTAGGTACAACTGGGTAATAGTGAGAATTGTTCACTTTTTTAAGTGTTACAATAAGTATCTGTTGCACACTTTAATTTGCATCATTTGCATTTAATGTTGTCAGGTTTTTCAAAACTGCAGCTGCGTGTTAACCCCCTCACCAGTAGAGGGCAGCAGATCTGTGTCTCTGGGACAATGTCCGCGTGGGCCAGGATGTACCCGGAGTTTCACCTCTTACATGGCAGTATCTGTCCTCAGCTCCTTCATCAACTCTCTGGGCACAACTCCTGGATACATGATCATTATACGGTCAGTTACCATCAGGATAGAATATTAACTAGTTTGTTGTAAAGCAAGAATTATGGCAGTGAGTTTCGCCCAGGCAAATATTTTCACAATTTCTTATTATTAAATATGATAATGCTGTATTTTTTTCCCAACAGACATTTTACTGACTATAAGTAACTTTGCAAGTACATGTACCATCAAAATAAAGTATAACCTTAAATTTGTATAAAATTCAATATTTACATATTTAATTTCACAGTTATCCTCATGTCACCCTCATGTCCTTCCAAACCTGACAACCTTCGTTCATCTTTGACATGCAAATTACCATGATCAATGCACAGAAACGTAGTAAGGACATTGGTAAAGTAGTCCATGTGACATCAGGAGTTCAAACGTAATTTTAAGGAGCTACAAGAATACTTTTTGTGTGAAAAAAGAAAACACTAATAACATAACATCTTTCGCCATTTTGGAGAGTACCCCAGAACAAATTCAACATAGTGAGTGCTGTTTATGTTCAGAATGCACATGTTTTCTACTGAACGTAAACACAACTGATTTGATTATGTTCTGGGGGTATTCTCCAAGATGGTGGAAGAAGGTCCGTTTCTGTCTATAGAGGGTAAGAGAACTCTCAGATTCCATCCAAAATATCTTAATTTGTGTTCCAAAGATGAAGAAAAGTCAAACTGGAGTGCGTGTCCCAAAAGCAAAAATGGTCGTAAGATCCATAGTTCCCAATAGAGTTCAATGGAACTAACGATCATAGTTAGCTAACGATGCTTTTGGGAAACGTACCCCTGGTTTGGAATGATATGAGGGTGAGTTTTTGGGTGAACTAATCCTTCAACATTTAACTCATCAAAACTACTTTCAGATGCTTTTTCAGATGTAAAAAATTAGAGCTGAAAAGTATTTACTGTATGTTACATATGTTTTTAGATGCACTAAACCTGAGCTTAAGTCACTGGCGTTGGGTATTCAAACTCTTGTGATGCGAACACTAGGTACAAGCAACACAGTAAACAATAATTCATAAGCTTGGTGATATTTTAGTGTATATTATGTTTTGGAAAATCTACATTAATGTCTAATATTTTTCTGGAGGTGGTATTCCTGCTCCTGTATATTTTGGAGCTCTCATTGACTCAACGTGTTTAAAATGGGGAATAAAGAGGTGCGGGGGCAGAGGAGCCTGTCGTTTGTACGACTCAAATATGTACAGGTATGAAAGAAATAGCCACTGATGATTACAGAATAAAGTCTTTAAGAACCCATGTTGATATATTGTCCTAAGCTCACATTTGAATAACAAATACTTTTAAATGTGCAGCAATTAAAGTCTTGATGTCATGTTTTCAGATTGATCTTCTTGAGCCTGACTACGTGTTTAAGTGGATGTTCCTACTTCTTCATCATTGCTGTCATTGTGCTTCTGCGGAAGCAGTTTAAAAAAGAAGAAATCAAAACATTGCAGCAAACTGCCAGCAAGCAAAATGAAACTGAACTTCAGTCTCCAGAGATGTGCCATCCTGAAGGATCCAAAAGTGATACTGATCACAGAGAAAAAACAGAAAGCACCAATACCGAATGCTAGCGAAGCTGTCATCTTTAGTAGCTCTTTCAGGGAATTTAGGAGACTAAATAGTAAATGAATGGGTGAAGAACTACTAATAAAGTCAATGACCAGGGCTGCGTTTCCCAAAAGTAAGCCTAAGCTCCATTGGTTTCAGTGGATCTATGATGTACTTAAGCTTATGATTCTTTTGAGAATACAGCCCAGGACAAGAAACCAGCACAAGCCATAACACTCTTTAGGTGCTATTGTACTATGTTTTTCATGATCCAGACTTTGTACAGTATCTCTTAATAAATGTATTTGAAAAATTAAATCTCCAATCTTTTATATGTGGCTTTGTAATTTATATACTTGATTTTTATTGGAAAGAGACAATATTCCCAAAATGCTTTGGACACTGACAGATTAATAGGCAAACAAAACTTTTAAAAGTATGACATTTGCAGAATAGTATGATATATTAGTGTTACAGGCTTAACCGTTCTCTCTAAATTAGACCGATTAACACAGAGAGACGTCTAGCATGCTGTACAGGGGCCAGTTGCATAAACGTAGCCTGCATGTTAAGACAGTGTCTTAAGAGCTGGTCTGACCAGCTAGCAGTTAGTCAGGAGTAATCTGTTTTCATTTTTTTATTAACCTTAGACTTACATACATTTTTATTTAACTGAATTAAAAAAAAACTGTGACCAGTCTTAAATAAAAATTTAGCTGACTAACTTTTAAGACTAGTCTTAACATTAATGCAACCGGCCCCGTATTGCACCATAAATAAGAAGATTCAGTATGTGCCGGTTGGTGTCACTCTGTGTTCTTGTTAGTTGGTATTTGTTAACTGCTGTTAATATCTCATCTTATTTTAGTTGTCTCTGTTTTAGAAATTCTATAGTTTTTTACATTTTGCCATATTAACACTTGGCACAATTAGACACGCTACAAACTGTACTGTACTGTACTGGTTGATCTACAACGGGGTTAAATAATTACCCTGTGCTAGTTAATGACTAAATATAAACATAAATACAAAGACACATTTAGAGATCGCTCATTTGGGAACATTTCTGCAGTTTCGTGGACATCTCTTCGTGAAGGCACCTCTGGATATGTGAGTGTTTAATATTGTTAAGTAATTGTAATGTTTGCTTGCATTTGATTGAAATGTATTTTGCTGTGGGTCACCTCTAAAGTGAAAAGAATGCATTGATGTATTGTTATATAAATGTCGAGAGAGATCAACATTTAGATTTAGGTTCATATTCACATATTACATTAGACAATAAGGTAGTTATAAGGCACAAAAACTAAATTATTCATGATTTTTCACCTCTTTCCTGGCTTATAGCTCATCATGACAGTGGATGGTAACCCAGACAGGTTCCCTGAGTTCAGACCATTGGAGGATTCAGGCCACAATCAGAAAACATATCAAACTAAATGCTGTTCTCCGACTCTGAAGGCAAGAGACAAAGTCTTCTAAGTGAATCACTATTAGCTGATCAATGATCAATTCTGATGTAACAACAACATAGAAGACTGTACAATACTGACTTAATCTCTCTTCTACCCTTGTGTCTGAAGATCTTTATTGGCTTACTTGCCTTCTGTTATTTCACAAAATCCCTTACGGGGTCTTACACCAAAAGCACCATCACTCAGATTGAGAGGCGGTTTGAGATCTCAAGCTCTACAGTTGGCATCATCGATAGCAGCTTTGAAATGGGTGAGTAGTGATGTGTTGAGCTCCAGTGAGAAATGAGGGATAGGGTTCAGCCATTATATGAGCACTTATACCAGTGAGTCACACCATACTACAATGTGATGGAAAGACTGTTCATACTTTGGAAATGGGATAGTTGATTGATGGTATGCTGTGAAACAACATGTGACTTGTTAAATTACGTAACATTTGCTTGCAGGTAATCTGTTGGTGATTACTGTTGTTAGCTACTTTGGTGCTAAGTTTCACAGGCCCAAGATCATTGGAGCAGGAGTCCTGTTGATGGGTGTAGGGACACTATTAATGGCTTTACCTCACTTCATCATGAGCCAGTGAGTAGATTTATCAGTCAATAACCTACTGAGTGTCCACAATGAAGAATAGGAAAGATCCTTTCAACATCTAACTTGAAACACATGTGCAAAATGTTCTCTTTGTATTCTGGTTCAGTTTCACATGGTTTTTCAAAACTTTTAAAATATTTGCAAGAACAGTTCATGCTTAATGACTCAAAAAATGTAATGTAATCTGTACATTCTGTAGACCTTCATGATAGTTCTATCACCCTGGCATTTTGACTATATGCCACACAAATTAACCATCAGTAAAGAGATGTATTTAAGCAATTGCATTCATTCAACGTTGCTCTTTTTAAGCGATAAGTATAGATAATATATCATTTTGTCTGTTTTTCTGACAGATACAAGTACGAAACAGCTGCCGCCTATACTAATGATGCTGATAATTTCACAGTGAGCTCCACATGCTCATCTGACCACCAGAATACTGTTCAACAGCTTGTTTCTGGTAATGTGTGGTGATATGTAAGAAAGCATGTGGGATATTTTAATTGTAAAATGCAATAAAATACATAACAGAACACACTATATGGGTTATATAGGGTGTCTAAAAGAGGAAGCAGAAAGCTCACCTATGTGGATGATTTTAGTGTTTGGAAATATTTTGCGTGGCATTGGGGAAGCAAGCATCGGCCCTCTTGGAATGTCATTTATAGATGATTATGCACAACCAGAAAACTCAGCTTTTTACATTGGTGAGAAAATGATTTTTATCTCAAATCAAAACTACCCATGTCCCTCATGTGATTTAATTTATTTTGCTATCTTGTTCTTTTCTGTAGGTTGTCTGCAAACACTTGGAGTGATTGGGCCAATTTTCGGTTACTCACTTGGATCTCTGTGTGCTAGTCTCTATGTGGACATTGGCTTAGTGAATCAAGGTAAGTTAAAATCGGTACACTGTACACTCACCCACCTTAGTAATACTTCACACAAAAGTATCAAAAAGCAGTACAATGTTCTTTGTGTATACATGTTGTTCTTTATAGCAGATGTGACTGAAAAGAGGCGTGAGAAGTGTAAAATTAAGTGGATGTGTAGTATATAACATACATTGATTATTTGACTCTTTTGTTCTCATTATCAGAGAGTGTGACCATCACCCCTCAAGACTCTCGCTGGGTTGGGGCCTGGTGGTTGGGTTATGTGGTTTCTGGGCTGTTGACTCTTCTTGCTGCTGTGCCTCTCTGGTTCCTGCCAAAAGCTCTACCTGAAAACCCCCAAACCTCTAAACTAGACCGCCCCTCAAACCAACACAAACACACACTCAGCATTAAAGAGATAGCCAAAGGTATGTCGACCAAACACTGACCACAAGGGTTGGATACATACTGATTAAATGTGTTGTATAGCACAGGAGTTGTATAGACTACTTTGATACACTTATGGATTTTTGTGACATTTGTGATATTTACATTTTCAATGTCTTTTACATTACATTCATTTGTAAAGATCGTTGAATATTCCAAAAGTGGCCAAGAGAGTCTCAGTCTGTTCCAATTTATAATAATATCCACAGAACAAAGTGCATAAAATGAAGGAAGATTGGTATGATTATTATTATCAAAAATTAAAAAACTGTCAAAATTTTTTAGCGTGATTAATCACATGAATTACACATGAATGAAGGTGTTTGTTTACATAATAAATGAGTGTGTATTGTGTAGATTTATGATGTGTACATATACAGTATGTACAGTATATATATATATATATATATATATATGCATGCATGTGTATTTTAAAGAAAATATTTCCACATATTATATATATGTAATATATAATTTAATAAATACTACTACTACTACTACTACTACTGCTGCTAATAATAATCTATGTTTCTAAAAAAAATTCAATTCAAAACATACTGTGTGTGTCTTTACACAATAAATATGCACAGTATGCTGCACACAACATATCATGCAATATTGGACACGTTTAATCGTTTGACAGCACTAATAATAATAATAATATAAAATATTATGTTTTTTATATATTATATATTACTTGTTTTCTAGATTTTGGCCCATCTCTAAAGCGTCTGCTTACCAATGGAAGCTATCTCCTGTATCTGGTTTACAGTGTATTGGCAGTGAATGGCTTTAGCATTTTCATAACATACACGCCAAAGTACTTGGAGCAGCAGTTTGGACAAAGCGCATCAAAAACCAATTTTCTCATAGGTTAAAAGCTTGATTTATTTAATTTTATTTATTTTTTTTTTAGTTTTTTTGTTGGCTGTTTAAACTAGCTATGCTTATATTTACAGGAGTGACATCTATTCCGGCAGTGGCTCTGGGTATGTTCCTGAGTGGTTTGATCATGAAGAGGTTTAAACTGGGTATGCTGGGATCTTCAAGACTGTTGTTCTTCTCCTCTGTAACCTCATTGGTTTGCACCATACCTTACTTTGCACTTAGCTGTGAAAACATAGACGTCGCTGGGGTCACAGTGCCTTATCAAGGGTATTTTTTATTTCTAATTATACTCATTATATAAATCTTATTGCATCATGGAAAACATACATTTTCTGTCAATTCAATCTGTACAGTTTTCCAAATTGCTCGTCCTACTTAGGGTGACAGGTATATGTAATATACTACAATTAATTGTTGATTTGGCAGATCTATCGAAATTCAAGATATAAGCCGTGGTTTAGTCACTTCATGCAATGCTGACTGTGGGTGTCCTGATTTCCAATGGGATCCAGTGTGTGGACAGAATGGGGTGACCTACATCTCTCCATGCCATGCTGGCTGCAAGTCCACTCTGGGTGCAGGACAGAATATGGTGAACAACTTCTTTTAACTACTGACCACAGATTCTTTGTCACATATTTGTATTTACTAACTTATAAGTAAACTTTATGTTTATCAGACATTCCATGGCTGTACATGTATCCAGAGCTGGGGATTGACTTCTGGGAACTCCTCTGCAGTGCTTGGACAGTGTTCACGAAAGAGTAGCTGCGCTACAATGTTCTACATCTATTTGGCACTGATGTCCCTCTCTTTCTTTGTGTACTGTCTGGGCTCCGTTCCCTTCTTCCTCATGTCATTAAGGTTCAGCTTCACATTTTCTTCTCATATTTTTGTACAGTTGCTCCATATGATTGTTTCATACATTCAGAAATGTTTAATGTTGCATGAAATATGTTCTTGCAGGATTGTGGATCCTGCACTGAAGTCTCTCTCAGTGGGTGTCTCTATGTTAGTTTTAAGAGTTTTTGGTAAGTTTACGTTTGGAATTGCTAAAAGTGTAAAGCTTTGTTTTTAAGAGAAAAAAAGGAAAACTAAGTTCCCATATGCTTGTATTTTTCTTGCCTTCATGAGTTCGCGCGTCCTTATGATGAAAAATTTAAGCGTGTTTGGCATGCTGTCCGGGGGGCGAGCCGGGAGGTCATCGAACACAGAACCCTAGTTGTTTGAACCCTAGCGAGGGCTGAGCTCGGCGTACGGCTCGAACTCCAGAAGTGGGAAGGGGCAGAACGAGGTGGAGAAGGGGTGGAGGAGGCTTGCGTAACGAGATATGGAAGGGAAGGAAGTAAGCTTATTTAAGGGGGAAGCTTATGATTTTGATTGGACGAGATGGGATTGGATTGATCAGGAAATGCGATTTCAGCCAAAGCTAATCATGTGTGCGCGCTCCTCCCGAAATTTGTTTATCAACAGCACTTAGACACACCAAGCCGCAACATTGTTTGTTAATATGATTTCCCTCTTTTGAAGGTGGTATTCCTGCATCCATTTGCTTTGGCGCTCTTATTGACTCAACATGTTTGAAATGGAGCCAGAAGAAATGCGGTGGAAGTGGTGCATGCAGAATGTATGACACGGAAACTTTCAGGTGAGCAGATATGGCAGGACTATTCTATGTTTTCATAACATGAATAAACAGAAACCCTAACTGATGTATAATAAATGATCATTCTTCCCCATCAGGTACCTATTTCTGGGACTGGTCAGCTCTTTTCGGACAATTAGCTATACCCTGTTATGGATTTTTACCACAGGTATTAAGAGGAAAGTACAGAAGGATAAGCAAATATCCAAGGACAAAGAACTTCAATACCCTGTGCTATGTGATCCAGAGAAGGAAAAAATTCTAAAATAATGTTCTGCGTCATTTTGTTTTGTTCCTGGGTCATTTTGAAAAGTCACTTTTTATTTCTGCGGCCAGGAGCCTAAATTTCCTTTGATCTATTTATCTTGTTTAACACTTCTATGACAATGACATATATTTATCTGTTTACATATTACATGTTACATACATAATCTTATAAATATAAATGGAAAAAAAAGACAGCAGAAAAAGGGAATGCCCAATTGTGCACATGGTGACTTTAAACCAATACATAAATGTAACTTTACATTTAAAGTTCTCTCTTTGTTTACTCGTCTGATTACTGTTGTACATTTATCAATATTCATAATGAAAACAAATGATTAAAATTCTTAATTTTATTATGTATTATTGTGATCAGTTACTTCATTGGTGATGCATCATGAATTTAATAATGATAAAAAGCCAGCTTTGTTCATACGCTTGTTTTTTTTAATGGTAACTGAGATTTTTGGGAACGTTTGCCTCAAAAATTAGTTGTGTAAAACATACATGAGTTTTGTGGAACAGTATAAAAAGAGAATACACACTGTAGAACTGCAAGTTATAATGAATTATATAGATATTTACATTGAGGCAAGGAGTTTCACTAAATGCCCCAAAAGTTCGATTAGGGCTGGAGCTAAACTCTGAAAAAAACTACAGACCATAATATTGTTAGACCCAAAAATTTCCAAAAGTACAAGGATTTTGAATGTTGCTATCTTTGTACACTGTAAAAAATTACTGTGATTTTAATGGTAAAAAACTGTGAAAATGCTATGGTAAAAAAAAAAAAACTTTTTTTGCCCGGTTTCACAGAAAGGGTTTAGCCTAAGCCAGGATTAAGCCATAGTTCATTTAGGCGTTTAAGTAATTTTTATAAACATACCTTAGAAAAAACATTACTTGTGGAAATCTTAAGGCTAAACAAAGGCACTGATATAATTTAAGATCAGCCAGTGCAAGTTTTGTTCAGTTAAAACAGTTTAGACTTACAGTCAAGTCTAGGACTAGGCTTAAGCCTTGTCCGTAAAAGCGGAGGTAAATGGTTAATGGTAAATTCCTGTTAAATTTACAGGGAAACACCGTAAACTGACATTCCCAGAATTCCCTGCATTGAATTTTAAATTTTGTTTGAATTTGATGTTTTGTCTTTGAAATAACTATGTTTCTTCTTAGTTTTTCTGTATCAGTTATGTTTATTAGGGTTGTATGTTACATGTAATGTTGTTAAAATTTAATTTCAGCTTAATAATTCTTACCATGATGGTGTTTAGTGTGTATGTCTGAGCGCCTTCTTTAAATATTATATTCATATTTAAAAGCTACTTGATGAGCTTTGGTTCATCGTGTGACTTTCTTATCATCACCTGCATTTGGTAGTTATCAGTGTATTTCAAAGGTACAAAATATATTTCAATGCTTTAATAGGTTGGTATAATAAGATTACATCAGATATTACTTTTTTTAATGAGAAATTATTTAACTGCAATTTTAACATAAAACCGTTGTTACGCTGTCAGGCCTTTCCTCTGACTATTGTTTTGTTTTTACGTCTTACCCATGTGTTTCTTTGTTTTTATTTTCATTCTATCTCGCGTGCTTTGTCTTGTTTGTAACTCCACCCTCTCATCAATGATTATTCCCTTCCAGCTGTGATTCCCAGGTGCATTGTGTGTTCTCTTGATTTGTGTGCTCATTTAAACATTATGTTGAGTCTTGTCTTTGTGGATTATTAACGTTATGGTGCTTATCGTGTCTGTGTGCGGAGCTCTCTGCAATTTCCTGCCTTCTGTGAAATAAATGCTCACGATCACTCCAAATCTCGTCCTTGTGCCTTTGTTTTTTTCTTTGGAAGCGAGAGAGCAACTACATGCAGCCAAGAATGACAACCATAAAACAAAAAATATTGTTAATGCATTTTTCATGGTTTTATTCTGGCAACCAACTGCCGTTTTTTAACCGTATATTTGACAGATTTTTTCTTGTACAGTGTATGTCTCCATAAGATCATATACCTTAACCACACACACATAAATGATGCTTCTTGGTATAAAATAAATAAATAAATAAACAAATATGACCTTCATACAGTAGACGCATGTTTATGTGCCTAAATACATACCTTAATTTTTTTTTTCTGATCAACATTTTTTATTTATTTTGAACAAGAACATGAACATAAACAAGAACAGCGCATACATCCATACAAAGCGATACAATGCTGTATTGCTGGAACTAGTCACGACAGACGTCACTGAAAATTCACTATCCCTATTTGAGAGCAGATAAAGCATTAATAGACAACAATAGTCATATCTTCCCTCACTGAGTGTCTAATCTCAGAGGAGAAACATTGCCATGCTTTAATAGTACTTGGTTTGGCTTTATTAATCCGGGCTATTGTGTGTTCACAGGTCACGATTCTAAGGAGACTGTGTGCCCAAAAGGATTCAGTGCACATACTTGGAGTGTACCAGTTCTGTATAATAGCCTTCTTAGCAGCTGTAAAGCCAGTAAAAATACATGCCTTAACCACCATTGGAGGTTAGTATGCAATGGATGCTTTCTAACACATGGTGGCAGTATATTCCAAAAATCCTACCTTTAATTCTACCTTTATCTAGAATAAAGGTATTTAATTAACAATTATATATATATATATATATATATATATATATATATACACACATATAAACTTTGCACCTATACTGTAGACTAACTGCAGTATTTGTAATAAAATCATAATAATCAGTGATAAAATTCATAAATAACACCTCAATTTTGGTCTGAACAATCAAAGTAACGTTTATTTATTTATTGGAAAATACGTGGTTTTCTACAACAACTAAACATTTCATCTTTCTTTCTTCTGTGAAACTGATTAGATGGTTTCAGGCTTCCAAAAGCTCCACCTCCAAAAGGAAATTGCAAGAATTTTAAGTTTTCCACCTTTTTCATCCTGTTACAAAAGAATTATTTAATTTGTGATACATTTCAGTCCCTGTTGATGTTGGTGGATTCCAGAGGCGGACAAGGTACATAAATTCATTACTTGAGTGAATGTATATATACTACTGGTCAAATGTTTCTCCATTACAAGTAACACTAAATGTCAACAATGTTTACTTAAGTGAAAGTATAGAAGAACTTGCTTTTAAAAGTATTTAAGTATTATGAGTATATTTGCGGTCAATGTATTCATTATTGTTGCATTGTTGTATGTTATATTTGCAATACATCATGCATTTGAAGCAACCTACTGAATACACTGACTAGTTTGCAATATCTGTGTAATAAATAGGTTTTATGAATGTGAACAAAAGAAATCAAACATCTGAAAATGTTTTGGAAAAAAAATACTTTTGGACAGTCATAATCAAAATCTTATGAGTATCTCAGATACTCATAATTCATTGTTATTCACAAAACTGAGCACTCCAGGGTGATTATGAACATGAAATTATTCAGCCCTGGCTTCCTGTTTCACAGGAGTATAAATAGGAGGGAAATTCCCTTATTCGTCCATCATAATGAGAAAAATCAAAGAATATACTTCTCATGTGCAGCAAAAGATAATTGCTCTTCATAAATTAGTGAAGTGGCTTTAACCTACCCACTATCAAAAAAATAGCATGGAAGTTTTCTAATACAGCTGTAGCAGTGTGTACAAACATCAAAGTCTAATCATTCATCCACATTTGAATCAAGTGTACGGTGACATTTCTTTAATCAAAAAAAAAACAAATAAAAAAAAAACAATCCAATCTGCTAACTCAACCACACAAGCATAACTAGGCCTATATAACGGCCCAACAGGAACACTGCTTTACAAGTTGGCAAAACCTTTTGTTCTGAAAACAATAATACTGTCTCTAACAGGTTACTAATAGGTTGTCTATCACCTGTAAAAATCACCCACTGTCTTTAAAGCTGCTATATAGATAAGATTTTCTACTTTCAGGATCTTGGTAGAAATGTAGTGGAGAGAAAAGTACGGTATTTGTGTTTCAAATGTAGTGAAATTAAATACAAGTAAAGTACAGATACTCAAAAAGTGTACAATACTCAAGTAATTTACTTCACTGCTGTCAACACCATTGTGGAGGGTTTCAGAGTCGTCAACCTTGCCCTGGAGGGCTTCTACTTTGCATCTGGTAGATTCTGAGTGAAACGTCTTTTTGGTCTCTGACTTAAAATATAGAGTGAGTCATTGCTGGAAAGGAGGAAGTATTGAGCAACAAGAAACCCGGCTACCACAGGGTTTCAACCTGCCACCGCTGTTCAGCACCTAAACATCTGATCAACACCCAGGGTCACCCCAGGTCACCACAGACCCTGTTAAGTTAAGTAAAACTCTTGAATCGCACCTGGACCATATGATTACCATCCACCAGGTCAGGTCCACATTGCACATCATGTTTCGTCCAGTCAGTCAGAGCCCAGCCACGTGCCAACTGAACACCCTGAGCCACTGCCCAAGATGGCCAACAACCATGAGCCAAAGCCACTTCACAAGATGGCCGCCACCCCGGAGCCATTGCACAAGATGGCCGTTGACCTGGAGTCACTGCACAAGATGGCCGCCGCACCAGAGACTGCTGCCTGCAGGGAGGCCAAGTTTCAGTCCTCAGCCTTCACGCATGTTTTCCAGACCACCGTGGAAGTAGCATTTGAGGACATCAGGACCTTCTCTGGGCGTACAAGGCTCGTTTCCTATTTGGCCGACCCTCCCCAATGATGTTGGTGAGGGCAGCGGGCATTTCTAAGGTTCCTATCTTGGCCCTCACCGAGGCAGCACCCCTTTCCACAGTACTACCAGTCATGGCTATAGCTTTCTTGAGTGTATGGGCAGCATACTGCTCGCCAGAGGCTTCGCTGTCTGCATTTCACACAAGTTCACCCTCTGCCCTGCCACGGCCGAAAGGGTCGCCATTGAACCCTCGCCTCACCCTGCTACGGTTAACCTCTCTGTGCTCTTTGTTCCAGTCCCGCTGGATTCCCCCTGGAGGGCGTCTCTGCCATCTCCCCCACCCTGGAGGGTGTCAGCCTCCCCTGCTATGCCCTGGAGGGTTTCAGAGTTGTCAACCCTGCCCTGGAGGGCTTCTGCTCTGCCTGCACTGCCTGTGTGCCCCTATCTCTGCTCCATGGTCCAGGTGCTTCACACCTTCACTGTCTGTCTCCACTTCACGGACCTGGTCACCTTTACATACCCCAGTTCTGTCTCTGCATCGCCCCTCTCCTGGACATTAGTTTATTTTCGTCTCCGCCCCACTCCTTGGGGCTATATCATGGTTTCCACCAGAGGGCACTCCAGCCAGATCATGAAATGCATTGTCTCAGTGTTTGTCGGTCATTAACGTTGTATGTGTTTCGAGTTTTGAAACCTTTGCCTTCGTTATTATTAAAAAAACTTTGTTATATTTGAAGATCACGTCTCCTGCGCTCTCCTTCTCCTGCACCAAACGTTACAGAATGACCGACCAATACATTTTTCCAAGGAGAATCACGGCCGAGGAAATCCTCAAGCGTCTGGTGCTGGGGCTGCCTGATGCAGGTGTACGGCCGGCCACCTGTGATAGCACCTGTGATTCATCCTGCGCCCTCTCCTCAAGTCGTCAGCCCAGCAACATCCCTGCACCGACCCATTCTTGCACCACGTTCCACGACCCAAAGACCGCCCGCGGCAACGGAGATGTCGTCAGAGCCCAAGCCGGACAGAGAGCCAGAGCCGGAGGTGACCACCGCCACACAATCCGAGCCGGGAGAACCTGACCAAGCGTGTGAGCCGGCAACATCATCCGTCCCCGTGGGAGTGTTGGTGGCGTTGCTGCTGTTCCTCAGACACTTCATGTGGCTCATTGGAAGTACTACCTCTGCTGATTTACTTAGCAGTTTTGCTGATATGATGCCCAAGACTTTATATTCACTGAGGAAATTCAACAGTTTTAACAGAGACAACTTCTGCAAATATGCTGTCTGTCCCAAGTGTAAGACCACATATACAGTTGCTGAGTGTTATGATATCACCAGGAATGGTTCAGCTACAAGTAAAACATGTGGATATATTCCATTTCACAAGCATCCACACAACATCTGCCCTGAGAAAGAGATGTGGCTCTCTCTTAATGACCAAAGTTTCAATGGCACCGAAAGTCTTTACCGAAACAAACCTACTGTTATAAGAAAGTAATTCAGTCTTTAGAAACTTTGATTAGAAGACCTGGATTTTGGAAAAGTGTGAAAAGTGGAGACAAAGAAAAATTCCCAACATGTTGTTCTCATGATGAATGTTGATTGGTATCAACCCTTCAAGAATTCCCCATATTAAGTAGGGGTCATATATCGGGCCATTTTGAACTTGCCATGAGAAGATCGTTTTAAGGAGGACAATATAATTTTAGTTGGAGTTATACCAGGACCTACAGAACCAAAAAATAACATCAACACCCTTTGGTGGATGAGCTTCGTGAGCTGTGGGATGGAGTTCCCATATTTGAATCTTCATTTTTGGGGTGCCAAGTCTACAGAGTGGCTCTTCTGTGCCTTTCATCAGACATTCCAGCTTCACGCAAGTGTGGTGGCTTTGTGGGCCATGGAGCTTTAAGAGGTTAGTTTTCTGCTATGGTGCCATACCATATGTTGTTTTAAAATGTAAAAGTACATGTGAGTTTAAGAGAAATCATCCATTTATTGTTGTCTTTGTGTTGTTTAGGATGTAACAAATGCCTGAAAACATTCAAGAAAACTTATAGGTTACGAGTACTGCGTCTGCTAAGACGCTTATGGGGAAAACTCCTTTTTCCCCCTAACTGAAGCCTATTCTAAAAACGCAGTTT
>JAUMHQ010000051.1:12387537-12405902 GCA_032361165.1 Enteromius paludinosus | reverse complement strand
TATATAAAATAAATATACACTGTACACACACGTTATATAAATCAAAACGTTTATTTTCACAATTAGTTGTTTGATGATAAAATGTTTTTGTACCCAGTACGTCAGTATGATAGTATCTTTATGGATTATTTGTGTTTTTGTTTCCTTTTTATTGGAAAATAATAAGCCTAATTGCTACCTTTTATTAATATTCAAAACAAGGAATTGAAGAATAATTATAAAAGTAGTTTACACATTTAACAATACATTTTACAACCTTTTCATTTCTGTTTTGTCTGCTTTTCTTTTAGGTGGTTTTGCTAGGGAAGTTCAATGCTCAGGGTTTGGGTCAGGACCATGAGCTTCTTGTGCGTTGTACAAAAGGCCAGGAGTATGTGAAGGTGGTCCTGACAGGGGGCCGAATGGTGGGAGCCGTTCTTATCGGAGAGACGGACCTGGAGGAAACTTTCGAGAACCTCATTCTCAACCAAATGGACTTATCCCGATATGGCGAGGAGCTTCTGAATCCTAATATTGATATTGAAGACTACTTTGACTGAATCTTTCTGGTTAGTCCATGACAAAGAGATGATTAATTTATTTGAAAGCTGCACCATGTAATTTTATTTTCTAAAAAAATAGAAGTAATCATTGTTTTTAAACACTCCCCACCAGTCTTAAACCGGAATTGCTCAGCAACAGGAAGGCCTACCTCTATCTGTTGCCTTTGGTCGAGGAAATACAGTATTGCTGTCTAACTGTCTGCAAGGAGCAGACCAAAATGTTTTACAGAAATATTTTTAGTGAATAATTACACATTGTGTCCAGGGGCCTGTTTCATAAAAAACAAGTTTAACAAATAAGCCAGGTTTATTTCAGGTAGTCTGACTTATTGACAGTTAATTTAGTTAAAAATAAGTCAGACTAACTGAATAAAAATAAGCCTGGCTTATTTGGTAAGCTCGTTTAATAAAACCGGCCCCAGATCATAGTGTTGATCTTGAGAATCTGATCAATTTGATTCACGAGCGAACAGTTCTGATTAGTTTTGTGATTGACTGATTTATTGAAAACATGTGATTCAAATCAATGGTTTATTCAGACACAGCTGCATCTCTCATGAATGTGCCCCGGGCAGCTGGGGTGGATGTCAAGATTTTCACTAAATAACGACTTGGACTTAGGCACATTTTTGCAGTTTGTTAATCTCACAAAGCTACAGGAACTCTAAAGGACTACTTTTACATCCTTTTTGACGCTTGAAAGCTTCAGTTTCAGTTCTTTGCATTCAAAATGTATTATTTTGTGCTTCAATTCATATGGATTTGAAACGATGAAGCTGAACTTTCATTTTTGGGTGAACTATGAGTTATTAGAAGTATCCAATGGATAACACACTTTAGGAAACGAAGTTTGGTGTTTACTGTAAAAAATGGTGTTTACTGTATCTGGGTGAAAATAAATGTTAAATTCATACAGTATAAAATTAAATGACTTTGTCGTCTACGGTCTAAAATGCATATTGCATAATTATATTTTCTCAAAGATATCTTATATAAACATTTTGCCATTTTACACACATTCTGTATTTATTGCAGTATTCATTGTTGAAGTGCACTAGTTGCTGTGATGTTCCTCAGCATGTAATTTCTATCATATTTTTGAAGAAGACCTACTAAAACCATATCTGTATTTGTAAATGAGGCCCAAGATCTTTAACCTGCTTATTGGATGTAGAAGGAATAGCCAACAACTTTACATTAAATTGCTTAGTCAGCTGTCCAATTTCCTCCAATTGTGACGAGCATACTCTCAAATTAAGCCCAAAATTGTATTCTATAACTCATTTCGGGGTACGTATCTGTTGAGCTCCAACTCCCGTAGTGATCCTTTGGTGATCAAATCTGTGAAATCTTTTTTGGAATGATTCTTGGCCAAGAGCGGAAGAGAAATCGTTACTTCAAGTGAGCTTCCAATACTGTATCTGGTTGGAAATAGATGTTAAAATTCAAACAGTAAAAAATGACATGACTTCTCTTCTTCCATTAAATCACAACCTTGTGCAAAAATATTTTCCCAAATCCATCTTAGTTCTGCCTTAACCTGTAAAATGTAAACATTCTGATATTTTACACGCATTCCAGGTCTCCTAGCATTCATTTCTGATATAAATTAGTTGCTGCGATATTCAAGCACGTACTCTGGATATATCTGATTGGAATCAAAGATAACAAAAATTCTTGGATAGAGAGAATTATCTACACAACTATCATATATGTTTTCATGCTGGTCATCATTGGGTGTACAGTAATCTGGATGACCTGTTGTGTACTTCCCCACAATAACACGGGCAAACAGCATGACTTTGGTTCCCTGCCTGGTGTTACTGTATGCGTTAGCAAAGGCTGCATGTTTTGCAAAGTACGTTCCTGCAAAATAAATTATAATAATAAATACAATTATGAATTAATTAATTTCTAACATTAACAATAATTAAATAAGTGGTTACTACAAGTATTTTATATATTAAAAAATAGAATCACAGCCCACCTTTGCCTAATATGTGTTTCCTTCTTTTCTTGTCTGGAAGTCTGCAGTTAAAATTAAATGTGCAAATAGATTGCACATTTTTTGCATCTGTGCCATGAAACAGCCTTTGCTCTTCAATATCTGATTGTCCTTTTATCCTCATCAACTGGACTTTTTTCCTTAGAATTCAAGACAAGATTTCAAGCAAAACATTTGCTTTAATGTAGATTTTAAGCATTTCACATTCATGTTATTTTTCACATATTTACATTAAATATTACATATTTTTAAATGACTAATGGGAATATGAATAAATTGTTTTGGAAAGAAAAAATATTATTAGCATTAGTATATCACTACAAAAAAAAATGTGAACTGCAATGACAATGGATATTATAACGTATATATATTGAATGTTCTTTAGAAATTTAGGAAAATATGGAATAAATATACACATATACATATTATGTAATACAAAACATTGGAATGAAGAAGTTAGAAAGAATTAGAAAATTTAGCTTTGTAAACTGGTGTCATTTCTCTCTATATAATAATAATAATAATAAAATGTTAATTTTACTTCAAAGTAAAACATGTTTCCATGAGATTCATCAAAATCTTCTTGCATGGAGCAAGATATTCTCATTACCTACAAAACAGTTCCCAAAGGTCCACGTTCTGTATTCTTTTGATGGATATGATGGGTTTATCCAGTAAGCCATCATCCCTGAAAAATCTCTCCACCGTCTGATATTCACTGCTACCTTTTCTCAGAGAGATTAACTGATTGAGAAAAAGAAAACATGTTCAGAGAAAATGTCCGAACGTAAATGTAACTAAATGTAAACGATAAGTACTTCCTGTTACCTGAAAAGGCTTTTTGGGGTCAACATCCTCCCAGTGTTCCGGTGGAGACGGAGAAATCTCATCACATTTGCATCTGTTACATAAGGTTAGTTTTACTTTTGTTTCTTTGAAAAATAATTAGACTTGAATGCAAGTACTTGATTGTACTTCATGCACATACTTCTGTGCAATGTGTGTAAGGCCTAAAATATTGTAGACAAACACTAACTTCACTTTTTATCGGAGTAATTTTTGAAGTGATAGATTAGATAGTGTCTCACCTGAATCCAATCTCAAACTGAAAGGAGCGTTTAATCCGCTTTTCTTTCCCAGTTTTTAAGTTAACTTGCAGGCTTGCTAAATTTGAAAATATTAATAAAAAAACAATCAATAATAATAATAGCATTGAAATGAACGCATGCTGGACTTATTATTCTGTCAACATGGCTGTTTACTTATTTTACTCACATCTACTATAAAATGCCGTCAAAGTATTATTGCTGTTTACCTGCAAAATTAATCTGGACCTGACCACCGGCAGTAGTCATGTTTATAACACCTTGTGGGTTTCTGAGGTAATATTTCTCCAAATCATCACTGGACATGAAACCCCTTGGGTCATCCTAAAAACGCATTTTTAATAAATTGCAAAGCAAACAGTTGAAAGTGAATATATTGCTAAACTAAGACATTACCTCAACCCTGTGCCATACGCCACACTTTGCCTTGTAATACCAGTACCATGGTGTGTCAGATGTGTCCATTCGTTCCACTTCATCGTCAAGCACCAAAGCAGCCAACTCATCACACATTATAACAGGTAAATAAATTATGCCAATAAATCACTATATTTTGAAGAATTTCAAATAAAAACTCTACTACAAACCCATGTTACTAGGCTAGAAAAAGGAAAGTAACCGCAGTAACAAAGGAAATAAGAGAGTTGCATTTTGACAGACATATTGAAAGAAGGCTAACCGCGGACCAATAAAGACACACTCGTAAAAAAACGTCAAGATCAGTAATACGCTGACGTAGAAGTGGGAGACAAAAGGAAACTCGAGAAAATACTAGCATTACACAGGAAACATGTGCAAACATTGACCTGAAGAGACGTCAAACATTGCTGGTGGCCTATACACCCAAACGCGTCATACATGGGAGTGGAGATGCTTTTATATTTCCAATCGAAAGAGGTTGACAGGTTTCGGTTTTCTTATTTGTAGCTCGCTATTAAACTTTGAGACTATATCGAATGCAACTACTGTTCTGCAAAATAAATTTATTTTTTTAACGATTTAGAATATAAAACAGTCAATTTCACAATATATGGAAATGTATAATATCGTTATGTGTTAACATGCAGAGGTAGAAGATAGTCAGGCTCTCGCGCCCTCTATTGGCTGGTCTGCATTCTAAAAGTTTCACTTTCTCAACAACTGAAACAAAAAACTCTTCAGTTCACGGGAAGAGCTAAGGTTTGGTGAGTTATTGTACGTCTCTCTGTCTAAAATGGCAGGAGCTCAGGACCAGGACCAATTTGAGACTCTTTGGTGCTACATTTTCTTACCTTACAATAACACCCGCTTCGGATGTTATCACTCGATTGAATGGGCAGTTATCAGTCGTTATCAGCCCATTCATATGGGTCAGTACTGGTAGGCTTAGAAGGCTGTTATCATCCATAGGACTACTGGGCATGCGCACATCAATCGAACATATTTTTCCCTAACACTGTACGACAATAATACTGTTTTTCTATCATGGTAAAAGGTAGATGTTAGGTTGGGGTAGTTGTAGACGTTAAATAAACACAATCTAATCGCTAGAATAACTAATTTCATTTAAAGGTTTACCAGTAGGTGCAGCAGGCCCCTACTGACCCATATGAATGGGCTGATAACGGCCCATTCAAATCGCGTAAAAACATCCGAATCGGCTCACAATAAGGTATCACTTTATGTGTGACAGTAGTAACTAAGTTGAACTAACATTGAATAATACATTTGTAACAGTATTTCTTATTTTTTGTTAATGTTGGAATATTAACCTTGTGTAAAATTGTTTAGTGAAACTTAAAAATATATATATATTCAGCCAAAATAACATAAATCAGAAACAAAATGAATTATTTAATTTATATATTATTTATAACAAAATGTATTAGTTTTGAATGCACAAAACTAATACAGTTTTGTTTGAACACTTCTCTAGCATAACAAATTTGGGTTGTTCAATTTCCAGAAGATGGCAGCAATGTTCTACTAAACTATAGGCCTTTCTAACGTCATCACCACAAATTAAATTGAGAAATGTAAATATTTAAATTTACATCAAGTAAATTTGACATAACATATTTCTGTTTTTAATAAGCCTAGTTATAAACAAACATTCCTAAATTAGCCATTAAAAAAAACATAAGGGTGATTCTGTAATTGGAGATACATTAGGCATTTCAGAGAGTTTAGAAAAAACAAAACTGTTTACTAACAGAAATACCTAAACTTAACAACTAACAGCAATTAATAAGCAGCAAATTAGGAATTTTTTCGAGAGTAAAGTCATGGTTAATAGTGAATAAGTCTTCCCTATTCTACGGTGTTACCAAATGTGTATATGCTAGAATTTTATGACTTGTCCTCTTTGTTAAATGCATGTTATTCATCTTATTTTGAATGACTCTTCCTTGCATGTTTTCGTTATTTACTGTATGTTTTAAATATTTTTAATGGTTTGGACATTGCAAAAAAAAAAAAAAAACATGAAAAAAAATCCACTTCACTTTTATGTACATCACAATATGGAAGAAACAATCGGTCACTGCAATCATTTCATCCCAATTTAAAGACATTGTTTAGTTTCTATTTTAAACGTATGGGTGTTGAAAGACTTGTTGTCTTTTGAACATATATAAGAAGAGGTAGAATTGTGGAGAGGTAGGCTATGAAAAATAAAAAAATGTAAATTTGAAAAACATAACTCGCAGTACATACTTTTCATGGTATCACATTCTACTAAAAACTTTTTTTTAACAAGGCGGGACTGCTGAAAATGACAAAAGTAAATAACATAAACGTTATGCCATATTTCTTGCAATCAAATTCCATGATTTTTTTTTTGTTCCATTTCATTCCATGAATTAATTTTCATGTGAATATTTTGTATCATAAATTAATATTGTAAAAAAAAAAAAAATCATATAATCCATTTAAAATATTAATATGTGCCCCTCAGACACAGTATATAGTCCATTCACAGTTTTTCATCAAAGGCACTTTTGCAGTAACCAGCCACAACCACACAGAGCAGTACGTTTATCTGAATAAAAACGCAGTTAATTCTTTTTCCTTTTGGTCTTTGATGTCAGTAAAATTCAATCAGGTATTCCGGGTAAATTTGATTGCTGTCGAATATAACAAAGATCTTCGGGTTCACCATGTCATCCACACAACTGTCGAAAAAGTTGGCAATGCTCATGTCTTTGGATGGTGGTCTGCAGTACTGGGGGTGACCCAGCGTATATTCCCCAATTACAACCCGTGCCAGAAACATGCACTTGTACGGTGGGTCGCTCTGGAAAACAGGGGGCGCTAGCCCGTGTCTTTGTAGGATAAAGTTGTGCTTGCTAGTCGAATGACAAAACTTGCTTGAATATCTTGCGTCGCGTGCAAAATAACTTCCTGTGAAAAAAGGAAGAAAAAAATGTATTAAAGCATTATAAAATGGTCCTATAATTACAAACTAAAATTAAATCAAACCAAAAACACTAATGGCAGAAAAAAGGCAATCATTTTATTCCAATAGGGATAGTTCACCCAAAAATGAAAATTCTGTCATTAAAGAAGATGAATGAAAGTTTTACGGGTTTGTCATTTTACCGCAGAAATAATTCTAAACTGTACCTTTTCCATAGACGTCACCGTGACTTCCTGTGAGACGCCAATCAAAGTTGTATGTGCATATGGCCTGTATGTTACTGTGACCGGTTCCATGAAAAAGCATCTTTTCTTCAACATCTTTGGCGTGCTTTATCTTTCTCAACTGGGCCTTTTTCCTGTAATACATTCACATTTGTTATTTCATTGCGCTTTGGTTGTTGTTTTTATTCGAACTGGAATCTGTCATAACCGAAATGTTTCAAAAATGTTACCTTAAAAATAAAATAACAATAGTAATATACTAAGAAGCTTAAAAAGTATACAGACAGATAAACCTCTATTTCCAAATAAACCTCTTCAAGATGATTTCAGATATTGACCAACCTGCAGAAAAATTCCCACAGGTCCAGGTTCTGTACTCTTTGAATGGATCTGATGGGCTGGCTCATGGTTCTCTCGTATAACCGGGCCACTTCTTTGTACTCAAATGTATCTCTGCATAAAGCGACAAGCTAGAAGGAAACAGTCATAGTCCCATGATCAAAAGGCATTCTTTATCATTAACGGTTATTATGTTTAACTGATTACCTGATAGGGTTCTTCTGTATTAACTCTTTCCCAATGACTGGGTACAGGGAGGACTGGGTTGTCACAGATGAATCTAAGATTAAACACAAAATTGAAAAGACTTGTATATATACACACACACAATATAAATCGTACAATTAAAAAAAGCTGGAGCTTACCTAAAATCAGTAGCTGAATGCAATGCCCTTTTGATTGGCCTTTCTTTTCCAGTAGTCACATTAACTTGTTTCATAGCTAGTGATACGATTAAAAAGTTGGAGATGAAAACAGACGAACCAGTCATTTACAGCCACAAATCTAGATAAATAAGACAATTTGTGTTTTGTTTGGGAACCAACCAGAAAAGTCTAATTTATAGGTATATTTGGCAGTATAGAAGTCCACCGAAGCAAGCTGATTCTTGATGTAGGTTTGTTCAATTTGCTCATTGGTGACAGAACAACCTGTGCAGGGAATTTCCTTTAGTGAAAAGGAAAGAGCAGGTGATCAGTAAAAAGTCATTCGTATTAGTCTGCAGTTATGTAAAAAGCAGTATATACTTCAAACATATGCCAGACGCCGCACTCGGCAAGGTAGAACCAGCGCCACTTGGCCTCTGATGTGTCCATTTCTTCCTCACATGACTCTTCGTCAGTGGGCTTCTGGAGGTCTTCTGAGCTCTCCAAATGCTTGACAGTGGCCCCACAGTCCATCCTCAAAGCAAATACACAAATATGTCCATCTGGCCACCTTTTAAGTGCATGACAACATGTTTCTTTTAATAATAGCGTTGTTATGATTTGATTCCACGAGTCGCCACCTCATATTTCTGAACACATAGAGTTAATCTATCGGCTTATTAAACGTTCAAACTAACGTTACGCTTTCTACGCCTGCATCCAAGTTCGTTTACAAACTCTACTCATCTAGAGCATTTCATTTGTTATCACCGGTCGTGATTTCTTTTATGAAAGACCAAATACCAAATATGCCGGACTGATTTGTTAACGTTAATACTTTTCTATTTAAATTTAGATTTTGCGCTTAGCCGTATTAATACATTGTGTATACCTTTCGGGAAAAAAAACCCTTTCCTTCCAGAAATTATAAAGAATGTCGGATATATCTAAACATATTTTCTGTCTAGATTCTGTTTATGTTTCGTTTTCCTCAATCTCTGGTCGTTGTTCGTCCTACTTCCGCATTCGTCGGCCATGACGTCATCCTGTGTCGTTCAACTACGATTTTATTATTATTGTTTTTTTGTTTTTTTAATAATGTGATACTACAAAAAAAGGAGGAACAAAGACGGAGACACGCTTTTGCAGTTAGAGGAATTTTGGGGTACTGCCCAAACAAATAAAAAGTTATTTAATTTCTTATTATCAAATTAATCACTGGGCGAATTAATATAGGAAGGAAGGAACGCTTTAAAATTGTATTTATTTATTTATTTATTATAATATTTACTTAATTTTCTAGTTAACATTTAAAGGTATAGGCGTTAGGCTAGTTTACATAATGTAAAATCAAGAGCTACAACTTATAAAGTAGAAAATATTTTTTGCTTCAGTTTTATTCCAGTTTTTAATACGCGCTGTTTAGACCAACAGTAGGTGTCAGACACTACAGAATTCAGCGTAAATCAAGATCTATGTATCTAGCCCTGTATGCAAAATCTTGTCACTGCACTTTAGATAAAAATAGATACACAATGTAACAACATGTAAAAACTCTATACAAATATAATGCACAAAATACTATTGTTTTGACCAATCCAATGAACACAATTGCATAAATTATATTAAAAATAAAAATATTAGTAATTGTATAATGGTTAAACACCAACACTTCTAAAATGAGGGGGGGGGGGGGGGGGGATATATGAAGAAATAAATAATTAAATATGTTCGCACGGCGAACAGTCCAGATTGTAGCGCTACATGACACCACATAGGCCTACGTCACGCCCCCTCCACTTATAGCGATCTGCCTCCTCAAGAAGAACACTGCACTCTGCACTGACGCTCTGCGCACGCAAGTGAGAGAGCTGCCCACAAACTTTGGTAAGTCAAAAGACATTTTTTTGTCCAGTTTTAAAATTATTATAAATTTCTGGCATGCATAAATCTTCTTTGGGGCATGCAATCAATGTAATAATTGCATGTAAACATCCATTAACTGCTATTTCTTGACAAACGATTTGCATGGAGGATACTTGCACATTTACAATAAATATTAAAGTTATTTTTACCAAAATTAAGTAAATTTGATTTATTAGTTTGAGTAAAACAAAAACACAGAATTCTTTGCAAGAACTTATTGTTATGCATGCTAACTTCCCTGTTCACAGAGAGCCACATATAGACAGATTAAGGCCATGGAGGAGAGGAGAGATGGAAGCATCGCTGATGGGGAAGCTATGGAGCCGGACAACCAGAAAGAGAGCACTGAAAAAACACCAGAGGCCAGGGAGAAATGGGCCAACAAGACTGAGTTCCTGCTGTCTATGGCTGGAGAGATCATCGGCCTGGGGAACGTGTGGCGCTTCCCTTACCTGTGCTACAAAAATGGAGGCGGTAAAAGAACATTTGTCATAGAAATAGGGCTGGAAAGCAGGACTGTTGAAGAAGAAGTGTAACATTGAAAGAAAGAAAGAGAGGCAATACGCCTGGGGGGCTTTTAAAGCTCTGCGCAGAGCGATAGATTTGACCTTTACGATTCAGCACATCAAGAACTGAAGCCCATGGTTTTTAACTCAATCAATAGACCGCTATGTTCTTCTACATTGCTCAGAACCAATTTTTGTTACACATCATGGCTCTCTTCCTCCAAGCACGTGCTTTTTTTTTTGTTTTTGGGAGTGCTTACTGCACTGTGGTTTTAGGGGCTTATTCAAATTTCAATCCCTGTATGTGCTTGCAACCGTTTACCCTCAAGCTCCTACTGTATTTACGTGTACTGGCATTTGTGGTTTATGAGGACACTTCCTGTGTCCCCATAATACAAAATGCCTAAAAATATATATTAAACAGTGTTTTATGAAATTCAAAAAGTGCACACAGTTTCCTGTAAGGGGTAGGTTTAGGTGTAGGGTCAGTTTAGGGCAATATCACATACAGTCGGTACAGTATAAAAACCATTACGCCTATGGATAGTCCCCAATTCAATGTGTGTGTATAAGCACACATTTATTGAAAAAAAAAAAGTTAATGAAAAACTGTTTACCCTCAAGCTCCTTATTCAAATGCGATCAAGGGAAGCTATAGTTAGTATAACATTGGCCATTTTATGATATATTATTGCTGTGTTTGGTTACAACCCTTAAAGGTAATGCAAAGAAGATCGTTAGCCTAGATTATGACTGATACTCACTTTTGTTATGTTCTCTCCAGGTGTTTTCTTTATCCCTTATTTCATCTTCCTCTTCTTTTGTGGAATCCCGGTATTCTTCCTTGAGACGGCATTGGGTCAATACACCAGTGAAGGGGGCATCACTGCTTGGAGAAAAATCTGCCCTATGTTTGAAGGTGACTTATGCTTTCATAAAAGGCTATGAATTGAATTGCTGGAAATAAATGTACTGTACTTTGTGTCTTATTTTGCACATTTCTCACACAGTGCGGTATTTGTCCACAGGTGTAGGTGTTGCCTCCCAAGTTATAGTGATTTATCTGAATATATATTACATTGTGGTCCTGGCCTGGGCTCTGTTTTATCTATTCAACTCTTTTTGGAGTACTCTACCTTGGACTTCCTGTGACAATAATTGGAACACAGGTGTGGTTTACTGCATTATGTTTTTAGAAACCATATAAATGTAAGCTCAAGACACTGAATAACTGTCAGGCAATTTCAGACTTGCCCACTGGCACAAACATTGCAGCTTTGAATGTTAATAATGTCAATACTTAAATTCTTGCTTAGACAGGCATCGCTATTGTGTATATTTTTTTACTTTTGGTTTGTAGCTCATTCTTCAAAATTTGTGTTACAGACATTAATATTCGCCTCCTTATATGTGGTTTGTTTAGTGGAATTAACACCTTTCTAAATTATCAGACTTTTTTTCCCTTTTTTGCACCAAAAAATAAAATAGTTCAATGTGAATTCAGTTAAGAAACTTGTGAGTAACTGTATAATTTATCACTTAAAATTTCAGTTCCGAGAAATAAAATTAGCTGCAATTAGGAGATATGAAGTCACATTGAAAGATACCGTACATCGAAAACAATTCGTTTGGAATTGTGAGATACAAGGTCACAGGATACAAGATATGTAGTTGGAAAAACAAGAAATAAAGTTAGTAAAGTCACACTTACGAAGAAAGTCACGATTATAAAGTTGCAATTACAAGAACGTAGTCACAGTTAAGAGAAATGAAGTCAGAATCATGCGAAATGAAGTTATGATAAAATGAAAATAATAAACGAAAAAGCATTTAAAAAAAAAAAATCTCTTAAAAAGAAATCCCTTTCTTCATATAATTTACAATAATAGTTGATTAGAATTAGTCATGTATAATAAACATATTAAAATAATAATTATGTTGCAAATATAAATCAATATAAATGTCAATTCCAGATCAGTTTTCACTCACTTTCATCTTCCATTTTATCAACAGTTAACTGCCACAACATAAGTGCTACCTACACAGGTTCACACAGATCTGACACAGACTGGTCTTTCCTCTACAATGATACGGCTAAATATGGTGACAACTACAACATGAGGTAACCTCACTTAACAACAGAGTACAAAATCAAAACACTTCTGTTGCTCTCCTGGATGTCATGGAATATGTTCTTTGGATTCAGGCTTCAGAAGATTGCAAACACATTTCTTTGGAAAAGTTGCCTAAACAAAGACCCTTTTGTAAAGCATTTAAAAATAATTGTTTATCCTTTGTTTTGGACTTGCCGAACAGGAACATGAAAAGAACACAGACTGATGCAGGTGTATTTGAAAATTTCACTAAAATATATTAATGTTCTAAAGCTAATATTATATACTGTTTGGAAGAAAATGGGCTTCTGAAAAAAGAAATAAAATAGCTTAAAACATTATTTCGAGAACAGCAAACCAATAAAGGTTCGGTTACACTATTTTTCTTTCTTTTACACTGTGTTTCAGAATAGAATACCACAGAAACATCTGCTTTTGGTTAAAAAGAATGCCCTTGAAAAGCTGTGGTGAACTCATAATCTTCTGTCTTTCTTTCATCAGTTTTCAAAATGAATCCGAATGGCCACCTTTTAAGTTGATCTCCCCAGAACAAGAATACTGGTTGTAAGTTGCATCCTTTGCTACTTATACATTTCAGATACTGTATATGCATTAGTCTACCTGGTCTCATGACATACCTGGATTCACCTTTTTAGCGAGAAATATGTAGCTATAAGTACATACAGTGCCCCCCACTATTATTGCCACCCTTGGTAAATCTGAGCAAAGGTGGCTGTTGCTCAGATTTACCAAGGGTGCCAATATTAGAGGAGGGCACTGTATCACTGCAGTTTCCAAAAGAAAAGAACACTAGGGGCAATAAAAACTCCTTTTATTCCTTTTCACACAAATGTACAGAGTTTCGATTTCTAAAGCAGAATTTTCACACAATTACTTGAAGAATATCATGTGACTTCAATATCATGTAAGTTCTCTTCCAAGTCTTGGACTATGAGTGAGATAACCCCTACCCTTAAAAGGGTGGGGAAAAATAAAACATACTGCGCATCCAACATCTGAAAGCCTTTTAATGTTTCATCAGGCAGACATGAGATATTGAGAAATCTGGGCTGAACCACAGAGCCAGTGAACTCAATGAAAACAGCATGTTTATAGTTTGTGCAGTTTCCTAAACTAAAACCCACCAATATAAATAACAGCAAAGATACATCTGTATCTAGCATGGGTATATTTGTATAAACCAGAAATCTAAGTCTTTGAGAAATAAAGGAAAAAAAGTTGTTTATTGTGTGTGTGTATGTGTGTGTGTGTTTTTATGTGTACCCTCAGCCATCGTATGTTGCGGGTGGCGGACACTGGTGGTCTAGGGACTGTAAATGCTGATCTTGCCATGTGTCTTCTTTTGGCTTGGGTCATCTGTTATTTCTGCATCTTTAAAGGAGTCAAGACCACAGGCAAGGTCAGATGATACTCATACACCTTATCTGCTAGTGGATAATCAAGAGTAAACAATTTCATAATTGTACTCATCATAAACAAACACTAATAGAAATCCCATAGACTTACACTGAAGAACCTGAGCCATAGTTAGGGACTTGATTCTTTGTATATCTATGACACACTAGAAACCACCTTGCAATTTGGCTTTCAACCAAATAGTAGCAAGCTACAGTTAATCAAAGTTTTTTTCTGTACTGCATACACATTCATAAGTCAACTATCCGTATGGTTTTCTGATGTAGTAAACTTGCTCTGTATATAAAATTTTTTTTATATGAAATTTATTTATATGTAAGGCATTTAGGATGAGGTAGTCTCACGTAGCCAGACCTTCAGACTGACGGCTTACGTTCTGGAATTCAAGATGCTTTCTTTGGTCAAGGCCCGCCCCTTAAGGCCGTTTGACCGACTTGTCAAACAACCAATCACAATTTGTTTCATTCAGCGTCATGTTTCGAGGCGTGGAAATGTCCCCACAACAACAGAACGGTGTGCAACAGTCAGTCAGAGAGAAAATCCAGATGAGATGCTCGTGGTAAACATCTGTTTGAAGAATATCCCTCCACTTTTTAACACCCACAAGCAATTCTGGAGAACTGGACACAATACTGAATCGACCAGCTGCGATGTCAGCATTTGTTGTTTCATGTTTGCCAGCAAACCCGGCTGATATCCCCTTCTCAGTTAGGTACTTCACTTGAGCTTCCATAATAGATAGGAGGGGACGCACAACTAGTTAAACTAGATATGCTGGGAATCCTTCTAAATGCTGACAAAGGGTTGGCCAGGCTTGGAAATTAATACTAAAATATGTCTTATTGTCTCCCCTAAGTCCCTCAAACTAAATTCCTGGACATTTCTTAAAAATTCTATGCTGTGAACCTTGCATACTTTTGAGAATCCAATGTTCAACTGATCTTAATGAATGCTTATTGTCACTCATGTAAACACAAGTTTTTTTCCCTGCATTCATACGTCTGCACTTTGTTTCCCGGCGGACCGAAAATAAACGCGACACTCGCGTCCCCTGTAAATCCGATACAATTCAACCAATCATTTGATGACTTCGACATTCCTGAAGGGTTTCCAGTTAAGTGTACCATATGCATCAGATGTTTAGCCAACGTTGCGTGTGAGGTTGAGACTAAGGATGCGGTGACTTCACCCACTTCCCAGGGGCCACTTCCCAGGGACACGTTCTATCCAGGTTTTCTATATTGCCAAAAACAGTAAGCTTTTGGTTGTGTGCAAATTAATCATTGTATCACATCAAAGCAAGAGGGATTTCGAAAGTGCAAGAGACAATTGGCTATGTTCCATGGAAGTGCAACTCTGCTGACCTTATTTTAACACCAGTTGGACATGTGGGTAACATTCTTTTTCAGAAATGTCACCATAGGTATGTTTTCCCCAAAATGCCTATTTTTTACTTCATTTAAAATTTTTATTCAACTTTAATCAGAAAACATTTTAAATATGTATTACACAAAACACACTCATCAAAAAGGCATATTTGCGGTAGTGTGTTACATTATCATTAGTCATATTGCAACTTCTCAAAATCTAGTTTGGTTGCGTTAAATGAGATTAATAGCTAATGCCCTAACTGTCTATGATTTTCTTCTTGTGTTTGCTAGTCTGTCATGGGAATCTCTTTTCTGTAACTCTGCCAAAAGTTCAGGATAACACTGAATTACTTTAATAAAGTCAACAAACCTGATATTAGTTTTGTTTGTTGTTGTTTTGCAGGTTGTGTACTTCACTGCTACATTCCCATACTTAATGCTGTTCATACTTTTCATCAGAGGAGTGACTTTGCCAGGAGCTGCAACTGGAATTACTTATTATCTGTATCCTGATATCAGTAAACTCTCTAATCCTGATGTAAGTGCACACACTACCTACTTCACATTTTGCATGTTACTTTATATGTTCTAAATAGTATCTCAGGTTTGAATTGATAATGTCCTGGATACAGTATGCTGACCATCGCAATGATCTGTTATTTCCAACACAGTCTCACGATCAATGTGTATTTGTATGAGGTGGCAAATGCGTTCTAATTCGTTCAAATTCATATAACCTCACTTGTACGATTTGTCGACGTGTTGGAATCGACGTGTTTTTCATGTTATGTTTAATCCATGGAACAGTACATTTTTGTGATGACCAGTTAATATTCTTTTTTATTCATGTGGCATGTGTAGAAAAGTCCAAATGTGTAAATGTAGGTCATGCGGGTGGTCTGGTTGGATCATTATACATAAAGAAGCATTCTGTTTACAAGAAAATGAGCTATTAATGGGCTTAAGAAGTCATTGACTATGATGACTTTGTAATGACTCCAGACAAGGAGGTTTGTTTCTCTGAGCCTCAGGCATAGCTGCTATTCACTAGACCCAGTGTGTAGAGCTAGAGAGAGAGAAAAAAACAGATGTGCCTGGACACCGAAACATGTAACTTTTATTTTCTGAAAGGATTCCTACTGAATTTTCTGAGAGGAGTTTCACAATGCATATGGCACAAGGGATTTTCTTTGCTTTCACCGCAAAACAAAATAAAGATCGGTGAGAAAATTAGGTGAAAAGGCAATGTATTGCGTGGGAGTTGCTTTTGGCTTTTGGAGGGGAGCCACAGTTGTCTTGTGGGGTTTGTTTTAGATATACAAGAACAGGAGGGAGGTGTAAAAAATAAGTTGGATGATTCCAACAAAGCAGCTGCAAAAGTGAGGCAGCAGAGAAGAGACCTTGGGACTGTGTAACAAGCACAGGGTTGTTTTAGGGTATCCTAAAATGGCCTAATAGATAGGGAGTTGGACTTGTAACCCAAAGGTAGTGGGTTCGAGTCCCAGGTCCAGCAGGGATTGTGCGTGGGGGGAGTTCCCAGCACTCTCTCCACCTTCAATACCACGACTGAGGTGAGACCCTTGAGCAAGGCACCGTTCCCCCAACTGCTCCCCGGGTGCCGCTGCAATGGCTCCGGGTGTGTGTTCACGGTGTGTGTTGTTGTTCACTTCTCACTGCTGTGTGTGTGCACGATGGATGGGTTAAATGCAGAGCATAAAATTACAAGTATGGGTCACCATACCTGGCAACAAGTCACTTCAGTTTCAAAGCAAATCCCCCACTCTTTGCTTGTTGTTTCTGAAACTAATAGGAATTCATGTTTATACTATTAATTTTGTAGCTGTTGACATTAGAATTAAAGGGTTGTTCCACCCCAAAATGAAAACTTTGTCATTAATCACTTGCCCAATGTTGTTCTATGTGCATATTTCTTTGTCCTCAGGACACAATTTAAGATATTTTTCCCGTTAACTGCTATGTAATGAACACTGTCAAGGTCAAGACAAGTATAAAATACAGAAAGTATATTATCCAAAATATTGAATTGTTAAATATTTTTTATTTTCTTTGCATACAAAAAGTATTTTTGTCGCTTCCTAACATTCGGTTTGAACCACTGGACTATTGACAATGACAGCTATCTGACAATTGACAGTGTTGATAGTCGATGGGACAGTCACAAGCCTCCTGGTTTTCATCCAAAATATCTTCAATTGCGTTCCGAGGACGAGCAAAGCTTTTATGGCTTTGGAATGACATAGGGGTAAGTGATTAATGGCACAATTTTAATTTCGGGTTGGACTAACTCTCTAAGTTTAGGATAGAATTTGATTAATAGAACTGGATAGAGACTGGCCATCTGTCCGAGGTGTTCTCAGCCTGAGGCATGAAACAGGCTCTATCGCAACTAAAATAACTGTTTCAAGAACACACACTGTTTCTAAATACTAAATGCTATTATTAATTAAATGCTTTTAATTATATAAAACATTATTATAAACTAAAACATTCATCATAAAAGCTACTAGGAAATTCAGTCAAAAGTACAAAGGCAGCACTCTGATACACACCATTAAAGTTTAAAATATAATGTGATTGTTATGCAGCAGACGGACATGGGAGGTAAAAAGTAACAATGTTTATTAAACAAGATGAGTAACTGAACAAAGGTAAGCAAACTGAAGTATTCCAATATCTGGAGGAAACAATAACCAAACTAAAGAGTCTTTTCCTTTCTTTTGTAGAATCACAGATAGGGATAACAGACAGACAACCACAGCCACACACCACTTGCCACAACCGCAACGAGGAGAGGAATCACTGGAGCTGGAGAGAACACAGAGGATCAGGGAGCTTTCTAGATGGGAACAGGTAAGAGAACAGGTAAGTACAATCACTAGAGAATGAATACTTGTGAGGCCAACGCCTGGCTGCCGACTTGCCATCCGGAGGCGGCGGATTCATCCCGCGTCATCACCACAAGTCCCCAGCCCTGCACAACCACTGCACCGACCCATCCCCGCACCACGATCCA
>JAUMHQ010000051.1:12367656-12381165 GCA_032361165.1 Enteromius paludinosus | reverse complement strand
CTGACGTAACGTTAGGAGCTAGTGACAATGGATGATGACGTATAACGGTGTAGTAGTGGTGTTCCATTTCTTAGGGGAAAATATTTCAGCCCTTCCCCTTTCCACTTTATTTCAAGGGGCAAGGGAAAGGGGTGAGGGGTAGAAAATAGAATTGGGATTGGGCCTTATTGAAGTGAAAGAAGTATTGTTACCAATGTCCTGCTACACAATTGTACTTACACAAACCATTCTGAGGGTTGTTACATGTGTGTAGTTACAGAAATACTATGATAGATACTATGTAGCAATGTGCTAACATGGTAACATACTAGATACACATGTAGTTACTATGGAAGTACACAGGTATAAGGGACACTTAATATGATTAAATTTCTAAAACACATGGAATCTCAGTCGTTCTTGGTTAACCAGCTCGATCTCACAGCAATTCCTTCATAATTCACTCGATTCATAAGCTTTCGTACATATTTTTTTACAAGTTGCCAGTTTGTAGGAATTTGTACGAATTACCTACATATAACCCTGCCCCTAAACCTATCCGCTACTGGGGTTTAGACAGATTGTACAAAATCGTTGTACAAGGAACATTAATATGAATTAGCGGCCTCATAAAATATGTACAAATTGGTCGTGAGACTGTGTTGGGTCAACAAAACTGACTAATCTAAGTAACATTTATTACAGTATTACCATTACTATTACACTTTTTAGTTTACATTGATTATCTACATTAGTTAACATTAACTAACATTAATAAATGCTGTAGAAGTATTGTTCGATGTTAATTATTAAAAAAATTGTTATATGTTCATTATTAAAATCAAAAGCTGTGTTTGTTAACATTAGTTAAGGCACTGTAAAATGAACAAACCATGAATGCCTGTATTTTCATTAACTAACATTAACAAAGAATAAAAATGCATTGTTCATTGTTTGTTCATGTCAGTTAATGTTAACAAATGAAACCTTATTGTAAAGTGTTACCATTATTACTTGTTGTTACCGCATATGAAGTTACTTACATGCACAGTGCATGCACTACATTGCACTTAAATAAGAAATGAAGTAGACATTGGTAACTATATTTGGGTTTAGTGCCTATACAGTACTGTAAAGTATGCAAGTGCACTGTAGTTAAAAACACCTAAGATAAAGGGGGAACCATAAGATTATAAAATGCACTGATCGCTCTGGATCTTTGTCTGAATCCTCTGTAATCTCTGGGTATTGTAAGCTTAATGCAATTTTTATGACTTAACTCTGCAGTGAGCGATTCGTTTTTGTTTAAACTACACTTGGGGGCATAATTCTCCTTCCATAGCTGGGATATTTTCTACAAGATTCTTAATCTCAAAGAGCAGCAAGAAATTGGAATTCCACTCAATGAGGCTCTTAGGAGGGACAGTTTGCTGAAGGTGCAATATTGCTGCAAGGTCTGAGGCAAATCACACAACACTGTCATCTGAGCATCTTTCATCCCCCTCCCTCTTGTCTCTCAAATACACACACTCTCTTTCTCTCCGCAGGTCTTGTGATGTAGATTTATGTCCCCTGTCACAGCATTAAAAGATGAGATTCCTCAATGTTAGCCTGCTGTCTATGCATGCCAGGGACCCATGCAGCTCAATAACCTCTGCATTGATTTAACGCATCGGTAAACATGACTTGCATTGCCACACATGCAAAAAAACAACAAAAAAAAGGTCTACATGACCTTTTGGTTAAATAATCAAGATAGAACATTAAATTTTTTTTTTTTAATTATTATTTCATGAGCATTTGAAAAAACTGTGCTCAAAAAAAAAGTAGTGGACTTTTTACAGTAATTACACGACTCAATTAATAAAGATTTTTTTTGCATGCCGTACTAATCTATGATGTCTAAACTAATATATTTAGGCATTTTCATCACACAATCGGCTCCATATGTAATGGTTTTCTGGCACAGTAAACTTGCTCAGTAGCGCGCCTGATTCAGTGGGTAAGAGTCAAAGACTTGTAGAAGCAAGCTACTGTAAAACGGCATAGCCGATTCAGCAAGTACACTTTTTTCCTTTGTTTGTTAACATTGCCAGCAGGTTTAGGGTAAGGTTTAGTGTGCGTAGTACTTTATTTTTAAAAGCAATAGACAACCTAGGCACTGGAAATATGTGCCTTTTCATACATTTCTACAAAACTGAAAAAAAAACTACCTGTAGGTACAAATCGCTGCTTTTTCCAGTTGAAATTACCACTAGGGGCAGTAAAACTCCCACAACTTTTGACACAAAGGTATGATTTACCGGTACATTTTTGATTAATAAAGGCTAATTTTCACACAATTATTTGCAGAATGTTACAGACATCTAAAAATAACTAATTGATATGCAATTTCATTGATATGTGCTCATTTCTGGACATTTCACTTTGTAACTGGAGTGAAACGTGCAGCATGGTACATAATTACAGGGTTGTCGAAATGTACATTGAGGCACGTATTTCCAATTAGCCTGGGTTGGACGATAGAGCATTACATTTTTAGTGCTACTTAGAATATAAGACATTTTAATTCTGAACTGCAGTGATACGTACAAAACCAACATAATAACATTTGCTAGAGTCATGTTTATCTATTTATCTTGGTTAAAGCTGTTCAGAATTTGAGCAACAATCTTTTGGTTTTTCTTTTCACTTTAACATTTCACAGAAATGTTTGCCACATGCACATTTTCAAGTCACTTTAAATGAAACATAAACTTTAAAATATATTCTCTGAAAACAATTCGAAATCTGTAATCGATATTACAGTTTTACTTAAATGAATCTTGTTTTAGAAATGTTTTTCATCATCCAACATGAATATTTAATACAATATGTTTCTGCTAGTACATATACTGCTACATATACAGAAATACACACACTACATAGATTTCAAAAATATGTGCATGCATGTATCATGCATATACAATATAAACACAACATGTTGTTGCTAAAATGTATACCTGCATGTGTATTTCAAATATATTTGCATATATCCACAGATCAGAGTTCAGAGATCAGTGTTTTGCTCTTTGGTCTGTTTTTAATGGTGACTTCAAATATCAAATATCACAAATAGCAAATAAAGAAGGAACATTCACAATGGCTGTACATGCATGATAAGGCATAAGCAAACCGAACAGGTAGCGCACCCTGTTTAATAGTTTAGGTTTTCCTTGTATGTAAAGCAGCGCGTTAACTTTGTAATCTCACTGCCATGCAGGTTCATTGTGGGATGTAATTAGCTTCTATTGATTCGAGGGCACATACAACGAGTGATGAAAACCAACTCTGACAACTCCAATTCTGTGCCTGTCGCTTAACGATTGCAGGCAATGACAAACCTAATGCGAATAACCTCTGATTTTCTGTTGACATTGCGGCTGCATTAAAACAGCAATTTGGATTTTAGTCTTTTCATTCCCAAGACAAGTACGAATTAACTTTGTACGTCATCCAAAACATCCACTGCATTTGCTCTGTCAAGCTGTCTACCGGCAATGCAGTTTCTCAAGTCATGCTTCTCTTGACACACAGTGTTGATAGAGCTTAAGAAGCTACTAAAATACACCTTTAAAGTAACTCAACATCTTGGTTACATTACATGTAAATGAATATTCGGTTAGAAATACATTAATAGCTTTCCCCTGTCTTCACACAATTCATCATGCTTCCAATTGAAACGGCAGCAGCCTTTTTAACCTCTAAAGATTTTATGTTCATATGTACACCAGTTTGATGTAAAATGATAGTGACTGGCAAGAGCAAACATTTAATTGTTTTAATAAAGGTAATTAAAAGTTGGCAATACAACTGTATCAGACGGTGCAATCTGAAGGTGCATAAATATACAAATAAAAATCGAAATATTTAGAAAATCAACTTTAAAGTTGTTTAAATGAAGTACTTAGCATTGCATATTATTAATGCAAAAAATTTTTTTTTTATATATTTATGGAAGGACATTTACAAAATATCTGTACTTAATAACCTAATGATTTTTTTGTAAAATAAAAAAAAATCAATAATTTTGACCTGTAAAAAATGTTTGGCTATTGCTACAAACATATATAACCTAATATATACCTAACCCTAACCCTAATATATGTATATATATTATACCCCTAACCCAAACCCACCCTAACCTATGGCCATATGTTACTGAAACTAATAAATAAAAAAATGACTATATATATATATAACAACTCTCAAATCAGAAGATTTTAATTTAACTCATATAGCTCTTTTACAGTTAAGAACATGTTACCTTCTAATTTTAATGGATTATTTAGTAATAAACAGTTGTCATTTGATCCATTGTCCTTTAATACATTGATGTTTTTACTGTCATGGCCTAAAAAACTAAAAATATTTTACAATGCCATTTTAAATGCCATGATCTAAACCCATTTGTGCCCACTGAGCAACTGGTAGAGTGTTGTGCTTCACACAACAGAAACACAGCTGGTGTTCATAGCAATGTCTTTGGTTAGTTTCCTAATTATTACTCATAGCAGAGGTGCTTTTGTAAAATGAACTGGTTTTATGAGAGCTGTCCAATTCTGTCAACAGGACACATGGAATTCTGAGGTTACTCACTCTTGCTCTGGCAAGGCTACAAGTGCTCTGAGGAATTTATTTGGGAAATGCGTTTCCATTTTAGTTTATGCACTTATCTTAGCAGATAAAGCAAAATATCAATTAGTTATTTGCATATCAATGAGTTATTTTTAGATGTCTGTAGGAATTAAGAATAAGACCATTGTAACATTTTTCCCCTTTTTTGAACTGATGAAAATTACTCTTCAGATTCTTCAAAATTGTGTCATTTACTAAAGAAAGATATATCCAGCTATCATGACCATACAATACCTCAGTGTAGTGATGTTCCTGCTAAGATGTGCTTTTAAACGTTTTGCCAACCAATTTAGTTTTTTTATCAGTCAACTGAATCTTCAAGAATTTGTTAACATGAACATTGTTAGGTGTCTAACAGCTTGTAAAGCTTCAGCTGGGATGTGGAATGTTTCTTCTTTCCACCCAGCCAGATTTATGAAGTATGCATGCTGTTGTTATCTCATACACTGTCATAACGCAAAGCTTGACAGCAACAAAACTCTAACTCACCTGCTATAGGGTGTTATGACCGATTTGTCCCAGATTTTCCCACATTTCAGATTTCAAATTCGACCCATAACTCATCCCATCCCGTTTGTATCATTGTGTCTAGGGGATTTATCTGCCCATCACCCAACATCACTGCATGACCTCACTGATGATCTTGTGTCTGATTTGGATCAAATCCCTGCAGCCATGTTCCAACATTTACTGTATAGTCTTCCTGGAAGACTTTACACTTTCTCTTAAGTGGAGTGGAAGGTGGAAACTGTTGTGGCAGCAAAGCAAGGACAAACCCTAAAGTTAATTGTGCAACATGTAAACGCTGTGGTATTAATGTATCCACATACAGTACTTTTGGATACAATCTTTTTCATTGCTGCATGCTAGCACATTGTTATTTTCTGCAGTAGATGCTCTAAGCTGAATTTAGCTATAGTTCTACAGTAAGAAAATGTATCTAAACCCACTACTCAGCTTCTTGATTCCAATTACTTAAAATTGTTATAGTAATAACTGGGTAACAACTAGGTTATAACACTGAACCTACCCATTACCTAATACTGTGCATGAGCCATGTTACCTTATATTATCCAGCAGTTTCTTAGGTGCTTAAGTGCACATACTGTAAAATAAACTGTATATAGAAAACCTCAGGTCTTGCCAAAGTGCAGCTTATCATCATGCATTCAAGAAAGCACACTTTGACATGGGCATCTATTGACCAATGAGAATTTCAGACGTAATGGGCAGTTGTCCTTTTAATTTCTCCTATCAAATGGCCCTTTTTTACACATTCAACCCTCTCTATGGAACATAATAACACAGTCTTGCGATCAATTCGTACATATTCGTACAAGGTGGCAAAATATTGCTAATTCATACTAATTCATACAATTTCATACGACCTCACTCATACGATTTTGGATGATTTGTCTAAACCCCAGTGACAGGTAGGTTTAGGTTAGGTGTAGGTTTTTCGTACAAATTCATACAAATTGACAACTCGTAAAATGCATCCGATATATAAAAAATCATATGAATTTTTAATGAGGTTGTGAGGTCATACGAATATGTACGAATTAGCCACTTCCTAAAATATCCACTTCATAAAACATGCCGTTTTGCCGTGAGACTGGGTTGAGCACACCTTTTGGAACAGATGTCCTTTTGCACCTTGCCATAGGTGCAATGTATTACTCAGTGTATTGCTATGCAATTACAATGTTATTACTATAACTGCATATAACATCTTGGCAACATATCACCATTCTTTTTGTAAAACATTATATTTTCACCTTATATTTTACAAATATATCATTCATAAATTATGGGACTGAACTGATAACTGATGCTTTTGGGGTCATTTTTGGGAGACGTCATGCCGTCTGTATTTTAGGCTCTATGCCTGCTTCATTTTTAAATCCTAACAAGCTCTTTCAATGCTAGAACGGAGCACTCTTCTAAGGGGATATCCCATGGCAACCAAACTGGCACAAGCATCATTGCACACAAATTCACACACTGGCACACAACTAATACACACACGCACACAAATACCAGAACATGGCAATAGACTCTTGTTTGGTAGCCTCGGGGTCTCAGTGTGGTAAAGCGGTAATACTGTCAAACAACAGGTCGAAGTTTATTATCATCTGCTCAATACCAGCCACAAGAACACCAGGACATAGAGGGCCCCTGTAGATACATAGAACGAGAGAGGGAAGAAGGGAAACATTTTGCCCTAGTTGGGACATCGGGTCAGTTTCTTTTGGTTCTGTTGTGAATAAAGGCACTGGGTAGATGGCACAGTCCTACAGTTAGGATCTGTTAATTCACTTGTGGATACTTCTGAGTTCACCTCTGTCTGGTGACATCTCGACTCACCTGCCTACAGAATAAAGACATCTCAGAAGTAAGTTTTACTTACTTTTTTTTTCTTTGTTTTTTTTTTCCTTCTCTAAAAGTCTGGTAGTTAGCATAAAACATTAATGAGTTGGGAACTCGACAGTCTATTAATTCAAACCTTATACAATAAGTCTGTATTCAATTTTCTCTTAAGCTCACAGGCATTTAAAAGCATTTAAAAGATGCAAAGAAAATACTGGAGATTTTTCAAATACTCAGAGAGCCTGCAGCAAACTTGACTCGCATTGAATTGCTTACTGTGAATTGCTGTGGTTTAATGGTACTGTTTCTAAATGTATGATGGCTGTTCGTTAAACGAAAACAATGAGGCATTTGAGAGTGGTTTCGTTATGCATTAGCATGCAGGTTGGAGACTTTCAAAGCAGTTAGCCACAAATAAAGTTGATGAATTCCTCACATTAGTAGGACATGGATAATAATTAGTGTCTCCATAAAGTCAGTCTGATAATCCACACGTCTCTCTGGAAGGTTAATGATTCTTATGAATTTCACTTTGTCGGTAGAAAGCAGGTGGTATAATTGGCCTTAAAGAGATTCTACATTAACGAGTAGAGCTAAGGCACTTTATACAGATGCTATAGGTAAAATACAAACACAATTGTTGGTATTGGTAACACTTTAGTTTAGCGACCTGTTCTTACTGTTACGCACAGTAGTAGCATGCACTAAGTCAAAAGTCATAGTTATTAATAGTTTAGTAGTAAGAATTGATACCCAAAAATATACTATTCCTGTGCTATAACATACTGTGCAATACTACAATATTACTACATAGCTGAATTAATTAAACCTATTTGACCAATTGTGTGTCTGTTTTGATTTCACAGTAAAATTCTGAATGCCGTTTTTATTTATTTTTATTTTTCCCATCTGAAGTATTGTGTTCACTCAAAAACAGCCCTGCAATCGACAGCTGGACAATACAGTACTGGGCTTCGGTGGATTATTATCGGACTCTGGTTTGACGTTCTTCCTGTGATGGGGAAGACTGGTCAGAGCACGGTGGACCTCAACTCACCCTCAGATGTTAAGCAAGCAGTCCCATTTGAGGATCACAATGGTGTGCCTGTAGAAGAGGAGAAGGAGAATAAATTACCAGATAGAGGATCATGGAAGGGAAAATTTGACTTTCTACTATCCTGCGTTGGATACGCCATCGGGCTGGGAAATGTGTGGAGGTTTCCATATCTGTGTGGAAAGAATGGTGGAGGTGAGAGAAGCTATTACTTTTAGGCTGCTGAGAAGATGCCTAGTTGGATCAATGTGCTTTCCATGTTATTGTCATGATGGTCAAGATTGCATACAACATTCCTGCAATCAATCAATCAATCAATAAATCAATCAATCAATCAATCAATCAATCAGGTTTTGAAAGTAGGTGTAGGGCTGTTTTATTCATACAAATTCATACTAATTGGCCCCTAAACCTACCCGTCACTGGGGTTTAGAGAAATCGTACGAGTAAGGTAGTATGAATTTGTATAAATTAGCTGAAATTTGCAAAAGATTTGCACCTCCAAATTTGCATGATCCAGAAACAGTTTTGTTTTGTAATTAAAAAAATAAATAAAATGTCAGATGTCATATTTGTTTGTCTCAAAATGAGTCATTTTTCCTGTGATATTTATAAAAGTGTTTTTTTTTTTTTTTTTTTTTTTCAGTTTAAACTTATAAATATACTAAATTCATTATATTAAATTCCCTAGATTAATGTTTAAAGGCAAACATCTTAAAGATTAGCAGACAGGCTGTTGATTCATTTAGTCATAAGCTGTTTCCTCTCAAAACAGTCTGCTTAAAGTCAGACTTCCATGAAAGAAGGACCCATTGTCTCCCCCAGACTACCACAGCATTGAAGTTTTTTTTTTTTTTTTTTTTTACCTTGGAGACTCTTGAGTGGCTCTAATGAGACTGTTTAATGAGAATTTGATAGAAGAAGTGGTGGGAGGTTGTATAAAAGTCTGTCTGAAATCTAAAAACCTTAAGTGCATTTTGTATTACCTTGTCTTTAGGAGCTTTTCTCATCCCATACTTCACTACTCTGTTCTTTGCTGGTATCCCACTGTTTCTGCTGGAGACGGCATTAGGACAGTACACATCAGTGGGGGGGCTAGGAGTATGGAAATTAATACCCATGATGAAAGGTAAGAAATATCCACACACATACATTAGCTATTTGGGGACTCCGGAGTACTAGTGCCTCTCTTTGATCTTTTGATCTTTGCTGCCTCGATCACATACAGACTTGCTACTGCTACACATACATGCATGAATAGGCATAAAAAAAATTCCATAGCAGATCTACAGGTGGAGCTGGGGGAGGTAGAGGGTTTTATAGTATCAGAGTATACGCATAGTCTCTCTAATAATGTACTGCAGGACTAGCTTACAAGCAAACACAATGGCTGCAAAATCAGCAGAGGGCAATTAGTGTATGTCTTTGTAGTAAATTATGCGATTTCCAGCAGATGTGTGCATTGAACCAATCAGCCTGCAGCATCTACAATTTCATGACTGGAGAAGCTCTTTATTGTTTACTAACTCTGTACTTAAAATACTACTTTCGGCATTTATAAATACTAAATAAAAATATAATTACAGTACGGTATTTTGAATTCTGTAATAATGTATTGACTTAATAAAACATTTGATTCAAGCTACCAGTGTTTTATTTTAATTTAAAAGATGGTAGCTGTATTTGTAGGTTGTGTCTGTGTTTAGATAGTTCTCTGAAAAGCATGTGCAACATATCCTACAAAAACTGAAGAGAATGAGTTTGGCAGAATGGTAATTTTTGGATTATTTGTGCTGTATCATCTGAGGTTTCACTCCTCTTGTGTCAGGTGTGGGTCTAGCTTCTGTGGTTTTGTCCTTTTGGCTTAACATCTATTACATCATCATCATTGCCTGGGCTCTCTATTACCTCTTCAGCTCTTTCAAAGCAGTAAGTGTCCTTTTTTTTCCAAAAAACATTCAAAGTGCTCCAACATGTTTTATTTAATATCCAGTTAAAACATTACTCATTATCAACAGTTAATGAACTCAACACATCTGTGGGGTAAATGTGGGGTATTTGCTGCCATTTTTGCTCCCTTGATAATTTGATTAACACAAAGATTTCTTCATTGCATTCAAATAACCAACCAGCCCACCGCCACCATGCATGTCTTTATCTACCCCAGTGAATTCAACTACACTTGTATTCAATTTTCAAAGAATTTCTTCTCAGTCTTCTCAGAATGGCTGCCTCTTTCAAGCTCTCTCTTCTTCAAAGTTTCTCTGTATCTCTCTCCGCCTCCTTGACCCCCTTAAACTCTCTGTAGCACTGTCTTTGCTCTAGAGAGTGTTTTTAAAGGCTCCACAGAAATAATAACTGCCTCTGTTTTGTGGAAATCTAACTGCAGTTTCTGCCATGGGAATAAGAGCTCATCTGTAAAGCAGTACAGAGGGAATTGGAAACAAAACAGGCCTTTGTTTTATGAATGCATTGTGCTATTATTTTTTAAATGCTTTTCATTTGCCATTCATTACTTTACTCAATTTGTTTTATATGCTTTAACTTTATTCTTCACATGGTGGCGTTTCCCAAAGCAAGTATCACATATTTCTATGACTGCTCATACTTGAACTCACATAAAAAGAAAAAAGATACTAAAGCTGTCACTGGGACACCAATTGAAAAGGGTACACATTTCTTCAGAAAATGTAAAATGCCACTTTGACCCTTCACTTTACCTTTGAGGAAAAATAGATATAGAGTACAATAGTAAGTACAACTATTATATACAGTAAAAACATTTAATTGTACAGCTAATGCAATGTTTTTGGAACTTAAGAGTGCATTTTTGTGTGACTTTAAGTGAAGTGACTTTTGGCCAGGTATGGTGACCCATACTTGGAAATCGTGCTCTGCATCCAAGTGTGCACACACACAGCAGTGAGAAGTGAACAGCACACACACCGTGAACACACTCAGAGCAGTGAGTATCAGTTGTGGTATTAAAGGTGGGACTCGAACCCGCGACCTTTGGGTAACAAGTCCAACTCCCTGTCCATATTTCATAATAACTTTCACAGTACACAGTTGCATAATAGTGCATAATTACTACTGTCTGTGAAATATGGTAGAAGATAACTATATCTTTGAATCAACCCAGGCTCATTGGAATGACATGCCTCGACATACATTTCTAAAACCCCATAATTATGTACCTGGCAGCACATTTTGTTGCAGTTCCAAGTGAAATGTGCAGAAAGTGGCGCTAAAACCCACATTTAATACGTGACTGTAGCACATTTGTATTAGGTTGGTACAGGTACGTATTGCAATGTTTTTATAATGCTGCTTGAGGTACATTTTGTGGCCGTTCAGAATTAAAATATCCAGTGAGTGTCGCTAAATAGTAATGCTCTAATGCTCTCATGTTGGAAATATCCCCTACACCAAACCCATCCGATAGTGTTAACAAATGAAAAAGTAATTTAAAAACCCATTTGCTGATGCAGCTGTGCTATTGTAACTTCCTTACGCTGATTTGAGCTGTTTTGTCAAAACGTTTTACAAGGATTCAAACGAGTACCTTTCACCACCTAAGTGCAACACCGTATCATGTGAGCTACCAAGTAAACCTACTGAATTAGATAACTCATTCATTAGAAGCTGTGTATGTGACGACAATGTTCAAAAGTGTCCGTTTTCGAATCGTGCAGGATGTTAAAAATGTTTTGAAGTCGTAACATAGCATTTTGCTACTAATGGTGTGAAAATATGCCTTTATTAATCAAAAAGGTTTATTTTCACTTTATTTTGATAGACATTCTACTAACTATAAAGTAACTTTGTCAACTAATTCTCATTCACGAGTTCGCGCTTTCTCATTAATGAATGGGAAGGTAGCAAAGTTTAAGCAAATTAAAAGCAAATTTGGCGAGCTGTCCAGGGAGCGAGCTGGGAGAACGGCAGGCTCCGAACTCTAGTGGCCTGAGCTCTAGCGAGGGCAGGGGTTCGGCGCCCGGCTCAAACTCCCGTTGGCCCCCGGAGACAAGGATGGAGCTGTGAGGAGGAGAAGGGGAGGGGGAGGGTTTGCACAAAAGCGAGATGCGGATATGAGGAGAGCGGGTTTATTTATAGTGAGTAAGTAGGATGTGATTGGTTGACTGTAATAGGGAATTGATTACTTGATGCAAGACAGCTGTGATTAATTTGGCTGGCGCTCCTCCCGAAACTCTGTTATTATCAAAACAGTCACTTAATTCTCAATTACATGTCTACTAACTCTCTGAGTATTATAATATATTATATTCTAAAACAAAACATTTGACATTACAGAGTACACTTTTAAAAAATGGATGCTTATGTTATTTAAAAATGTTCACTTGCACTGACGTTTGTTTAAATTTATTAATAAAGTAATATCTGCAAGTAATTTTGAAGTTACTGAGTAAATCAGTAAAAGTTCTCTCTGTTTAGGAGTTACCATGGCAAACATGTGATAACCCTTGGAACACTGAACGCTGTTTTTCCAACTACAGTCTGATGGACACCACCAACCTGACCAGTGCTGTCACTGAGTTCTGGGAGTAAGTCAACAAAATAGAGACATGAATATTTTTGTAAAATATTTAATTCCTGTTTTTGTTTCCTGTCTGAGCTCTTAACAACACTTTCCGATGTTTGATTTTTATTGAGAATATTTTTTTTAATTATTTCAACAAAAGCAACAAAAGTTACATGAATATAATTGTTTATTTTATAGAAGGAACATGCATCAGTTAACAAACGGTTTGGAGGAACCAGGGGAATTGCGTTGGCCGTTGGTTGGAACATTAGCGTTGTCTTGGATTCTGGTCTATTTCTCAATCTGGAAAGGAGTGGAGTGGACAGGGAAGGTATGACTGCTCATATTCTTTCTATTTCTTTCTCAGAGATTGCTTTGTCATTGCTCAATTGAATCCTAGGAGTTTTAAAGTATGTAACAACGAAAAAAAAAAAACTAAACTAAAGGAGAAATAAAAACCATCGAAGAGTTTGAGTTTAATTGCAAATTTTGAGTTATGCCAGCCCAGTTTCATGGCAATTCATACATATTTTGACTAATTCGTACAAATTCGTACCACTTCACTTGCACGTATGCATACATTTTTTGCTAAATCATACATATTTTACGAGTTGCCAATTTGTATGAATTTGAACAGACAAACTTCTTCTGCTCATCCCGATCCACAAGGATTTTTCAAACTCTGCTGCTATGTGTTATACGGAAACTTGGCTGAACGGCACCATTCCAGACAGCACGTTAGGTCTGCCGGGCTTTCAGCTGTTTAGAGCGGATCGCGACACAGAATCAATGGGGGAATCGCGTAGCTGTGGGACATGCTTCTACATCAACGAAAGGTGGTGTACAGATGTATCTGTGTTAAAGAAGATGTGCTGTTCTGATCTAG
>JAUMHQ010000051.1:12351798-12365030 GCA_032361165.1 Enteromius paludinosus | reverse complement strand
CTCATGCGAGATCCCATATGTAACGTCTCCGTTCCCTCCTTCAGGGAACGTGGGTTACGATAGTAACCTAGACGTTATCACAGTGCCTTTTCTAGAAGATTATGTTGAGTTTACAGCTGTTTGACTCTTGATCTGATTCTTGTTCTTTCTATAGAGATTCTGTAATTGTGTGCTGTATAAACTCCTGCACTAGTATGTTTGCTGGGATTGTCATATTTTCCATTGTGGGCTTCATGTCGTACATCACAAAGAGACCAATTGAAGAACTGGCTGCTTCAGGTCATTGTGTATCTTAAACATTATCAAATGTCATTATTGCAAACATTGTGTACTTTTTTCTGTAATGCTTTAACTGAATGTCACTTAATTGAATGTTAAAAACAATTCTATCAAAACATTATAGTTTAAAGTAATGTTAAATCCAATAAGCCAACATGCTGAGTGACTTTTGGACTTTAAGTAAGACTTTGGGCCAGGTTAACTAACAGCTTTTGGCATAAAAATATTACTTCCAGATTTTACTAAAGACAAATTAGTGCTAAAAGGTGTGGACAAAGTGCCTAACCTTATTGAATATGCATTTTTAAGAGTTTCCCTTTCAGGCACAATATTTGTATTGGAGAGAGGTATTCAGATGAATCAGCGGGATTTTTTAACACATGGTAGAAGGGAGAGGATTTTTCCACACAATTTATTTGGAAAGAAGAACACATTATCCGAACACATCTTTTTGCCAATCCATGTTATTTTTAATTTGCTTCAGGAAATTAAATATAACCCTCAATTGAACCCTCAATAGGAGTCACGCAATACCAGCTCTTTCAAAACTTCTAGCAAACCTTAATTTTTTTGCCTCCGGTTCTTTTCAATGTAATGTGGCTAATTTATTTCGTATTGTTTATTCACGACTGAGCTAATTTGTGCTGTGTTTAGTAATTTCCACTCAGAATTGTATTCTCAAGCTACTTTGCCCTGTTTAGTAAAACTGGCCCTTAAAGTACATCTTAATATATGATATCATAACTAGTGGTGTATCTCACGGTGTAACGATCAGCTGGATGTGCCAGCCCAGCTCAGGGGATGGCACTCCAGCACCCAGTTAACTGTGTATGTTTTGTTTCTGTTTTCATTCATGGACTCTTGTCACCGCCAATCTCATCTGTTGTCACGGTTCGACCCTGCTTGTGATACCTCGCTCTTTAATAAACAATCTCTTAAATTCGAATACCTTCATGTCTCACTCTGTGCGAGGTATCACAAGCAGGGTCGATCGGCAGCAGACAGGAATAGTGTAGACACAGCGAGAGAGCGGTCAGAGTCCAGGCATGGGTTGGTACACAGTAAATACAATCAAAAGGGCAAAAACAGAGGTGGTGGTCAAAAACAGGCGAGGTCAGTAACAACAAATCAAAACACAGAAAGAAACACGGAGTGGCAAAACGACAGGACTGTGAAGACATACAAACACATCTGGGTTTTATACCCAGAACTAGGTCAGTGGGAGGAGACTAGACATGAGTGGCTATGGCAACATACAAGGGGGGGGGGGGGCATAAATGGGGAACCGTGACAACAGATGAGATGGGCGGTGACATGAGTCCATGAATAAAAATAGACACAAAACATACACAGTTAGCTGGGTGCTGGAGTGCCATCTCCTGAGCTGGGCTGGCACTCCAGCTGATCGTTACACATGGCAATTCGTACATATTTTATGAGGGTGCTAAGTCTTACAAATTCATATGATTTTTGTTAAATCGTAAGTTTTTTAATAGTTGCCTATTCGTATGAATTTGTATGAATGACCTACACCTAACCCCGCCACTAAAACTACCCATCACTGGGGTTTAGACAAATCGTACAAAATCATACTAGTGAGGTTGTACGAATTTGCTACCTCTTATGAACACTTATGGTCTTGACTCGTGAGTTGCTTAACTACTGTTTTTGAAATATGGTTAGTGTGTACTGCTGAATGTATATGATGCATTTAAATATCGGTAACACTTTGCAATAAGGTGTCATTTGTTAATATTGGTAAATGTATAAACTAACATGAATGAACAATACATTTATTACAGTATTGATCTGTTCAATGATGGGAAAGGGGCCAACAAACCTGGGACTAAGCTTTTTACATGACAGGCGCAGGCGAATGTCTCTGGTTGAGAACCAAACTTTCTGACCTATTTGATACTGTGGTGCTTCAGATCTCCGACGGTCCACTGTGGTCTTCTGCCAAATGTAGATAATGATGTGCTTCGTCCTAGACTCTCTCACTCTCCTTGAACCAGTAGTCGACAACAGGAACATCAGATGGCTCTCCGGACCATGGGAAGAGAGGGGGCTGGAAACCGAGTACGCACTGGTTTGTTGTACGCAAGTCCAATGGATGCTTGACGGACTCGGCCCAGCCCAAAAACTGGTTCCAGGAGTCTTGGTGACCCATGGCAGAAGGTACCGAGGAACCTGACGGGGACTCTTAGAGATGGCGCATTCCCGGCACCCCTTCACATACCTTCTCACATCCCTAGCCATTTCAGGCCATCAGAAAATCTTGTAGGAGTGAGAGAGTTCGGTTGGCCCCAGGGTGGCCAGTGCCCAGTGAGGTGTGAGTAGAGTGAATAAGGGGTGTCCTTTCTCACCTGTGAATGAAACGGGCAAAAATCTGGTAAATCTGAAGCAAGTGAAGAATAGGGCCCACCGAGCCTGACAGGGAATCAAGCTTTTGGCATCTCAGAGATATTGCAGGTTTTTGTGGTCAGGGAGTACAATGAATGGGTGTGCAGCCCCCTCCATCCAGTGCCGCCATTCATCCAGGGCCAACTAAATGCCTAACAGTTCATGATTGCTGATGTCGTAATTCACCTCCGCCGGGCTGAGCTTCTGGGAGAAGTAAGAATGATACTTACCACACACTTACAGCTAATCCCAACCCTAACCCTGTTGCTGCGAAAGGATGGCTCCAACTCCAGTGGTGGAAGCGTCAAACTCCATCACGAAGGGTAATTCTGGGTTTGAGTGACTTGGGAGTGGAGCTGAGGTGAATTCTTGGTTCAAGGAGTGGAATGCTTAGGATGCTGAGGGTGTCCAGGACAGAGACTTGGGCTTTCCCTTCATGAGTGATGTGAGGGGACTGGAGAGCAAACTGTAGTTGTGGATAAACCGGCGCTAGAAAGTGGAGAATCTTAGAAACCCTTGTAGTTCCTTGATGGTGGTAGGAGTGGGCCAGGTGGTGACAGCATCCACCTTCCCCTCGTCCATGCGAACACCTGCCTGGTCTATAATGTACCCCAGAAACTGGACGAAAGGTTGGTGGAAGGAACATTTTTCTGCTTTTTAGGTAGAGCTGGTACTTTCGGAGATGGGTGAGGACCTCCGCGACGTGCCTACGATGCTCTACTAGGTTAGGGGAATAGATGAGAATATCATCAATATATATAATGATGAGCTTATGGAAGAAGTCTCTGAATATCTCATGCATAAAGTTCTGGAAGATTGAGGGAGCATTATGAGCATTATGAGAATTACAAGATGAAGGCAGTCTTTCATTCATCGCCTTCCCTAATACAAATTAAATTATAGGCACTGTAGGTCTAGCTTGGAAAATATGGTGGCACCCCGGACCCCTGCACTAGCTCACCTGGAATCCAATCAATGGCGCAGTCCCATGGTCGATGTGGTGGTAGTTGGGCAGTAGATCGATTTAATGTGACATTGACCAGCTAAAAGAATGATAGGTCCTGCCTGGAATTTGACACTTCTACAGGTAAGAAGTCTGCCGGTTATGGATTGTATTTGAAAGTTTATTTCAGTGACTGGGGTTTTAAGTCCAAGCAGCCGACAGAGGTGCCCGGCGATGAAGTTGCCAGCTGACCCTGAGTCAAGGAGGGCAGAAACTGTGACATTAGGTGCAGTAAGCATAACACTGGTAGTCAACGGATTCATCTTTTCAATACCAGGTAGAATAGCACTCACCACTGGCCGTGCCGCTCAACGAGGGCATTCTCAGATAAAATGCCCACTATTGCTACATTACAAACATAGACAGTCATTGCCGGTGTTCCAGAAGCTACATTTCGTGTCGAGTTGCATGGGCTCAGTGCTTGGTTCTGGAGAGCAATTGAGATCCGGCCGGCAGGGAATCATAGCTGCAGTGGTCAGGAGACTGAGGTAACAGGACTGGAGGTGGGAGGAACAGCGTACCGAATGTTGGATGAATTTTTCCAGGCCAATGGAGTCATCATAAGCTTAGTACCTTGTTCTCCCGCCGACACCTCCCCATCGGTGCAATTGAAAACCTCTTTGAAGTGAGTGATGACGGCCTGTAGGGATGACACCGCAGGACCGTTTCAGCCCACTGCAGCGTGGCTCCTGATAACAAAGACATAATATAGGCTATTTTTGACTGATCATTAGGATCATTAAGACGGTTGCATAGTGAACATGATTGAGTACTGCAGCAGAAATCCCTTGCACTCCTCCGCCAAGCTGGAGTAGGGCGACGGTCGAGCCATGGGACTGATGATGGCTGGAGGCGAAGGGGTGGTGACAATGGCGGGTGGATCTGGTGCTGATGGTGGTGGTGGGGTCGTGGGTGACTGGAGAAGAACTGGCCAGAGGTTGTCGACGAGTTCTTGGAATGGATCGTACGTGGTCATGCTGATGTGTCGGTTGTGGTCCAAGCTTATGTTATGAAGCGGACGCTACACAGGAGGTAAGGAGAATATAAATGGTTTATTTACAACAGGGAGCACATGGATGATGAAGACAATGATCAGGAGCAGAGCAGAGATATTTTACGAGAAGAGAATTTTTCCAATAACACAGTCAGCTTTACAGATCCTATGGAGTGTTGGAGACACACAGAGACACGCTGAACAGGGGAGACGACCACATACATAGAGGGACCCTGGAGCTTTGGGAAAACACAAGAACGGAGGAGAACAAGGAGGTAAGTACAAGGTCAGTATATTCAATAGAGAAGGGCAATGGAGCAAGGAGTTTAGTCTACTTCGTGCAACAGAGCTTGGCCTGACTGTGGAGTGGTGTGTGGATTTAAAGAGTAGTTGATTGTGGCGGTGATGAGTTGCAAGGTGTGAGCGTGAGCGTGAGCGTTGTGTTTGGTTGGGTGTAGAGCCTGTGACAATTAGTAAATGCATTAGTAAGATTAAGAAATTGCTGTAGACGTATTGTTAATTCTTAGTTCATGTTAACTAATGTTGTTAACTAATGTTAACTAATGAACCTTAATGTAAAGTGTTACCAAATATTGAAATGATGAAGGCTTCAGGCCTTGCTTTATATGTTTTAGTACTTCAGTCAATCAAAATAAGCGTGTTCATTTAAAGCATGACAACATGTTACTTAAAATGTCAAATATAAAATGTACCTTAATTAAAGTAATATATGAGTGATATTATAGTGATATGTAAAAGGATTAATTTTGACACCTATGATTAATGGTTTAAATATCAGGTCCTGGTTTGGCATTTCTGGCCTATCCACAAGCTGTCACGCAGCTTCCCATGTCTTCTCTCTGGGCTATACTCTTCTTCTCAATGCTCATGATGCTGGGATTGGACAGTCAGGTACTAAACATTGTAAAAAAAAAAAAAAAAACAAAAAAAAACATTGGTAAATTGAAATATTAATATGATATTTATTTAGAGTCTAAATTACTGTTTGTAGTAGCTGCCATGATGCCTCAAGAGACAATGGAGTTATTGATAGAGGTTTTATTAAATCCACAGTACTCCTCTAATGGTGCTGCATTTAGCAGCATTGCACCATTATTCTTGTATAGATTTCAAAGCGTAATGATTTTTTAATGATTAAAACTAAACAAGTTTGTAAATTATTCATGTGGTACTTTAGTTTCGTTGTGATAGGTAGGCGAAAGTAAAGCCACAGAAGATCATGAGAGAATTTAACACATTAAAATGAGCCATTTTTTAAAAAGACCATGAAACCATTTAAAAATTTGTGGAACATGTGGAAACTGTAATCAATTATTATTACTAGGTGTATTAAAAAATAAGTAACTCCATGTTGCAACACCATCTGTTTTGATCTTTGAATAAAAAAAAAAAATACAAGATGTGAACTACCCTGGTTTTAAATTAATATGATTTTCAACAATTTTGGAATGCTTTTTATTTTACACTTTTCATTTTTTTTTCCATGACAGTTTTGTACAGTGGAAGGCTTCATAACTGCCCTTATGGATGAATATCCCACAGTCCTAAGGAAGAGAAAGAAACTCTTCATCCTCATGGTCTGTATTATATCCTTCATCATCGGTTTCTCCAACATCACCCAGGTAAGATGCCTGGAAACCATTTTTATTGCATGGGACGATTGGAGAAGATAGTAATGTGTGTGTTCTTTGTTTTAGGGTGGTTTATATGTGTTCAAATTGTTTGACTACTACTCGGCCAGTGGGATGTGTCTCCTGTTCCTGGTCTTTTTTGAGACAATCTCCATTTCCTGGTTTTATGGTACATATCCTTTACTATAAACATATTTGAGATGTATACATTTAATGTGAATGTTGTGTGAGGTTTCTAAAATCTGAACAGTTCAAGTCGACCTTCATCCAGTAACAATTTCCTCCTGTTCTTAAGTAGTGTCAAATGTTTTCAAGTAGTTTTACCTTGTATTAATACAGTAGCTTATAAAGCATGTAGTTACAATACTAGTTACAATAATGCACTTACTATGGCATTAAAAGGTAAAACCTCAAATAGAAAAGTGTGTCTCTTCTCTCTCTTTAGGTGCAGATAAATTCTATAACAATATTGAAGACATGATTGGCTATCGGCCTTGTGGCTTTTGGAAATATTGCTGGACTTACTTTACTCCAATAATATGTTTGGTAAGTACTTCAACTGCAAGTAATGGGATAAAACCAACCCAGTCTCACGGCAATTTGTACATATTTTACGAGGTGGCTAATTCGTACAAATTAGTACAACCTCACTCGTACAAATTCATACGACTTTTGCTAAATTGTACGTTTAGTTGCCAATTCGTATGAATTTGTGCAAATGACCTACCCCTAAACCTACCCGTCACTGGGGTTTAGACAAATCTTACAAAATGGACAATAATGCATACAAATTTGTACGAATTAGCACGATTTTGCCACCTCGTATGAATATGTACAAATTGGTCGCGAGACTGTGTTGTATGAAACTTACAGGGCTGCCAACTTAACACATTGTTATTGTTAAAATGGCTGCACTTTATTTCACGCTACTTGTGCTTATAATGTACTTACACAAGAAAATACTGTTTTTAAATGGGGTATGTTTAGGGTTATTACCTAGCTATTGTAATTACTACATAGTATGTACAAGAGGAACAGGGGCCTCATGTTGAGCTGAAACAGTCCTAAATTTTATCTTACTTCTCAGATATGCGTACGTGCGTGTCATAGAATGAACGTACGAACGGAAAATGCGTGTATGCCTCTCTTTCAGATGTGAAATCTACGAATCACAAATGATCTTGAACTTGCGCGCAAATAAATGGTTTCAGTTCTCTGCCTTTTAAATGACTCTAATTAATGTCATTAACATAAAAAATTTCACCAATCATCATAATTCAGTGTTGCAGTGAGCTGTAAGAACAACTTACATTTTCAAAAACCTGCAATACTCAGACGATAAAAAGTGCATACATCTGCTCAGACCCTGATGTGATACTAAGCACTTTTTCACGTCAAAGTCTGTTTGTATAAACATGAGCGTTGAGGTGGATTTAAGCATACACACACTCTACAATCAAATCTGTTCGTACACGCGCTTTATAAATAAGGCCCCAGGACTGTAAAATAAAGTGCTACCGTTAAAATAAATAAATAATTTATAAAAATATATCCAAATCAAATCCAAATAAGATGTGTTTTCTAAGCTCAATAATCAATTAATCAGCCAATCAATCAATCAGTCAATTAATAATCAAAATATAATTTAATTTGTTAAAAAAGCAACTTTATTATACAATTAAAAACCCATGCCCTCAATGAACTTGATTTTGACTTTTGTTTTCTGCTTTAGGGTGTTTTCACTTTCAGTGCCATAGAAATGACTCCTCTGACACTAGGGAAATACGTTTACCCAACCTGGGGTCAGGGCATCGGCTGGCTAATGTCTCTCTCTTCCATGATTTTAATACCCGCATATATCATCTTTATGTTCTTCACTACCAAAGGCAGCATCCGACAGGCAAGAATACTGAATTTAATGTTTCTGATCAAATGTTTCTGGTTTGATTTATTTATTTATTTATTTATTTATTTGGTCTCAGTGTCCTTTCCGCCCCCGCTTCCTTCCTTCTTTCCATCCTTTTGAACTTCTAGACAGCTTAAAAATCCCTTCAGCATAAAACCTCTTTACACTTCGTTGCAGTTAGTTCTTTCCTTCATTTCTTCTGAGCTTCCAAACATTCTTCTGAAGTTCAAAAGTCCTTCCTTGCGAACCTGTATGCCTTCTTTCTGAACTTCTGAGCAGACCTGCAAACAAAGTTCCTTACACTCTTAAATCAAATAACAGAGCTTAAAAGGTTCTTCACAGCAATGCCATAGAAGAACCATTCAGTCAAACCATCTCTTTCTTATCTGTTTATAATCTGAAGAACCTTCGAGTTCATGACAAGAACCTTAAAAGTTCTCTATGGAACCATTTAGACAAAAAGTTTATTCTATGGCAACTTCTAAAGCACCTTTATTTTTGAGAGTGTAATTGATAATTGACTTTTTTTCTTCTCAGCGTTGGCATAAGATGACCAAACCCACAGATCTCACAACATCGGAAAACAACGATCCCACACAACAATCCACACGTATAGGAACAGATGAAGCTTCTGTCTGACCTCTTTTCTGTACAACTGCCTTTAAAGACCAGTGGCGAAAAACCTTTTCCTATATTCCATGTTTGTCTGTTGAAGAACCTCAACATTCTGGTGTTGCATCATGTAATTTGAGGAAGCTGCAGTACCTTGTGTCTGTCTTCAGTGGAGAAAGCAATTTCAGTCACAGCAACAATTTCAGTTTATCCTTATAAATGTAGATGCAACCCAAGCAGTTGATTGGAAGATCTACATAACTGTTTCATTCCTGTGCTATTAAATTTCTCACAGTATTTACCTCTGTTTAATGGCCTGTTTCTGGTCACTGGTTTATTTAGCACAAATAACTACATGAAACCTTGTCCATTTTTTGTTTTAAATTTGCATTAAATAATTTAGATTACCACATTAGATGAGTGTATACGAGAAATTGCATATTCTTAGAACATTATTTCTTTCATTTTTTCATTTTAATCACCTTTTGCCTTTACTAACTCATTTTATATGGCTCTATGTTCTGACAAATGTTGCATTACAACTATTAAAGTATTTAAAATAATATGATGTGATAAAGATTCATGAATAATAATTATAAATTAGATTCAGATAAATATTTATATGTGATACTGGTAAATTTATCAGCTTCACAAAAGTAAGTGGTTAAGATCTCATGAAACAAATATGAGGTATCATAGATGTTTAAATCTATTACTTGATTGATAATAAAATTAGTTTGAAAAACCTGAACTAAAAGTTTTGCTTTTATGTGAAGCTGCATAATTTTACATTTCATGTAAATGACTTATTTTCCCATTATATTTATTAAAACTTACTGTACATCATAACAATATCTAAATGCATTGAAATGTGTGCATCAGTTGCAGGATGCCAATATTGTTTTTATTCCAATTCAAAACAAAAAGATAGTGTAACCATACATTGTTTTCCATTTGTTATATAAAAAGTTCATCATTTACATTACAGTATCCCTGTTAAAATTGTAAGAACTAAGAGATGCTAATGAACATAGCTGTTTATAACTCTTTATAAGCATGTCTGTAAATACATGTTGTTAGTATATTTAAATATTGTAATTAATTGTATTTACATGTAGTGTATAATATAACAAACAATGCGTTACAGCAGACAACGTATTTAATTTGAAATGAATTATTACACAGAACTGTCTGTGAAGTCCAACTCTAAACAATACATTTTTAATTTTTTTGAAACAGCTGAGCAAAATTAGACACGACTTTGAAGAGCTGACAGCATATTTATTTATTTATTATTTATAATTTGTTGACTTTTGGATGGGACATATCGAAGGGCTCATTGCTAAATTCATAAACATGAATTAAAACTTTGAATTATTGGTTCTTTATTTTTATTTTTACTTTGTTTCTTCATAGCCTCTTTTCAATTTGCGTCAAATTAAATATGCCGTCTGTTCTGAATGTCTTTGTGACTTGTTACCAAAGCTACAAAAATAATGCTTATTTTTGACGATTGTATTTGTTCCTTAGGTGTTTTGTTGACTGGTTTCAAATTCAATAAAGGCAAAATAATAATTTACGATTCCAAACAAGAAACCCTATTAGAAATGTATATTCAAGTTTACTGATGCTTCAAGTTACACACACACACACACACACACACATATATATATATGTATATATATAAATCAAAAATAAAATATTGGCTCATATCTCAAAATTTCTGAAATTTGCATTGTATTATATTTTAGAAATGTTGAGATGGTTTTTTTTATTTATTTAATAAATAATGTAAAATCCCACGAGCTAATATTTTATTCACAATATAACATAGATAACATAAAAAATGTTTAAATAGAGCATAGTATCAGCATACAGCCTATCATATTCAACATGTTTCACTCGATTTCAAACATTTTTGTCTGGAATTATATTTCTGGAAAAACAAAACCAGTAAATGTGCATAGTTTATGCTTCAATAACATGTAAACTAATACAGAAACCAGATGAATCCTAATGCTTTGCGCACGCAAGCTGAGGTGGGCGTTTACATGTTGCATGCTTATCACGTGGGCGATTGTAATGACCAAGCTAAAGTGTGCGTGGTCGCATTAAAAATTATTAGATCAGATTGAGAAACGTCTAGGTTACGAACGTAACCCACGTTCCCTGAAGGAGGGAACGGAGACGTTACATATGGGAACTCGCCAGAGAGACCAATTGCCTTTGAGCTCTTTACTAAAGGCCAATTAAACATTGGCGTGCACTGATTGCGCTCAGGTGCACCTCATCACTGTGTGAGTATAAGAGGGCACGCGCACAATGCACCTGCAGGTTTTCGCTGAAGAGCCGTTGCTGGCGTCAGCGCGACCTCAGAGTCGTGGCTCCTTCAGGGAACGTGGGTTACGTTCGTAACCTAGACGTTACCCTTTCAGTCGAATCACTTCGACGTTCCATCTAAAAAGTGTTGAGAGGAACCGCTGTTTTGTGCCTGAATGTATCAAGACAGTTCAGCATGGGGCGCTCGCTGGTGATGCGCGCTGTCATTTCGATCGAGTCCAGCTCCATACCGAGATAAGAGATCCTCTCCACTGGGGAGAGTTTGCTCTTCTCTCGGTTGACCTGAAGACCCAGATGGCTGAGGTGCCGAAGCAACAGATCCTTCGAGTGAGCTTTTATCAGCCAGTCGTCGAGATAGTTGAGGATGCAGATGCCCATCTGCCACAGCGGGAAGAGGGCACCCTCCGCGACTTTCCTAAAGAAGGGGTCTGTGTCGAGGCAGAATCGAAACATGAAAGTTTGCTTTCTTCAAGACGATGGCTGCGAACCAATCCTGGCTCCGAATGCATGTCAGTATACGCTTCGGAGTGAGCATTTTGAATGGCATCTTGAGGAGAGACCGATTCAGAATCCTCAGGTCCAGGATCGGTCTCAACCCACCACTCTTTTTTTGGCCACTCTTTTGGGAGTTCTCACATCGCCCATTGGTCAGGACCACGCTCGTGCAGCTCTTTCAGAGCTTTTGCCTGGTACACTTGGAGTGTAGCCATAGCATGCAGCCTGTCCAGTGGCACAGTAAGCCTTGCCCACCAGGGCGGACGACAGCTTACATGTCTTGGACGGGAGACGAGGCTGGCCCCTTCAGGAAGCAGCGCCTCACGGGCACAGATGTACTGCCATGGTGCGCTCGACCTCGTGCGTCTTGTACCCCCTGGCTGCCCCGCCATCGAGTGTAGTGAGGGCCGAAGGGCTTTGGCGCAAGCATGACGGTTAAGGGGCTCGCCACAACTCGGCCAGCTCTTCATGCACCCCCGGGAAGAAATGAACCGGGGGAGAGCTCTAGCCCCCAGGAACCATTCATCCAGCCGCGAAGGGTACACGGGGCACCTGCAGACCGATTCCTGCTGCGGCGCGGAGCAGCATGTCTGACAGCTCGGTGTCAGCTGCAGACGGAGCAGACGCCACAGTGCGACGCCTGCCTGCCGCAGCGGCAGCCTCATCATCAGACTCACCCTCTGATGGCACAGAAGACACCGATAGACACACTCGGCCCTGCTACGGGGGGAGCAGTCTCCTCCGGAAACACCACAGGACTACGCGGTGCCGCAGAAGTCAGGACGGTATCGGAGCCGGACAGAGCATTCGGGACGGTCACCTGGAGGTCCCGTGGTAGACATGAGCCACGAACGGTCCGCTGACAGCCGCCCAGAAATACTGTCAGACGAGAGAGCAGGTCTTGCGGGAACTCCTCCAAACGAACGTACACGTATTCCATCATTTCAGTGTGGATGTTCAACTCTTGGGAAACGATTAAAAACCATAGTGTGGATGCGGAGCGTTTTTAGATGAAAACACCTTTTTCAAATTTATCCGTATTAGTGTAGACGTAGCTTAAAAGCAGACACTTCAAGCTTTCCATAGATATATGTCTCATGTTGCGGAGTTTCAGTTCATTTTAGTGACACGTTTCTAAAAACAGTTCCCGGAGAACAAAGAAAAAACGTGCATACTGTTTATTTTTCTTCTTTTGAAAAAGCACACACTTTTGTTGTTAATGTGAGTGTACTCAAATAAAAAAAATGACACCTAACAGATTTGAATGGTGTACATCACTTATTTGTCAACAGAGTATTTTTAGTGTTTTTTTGCATTGATAAAAAAAAAAAAGAAGCTGGTTACGTCGGAGGTGACACCTCATTGGCCGTTCAACTGCACGTCAACATCACCACCATGTTGGTCCTGGCAACACTCTTTAACTCTCATATCGGGACAGAAGAAAACGTACCAGACTCGTCGGCAGTTTAAGGATCGTCTCGGTTACGTATTGTAACCCTCGTTCCCTGAAGAAGGGAACGGAGACGTCACGTCGGTGACCGACGAATA
>JAUMHQ010000051.1:12324995-12351698 GCA_032361165.1 Enteromius paludinosus | reverse complement strand
TTTGTACTCGCGCTGCGATCAGGATCAGCTGGATATTAATCAGCGTATGCCAATTTCATTGGCGTGTTTACATACACACGAAGTTGATTTGCCATCTCGAAGCGAGATTCCTATTCGTCGGTCCGACGTGACTCGGAGTGACCGACTGATAGGGAACTACAGACCATCACACATACTGTAAATACAACCAGATCTCGGGGTATTATTGAACAGTTGTTTATGGTGTGATCATTGTTGCCAGCCTTAAAACACTTTTTTATTTACATGACCAGAATATGTTTTTTTTTTTTTTATTATGAATAGCGTTTTTTCCTAAATATCAGTAACGACAATATCTGGATATTGAGGACACGCTTCTGGACCATGTTCACATATGGCTTCTGTTTACATCATCTGCAGAAGGCATGGCAGATTGTGTTTGACGACAGTGGTATTCCTGGGCCCATTTAGTAATGTCTATGACAGAATCATGCTGATGAGAGATGCAGTGTTGTCTTCAGCCTTGTCCCTTACGCACAGAGATTTCACCAGTTTCTCTGAATTTTTTTATGATATGCACTGCAGCCTTTGCAATCTGACATTGAGGAGTGTTGTTTTTAAAGTATTCCACAATTTTTTTATGCACTCTTTTACAGATCGGAGACCCTCTCCCCATCTTTACTTCTGAGAAACTCTGCCTCTCTGTTAGACATCCCTTTTATAGCTAATCATGTTATAGACCTGAGGTCAATTAACTTATTTATTGCTTTTTTTCAGCCTTTTGCTGCCCAGCTTTTTTGAGACCTGTAGCAGGCAACAAATTTGAAATTTGAATTTAGTGGATAAAAGTGTAACATTTCTTAGTATAAATATTTGTTATGTTCTCTTTGTTCCATTGTGAATAAAACATTGGCTCATGTAATTTGAAAATCTTTTAGTTTTCATTTTATTCAAATTTGAAAAAAATCTCCAACATTTCCAGAATTCAGGTTCAATTAGACAACCATCAGCCATGTCATTTATTTTTAAAGATTAGTGTTCTTGCATACTTTGACAGACACTAACAATCCAGCAGGGCATAGCAGCAGCATAAAAACCAAAAGCAATAAGCACAATGATATCTGACAGCAGAAAATAGACATTATTAGTTAGCTGACCTCTGTTAGTGACATTTGACCTGTGTTGATCCATAGCTTTGCATTGAATCTGATAAAGGCTCTATTATGTGTGCACACTGTACAACAAACCACTCATTCAGTCAGTCTGAAAGGACAGTAAATAAATAACCAGACCACTCATGTAGGTCTGGAATAGACGGAAACATGTTTAATAGCATATAAATCTATCATACAGACAGACAGCGTCAAACGCACAAATGGATAATAGGACTGACTGACTTTCAAACACACATAAATATATGTCTAACACACACAATAACTTACTGTGCAGATGCCTTACTCAAGTATTTGTCAATGTTTGTCACATAAGGATGTTAATGAGTAGTATTTTTATCAACGTTAAGTTAACTAGATTAACGTACAATCTAATGATACATAATAGTGTAGTAATAAATCTCATAAGTGCCATCAATCTGACAGGACTTGAAGGCAGCATAACTCACCAGTGCAATAGCCCATCTGCAGGCTAAACCAAGGTTAGCGTTAGCATTGTGGCCTTTGGTTGTGTGAAGGGCTTAAATTCAGCACTCATCTGTTGGGTTAGATCACATCTTATTTGCTAGCCAGGGCACATTCGCTCAAGCATAATAAAGTCTTCAAAACCAGGGTCATGCACAATTCATCTGGCTCCCTGTTTCCATCACCTCCATGCCAACTCCCTCAGGGGCCAAATGCAGGGCTACGAAAAGAGAAAGACAAAAAGTGAACTCCTGTCACTCAGTATTTCATAGAAATGAAACTGGTGCTGATTCTTTCACCATTTTTGGAGCTGGCTTTGCAGTTCACCTATGTTTATTTTCTAAGCTATACTGTTGAAAGTTTAGATAAAAATGAATGATAGATCTATGTGACTGGTTTAGTGTTACTCCAAAGCTCGATCTTTATAGGATTCTGTCATTATTTACACAACCTCACATCTTGTATGCTATTATTTTGTATGCAGGAGATCTTTTTTTAGATGTCAGTGACATCTATGAAAACCAACACAAGCAGATTGGGAAAAAAATTGTCTACAAAACAATTCTACAGAGCCCTTTAAGTGACACAGTGGTGGCAAAATTACAGAGTGAGTGGAAAAATTAGGGGTAGGAAAAAAGTTGGTTTGGAAAATTTTAGAAAAAAATTGTTCCCTCGCAATGATATATGAGTCCCCCTGAGAACTTTGCATTCTCTCGTAAAGACATTTGCATTCCCTCACAAAACCTTTACAGTCTCACATGATTAAAGAAGACATGTTTTGCAGAAGAACACAAGTTCTGTGAGATAACGCAAATATCTTTGCGAGAGAACACAAATTTTCTCAGGGCAATGAAAATGTTTTGAAAGAGAACGCAAAAGATTGAAAAAAAAAAATTTGCCTGGGTTGTACAATTGATTTATGTGTTGAGTTTCTCACCAATATATGAGTCTATATGAAGCACCTGGTGTCTGTCATCCTAAATCATCATCATACATGGAAATAAAGACACAATGAGAAGAGGAAACAAAGATCAGATTGGGAGCTCCAAACAGCAGCGATATAATTATGAATCATATAAGAAAACAGAGGAAATAGGACCCACAGCTACTTATGACACGCCAATGGTGTTACGATAAATCCTACTGCTTAAAGTCAACATGAAATTAAATAAATACACATTCCTGGCATTTGGGCCGCTAAATTGACTTTCCTTTTCCCAGGTGATGTCACCATGGCTTTGAGGGGCAATAGCCAAATAGTGTTTTTGGCAATGCCAGATTTGCTCTTGAGGGTGATTTTCATCTTTGGCCTCCACGTTCCTTGGATTGCTGGTAAACCCAAATTTATGTCTGGCTCCACCTTCAATTTTTTAGTCCCAGATTTTTTATTAAATATTATGATTCACTATATACATACTTAACACATTGTATTGTGGATGCAAAATAGGTGGTGGATTATGTTTCACGTTGACTTTAATTATGTTGATGACAACCGTTACTAAAAATTGTGGGCAGTTAACATTTTTCTGAGCTAATTCATTGCTGCTTTATATGCTGATAGCTACATACAGTACAAGCAAAACAAAAATAAACCATTATTCAGTTTTCCATTCAGCTGATAAAATCAGACCAAACCAGACAAACATTCAGGTTAAAGTGTTTTGTGCCAACAATGTGCATCTCAGTTGATGTTTCAAGTGTCACTTGGCTCTTAAAAAGCTTCAGACAAGAGTTTTAGGAGTCAAACGGCAGAGATAGTTTGATGGTGCTGAAGGGTGTCTCTTGGGCGTTTTATATAGTTGTGAGTATTTGATGAAGGTATAACACTATACCACCATGTTATATTGTCTGAGTCATGTGATGACAGTAATGAAACATTCTGTCATCTTTTTACAGAATGTCAGACAAACACAGATTGTGTCCACAGATGGTTGCTGGGATCAGATGGCCTTTTCACAAGGGCCTTATATGTTCCAAAGTTGCTACATGAAGTTCAAGTACGAGCATTAAAAGATCTCAGTCTTCTTTCAGGTACTCTCTGAAATTCCTGAGCATGAGAATAATAACCATTTGCTGGCTGTGACTGGCTCTTTTTTCCGTGATTGAGCCATGATACGTTAACAGATATTAAAGGTCCATTCACATGACTCATATCAGGGTTCTCACACAACCCTTTATAAACTTTGACCTTCAAAGGCAAAAGCAATTTTCCGAAGTCGCTAGGTAGGAAATAGTGAACTTAGTGAAAGCCAGTGTGTAACACATATTTGAGCTTTAAACAGGATAAAGTTTGTACCGCTACATAACAGAAAGATTGGTGGTATTTCAGCAATTTCAATACTCAGTTAGCACAATGTCAATCTTTCAGCACAATACAGTGACCTGCATCCAACCATCCAAAACAGAGATTAAATACTCGCTATATATTATCTGATTCATTGCCATGTGCATTGATATAATTAATTCTGTCAATTCCATCCAAATCATGCTTTTCAATTAGTGCAAGAAATCTTAATGCGATTTGCTTGCAATTGTATATTTTTAGAGATCAAGGACACCATAATTTAGCCAAAATGATGATCAAACCATGGTGAAGAGTGTTGTAACTGGCCGTTTATACTTAATCAGTCAACTGGAGAAAATTTTGTCTACCGAATCGCTGTGGAAAAGCAATGATGTACTGAAGCATACCATATTGTGTAAGTCTGCTGGAATTCTAGCATATTCAGTACAATGTTTTGTCAATTTTTATGCCAACATACTAAAACAATAAAGACAGCACATGCAAAGAAATCCCCCTCAACTCCCACAAATGTAAAGATATTCCATTGATCACTATTTTTACATTTCTCATCTGTCTTGTTTTCATGTTTTGCATTGGCACAGCTCAAATGAAGATAAATCATGCAAATTGTCTGGTAATCGCTGGTTATATTTAAAAACATCAGCAAATTAGGTCAAAATTTAAATCATCTTAATTCTGAGTCATATTGTGACATCTGACCTGTGCGCCAACGCAATGTCGACGTGAGTCATGTGAAAGAGCCTTAATACTTTCTACATTCTCAATTTACGCACATACAGTATATCCATTTAAAGGACTGACATAAAAGACATTTTCAAAGACAGGTGATAAGGAAGTTATTCACATTTCACAGGAATACAACATCGGCCACATAAGAAGTGGGGGAAGAAACAGTTTGTGACTAATGTACCGCTTCAAAGGTTTTTTGTTGTTTTTTTTTTAAATGCCTGTGTACCTAGAGGGAATCTAAATGATCGTTGATATAAGCATAAATGTTTGCTCTAGCCCTAAGCGTTCAACAGTGCAAAAAGTCCACGGTGGAGGGAGTCTTCATTTTGGCATGTATATCATTTTCCAGTCAAAAGCATACACACACACACACACACACACTAAAAAGACTCATTAATAGGATAATAACAGCCAAAAAGGGTGATTTTACGAGTAAAACCAGCTCCCACACAAAAGCAAGTGTCGGTGGAATTGAAACAAATGTTGTCAGGTGTCACGTTTTTTGTCTATAACAAAATGCACCAGAAAAATCCTGTCAAGAACAAATACTCAACGCTATAACCTTGGAGAGTGTCCAGAAAGACGAAAATTGTTATAGAAATTTGTTAAAACTACATAACGTTTCAAAATACACAGTAATTAGGTAAATCGTATTTTCTTATTGGTTGTTTCACAAGTCAATAAATGTCTCTTACCTTAAATATATGCATATAGATAGCATTTTTTCATTATATTTCTTTCATGTATATACATATGTAGATAAATACTGTCAAAAGTGCGCCTGGAGTGTTATATAGTTATCTGTTTGAACTCTACATCAGGCTACGAGAGCCACTTGGGGTCCTCTGCAATGCAAGGCGGGGATCTGGGGGTATATACTGGTGAGGGTGGTTATACGGTGGTGGAGGTGGAGGCAATGGAGGTTGTGAACCGTCGCTGTTTCCCCCCTGGTTGCCTCCGCCATCGGGTGAGCGCACTGGTGTGGAGACGACGGACTGGATGAGCTGGTGATGAGTGGGGCTCTGGCTGAGGAACGCCTCCATGCGTCCGTGACCGCCTTTGTCCAAAACGATGACCTTGACGATTTGCTGGCACTGAATAAGCGTGTCGGGTCGTATCTCGGCCAGGGCCACAGGCTGGTAGGAGTGTGAGGGTGTGGGGCTGGCACGTTGCAACGGAGGCTGCTGGAAGAGCTCCATCTGGTGGTTGAGTAGGGCGGTGCTCTCAGGGCTCGGCGGTGCCGCGTTGAGCTGGTACGTCTGAAGCCTGTTGTGAATTGACACCTAGTTTAGAAAACAGTCAGAGATAGCATCATATGTTATAAGACTGTTCTCCTTCTACAGCCATCAGCCCTCTGGTGAACACACATCACAATAGACATGCGCAAAGTGTTGCGTGTGGACGTGGCACAAGGGGTTTGCTTGGTGTCTTGCGACTCGGACAGAGGGTGGGAAGCTGGAATCGGGGGATGCAGATGTGGAGGGTTTTGTGGACTTTGTGTTTGTGTCTATAAAGTGCGTGGTGGTTATTAAGAGGACACTGAGGGCCCCCGTGTCTCCCTTGGAAACCACTAGAGCATTATGGGAATAGAGCATGACGAACACTTCAGGGAAGAAGGTGGACAAGAAAGGGTACAGGTTAAACAATGGGAAGGGGGTAGTTGGACAACTACAGACGACACACATCCGAATGAATGCCATCAATATTTCTCATAAGGTTTGGGACATCTTTATGTTAGTTCACCCAAAAATTAAAGTTCTGTGATTAATTATCCTAATGTCATTCTGAACCCGTAAGACCTACGTTCATCTTCAGAACACAAATGAAGATATTTTTAATGAAATAAATTCAAATAAAAATGTTCCTAAATGTCATTGATAAAACAGTCCAGTTACTCAACTTAAATTTTGCGGAGCTAAATAGTTTTTGTGTACAAAGAATCCAGAAATAAGATAATTTATTCAACAATTTTTCACCTCGAATGGTCTTCCAACATTTTGGAGAGTATCGCAACGCATGAATGCATTTTCGCAAGAACGCAATCAGCGTTGTTTACATGCAGGATAAAGTGCACACATTTATTCAATTGTTAAATAAACAGCCGCTTTTCCACTATTGGCACTGAATGGTTCTAACAACTTTCAGGTACAGTTCCATTTGTGTTTCCATGTGAGCTGGAACGGCGCGCTACGATTTCAAACCTTGTAATTCTCGGGCCGGAATTCTAGCCACGTTTAGACAATTTGAAAAAAAACCCGGCTTGGATCGGAGAACTGTTCAGCCCAATAGTGGAAAAGCAGCTAGTTATGTTTTTTCTTTGTTTTTTTTGGTGCTCAGAAAGTATTTTCATTGAGCCACTGATGTCACTTGACCTTTTACAGACGTACTTACGGTACTACATTTCTGGGTCTGAGAACATCTCAGTTGTGTTTCTGTCTATACAAAACTCTCAGCTTACATCAAAAATATCTTAATTTATGTTACAAAAATTAATAGAGGTCATACAGGTTTGGAACAACACAAGGGTAAATAATAATGCCAGATTTTCCATTTTGGGTGAACTTTCCCTTTAAACAAGAGTTTGTCTGAACTTGCAAACAACTCCCTCTCTTTTCCTAATCGTCTCCAGGGCTCTAATAATGGCACAAATCCACAGTTGTCTGTGGGATACTTCCACTGCCTCTGGGATTGATGTCTTTGAGGAGAGATGAACATAGTTCATAGTGCAAAGTGAGTTAATCTAGCTTGGTCTCAGGATAGATGCTGGCACTTGAGGGTTGGCTCGATGGCTAAAGTGAGGGCACTTAGCTCTGAATCAATCTTCTTGACTGTTGGAGATAGAGCATGGATTGACTGGCGGTGCACCACTTTGTCTGAGAACTGAGTGTGAGGAGGTATTTCATTAAGGTTGAAAAATTAGTTTGTGATAGCATTAGATTCTAGTATGGCAATGAAGTGCAAGTATTGGGTTCTGGAAGTAAAAATATAATTCATGAAATATATATTTTTTAAACAATAACTAACGTTACCTAGTATGTGTTTTGAAGGTGTTAATCATATGTCATGGGGACAGTTACCCAACACAGTTCCACGACCAATTTGTGTGTATTCGTATGAGGTGGAAGATTTGTGCTAATTCGTACAAATTTTGTAAGATTTGTCTAAACCCCAGTGGTGGGTAGGTTTAGGGGTGGGTTAGGTGTAGGTCATTCGTACAAATTCAAATGTTTTAGCAACTTGTAAAATATGTACGATTTAGGAAAAATCGTATGAATGAGGTTGTACGAATTCGTACGAATTAGCCACCTCATAAAATATATACAAATTGCTGTGAGACTGGGCTGGATTTACATCATAGCTGGTTTGCTTGGTTCATGGCTTCCAACACTTTAATGTTTTAACTTTTTTTGGTAAAAGATACTTCCTAAACCAATTATGTGGATATTTTTTTATTTTAGTTTTCATATTGAAGCTGCCTAAAGTTTGATGTGTAAGTTTGAAAATGTATGTTACAAATAGTTTGTCATTTTTATTTTTTTTGTTTTTTAAAACTAATAACTTAACTCACATGATGCTCAACTTAATTAACAAAAAATTAATTAAACATTGATAAAACACTTCCAGGTAACACTGTAGTATTCATACAGTTAACTCATTGCTTATTAGCCTGCCTGTTATTGTGTATTTATCAGTACCATATTCTACATCCCTAATCCTACCCAATACCTAAATCTAAATGACCTTACTAACTATTAAGTTTAGTGACACAAAAGTCATAGTTAATGTTTTGTTAGTTGCAAGAATTGAACCTTAAAATAAAATTTGACTATTCCGCTAAATTTAACAATTTGGTAATTGTAGGTTGATGCTTTTAACATTTCAAATTCGTCTGATGATTCCATAAAACCCTGAAAACCACTAAGACATTAGCATTAAATAAATATGTTATGTAATGAAATATACATAATACAAAATCATTTTGGAATATTCCAAATCTGGCTTATATGAATATATGTATATCACAATGTAAGAAAAGGTTTTTTATTTCATTCTTAAAGTGCAAAGAGCTGAAAAAAAATGCCATACTGCGAACTGCTGTTAAATTATGAAATATTAATGGATTCTATATAAAAGTAAGTATGCTGAAGCTCAGCAAACCTCCAGGCCACTTTAGCTGCCATCTTTTCTCTCTCTTCTCAATGTTTGTCTCCATCTTAGCACACTTTTCAGGTCATGTCCATCTCAGCCTTACATCCCCTGTCCAGGTAACATGTTCCAATCACTGCCATCCATAACAGCTAAAACACGTTTTAAAATGTTTTATGGCAACACTGCCATGTTCAAACTGGCAGGTGGCTCAACTAGTCTATAGTAGTTGGACACCTTGATTCTCTCTCTCTTTCCCTTTTACTCCTTCAGGATATGGCTGGCGTTTCCTCTGACCCCTCTGCTGCCTGCAATGTGTTCCGACAGCCTGTGACCTTCAGGGGATCGCAGGGTGCTGACATTTACATGTTGCATGATTAAGGTGAGGGTTTTCAGTGCCAGGCAGGAAGTCACTGCCACTCTGATCATTTTCAGGCTAAGAGCAGCCCACTAATGTGCTACATCTAATGCTAGCAGAACTTTGAAATTTGCCTGCTAAACAAAACATGCAGACAGGGCTGGTGGATTTGGAACAAATCCAATTGTTTCTTCTCTGTAACACATTAATTTAAAGAACCAATTCATACTTGCCAATAAGGAGGCATGTTAGTTCTTACAAAACACATATCAATGCCTTATACTATATCAGTCAATCAATCAATCACTTTTATTTATATAGTGCTTTTAACAATACAGATTTTAGCAAAGCACTGAACGTTATCAAATAGGAGAAAACAGTGATGGTAATGTATAATGACGAGATTACACTATTTATTTATTAAATACCAAGACGGCCTCTGTAATCAAAAACAACGATGATCCCTAGAAATTAGGAGCCCCCAGCTAAGCAAGCCAGAGGCGACAGCGGCAAGGAACCAAAACCTCATACGTGAGAGAATGGAGGAAAAAAAAATCCTTGGGAGAAACCAGGCTTAGTTGGGGCCAGTTCTCCTCTGGCCGGATACCCAGCACCTAATTTCCCGCACAGGGCTCATCTAGGTGTTCTGGTCTCCAAGTAAAGAGATGTGTCTTTAATCTAGATTTAAACTGACAGAGTGTGCCTGCCTCCCGAACAGTATTAGGTAAATTGTTCCAGAGTTTGGGTGCTAAAAAGATCTGCCACCCGCAGTAGATTTTGATATTAGGTATTATCAAATGGCCAGAGTTTTGATAACGCAGCAGGTGTGGAGGATGCAATAAGAGTTCCCTTAAGTACTGAGTTTTTAGGTCCGGTTATTAACACCAATTTATTATATCAGCTGTGCATTCCAATTTCTAAATTTGGTGTGTTTCACCTGGCTGAGAAGAAATATATAGCGGAGTATCATCAGCATAACAGTGAAAGATAACACCATGTCTCCTGATAATATCTCCCAAGGGTCACATGTAAAGTGTAAAAAGTAACGGCCCTAGTACTGAGCCTTGAGCCTTGATTGCACTTGTGATCAATATGAAACATCTTCATTCACCGCTACAAAACGATTGCGGTCAGGTAAGTATGTGATCTATATGATCTCTGAATTCTGGAAGAAGCTCGTAGATGGAATAATGTCTAACATACATGTTGTTGATTTAGATGATTTAACAAGTTTTTACAATTCTTCTTCTCCTATGGTGGAGAATGAGTAGAATTTTCATTCTGATGCGTTTCTATTTTATTTTATTTATAGTATTAATCTTGGGAGTAAAATATTGCATAAAGTCATTACTGCTGCTACTACTACTATAGTCACAGTGTTGTCAAATGATTAATCGAGACTGATTGCATCCAAAATAAAAGTTTTTTTTTTAAATAATTTTTGTGTGTGTGCTGTGTATATTTATTATGTATATAAATGTATAAGTACACACACATTCATGTATACATTTAAGAAAAATATTTAGATTTAATATATTTATGTGCTATATGTACTGTATATAGATGCTGTTTGGTGTTTTTTCTAAACCCTTCTACAAACTGCAGGATTCTCGGTTGCCCCAGATGAAAGATTGACATCTGAAAAAAATCATGACAATTTCTGTGATCGTTGCTTTTAATCGGTAATCCTACGGTATGTTGTACAGTAAGAGAGTTTCAAAGACGCTCTTGCAACAAAGACACCCATCAAAATAATGTGGTAGAAAATATAAGAAGACAGTCTACCAATACTCTAATTATGTGTTTTAAATCATGGCATGTGAATCATTCCTAGTTCCTGCTGTGCGAACATACAAAAAGTGAGTAGTACCATAATTAGTACTGTAAATTAGTACTGCAAAATAGTTCCTGCAGTGCGAAAGGCCCAACTTATTCCTACATTTTATTCACTGGTCTAATTTGCTACTTTCTGGGTGTCAGTTTTAATACTGAAATATCTGTGTAAGGCTGCTGCATTCACACAACTTCTATTTTAAACTCCTTGTATTAAGCTATTTAGGCTCTAAGGCTTGTGGGCATATGACATGTAAGCTGCCACTGTCTGACACAGAGGCAAGTGCATCTGTTTAAATAAAGTGCATTGACACAGTGCTGTTTGCTGCCATGTCCTTGAATTCCCTCACATGCACAAGACATGGTTTTACGTCATGATGCTAATAGCATGGCCCTTCTGGGAAATGTTTTTAATGTAGGGTTTGTCTTATATACCCCTGCAGAGAGGTGATGATGTTACATCAGATTAATGTTAGAGATCACTGGGGCTTGTTCTTGTGGCTGTCACAGTGGAAACTCTGAATGCTTGCTACCTGGATTGTTTATATATATATATATAATTAACACATTATATAGGTCTATATATATATAGGTTTATGTTTTTGATCAGCAATGAGGTCAAAATGTATAAAATGTTCATTTTGATCATTCTTTTAAAATTCTCCTCCACACTGCAAAGTTAATTTAACAGAAGGGGGCAACAGTGCACAGATGAGTTTAACCTCCAGGGGGCTGCTGTCGACTTTGGGTTTGGCGGCGATAATGTTTAGAATGACTTTAGGGGAAGTGGAAGGTCGTCTGGTCGAGGACACTGCGTTTTCACTCCAGCAGGAACATATGGCTGTTGTAGCTTGTTAATTCCTGTTCACTAGCTTTATGTGTCATATAAGCTGTAAGCTACTGACGGATGCTAGGGGTCTGTAGGGACTTACCTGCGAGAACACTGAGCTCTTACCTCTACTGCATTGTGTCCGCTCTGCGATATGTTCATTTCCTGTTTGCCTAAGCAAAGAAAAGAATAAAATCAGCCAAAAGATTGAAATGCAAGTGTGCAGTGGATGATAATTTGAGTACATGTGCTTGAAACTAAGTTATGAAATCACTTATACACTAAATTCCAACCTGGTCACAATACAAATATGTACCTCTGTGTACTTTTTGTGCAACACCGTTTTTACGTACCTTACTGCGGAGAAATGTCCACTGAGTGGCGCTAAAATGCAGGTCCAATATGTTAACCCTGGCACATTTTATGACATTGATATAGGTATATATAGAGGTGTTTCAAAATTGAAATATCTGTGGACTGTTGCTAAAAGTTAATGCTCTATCATGTTGGAAATATGCCCTACATCAAATCCAACCCTAAACCTAGTGTAAAAAGTTGCAAAATTTATATAAAAAGCATTTGTTGATTCAACCATGCCATTTTAACTTCCTTTTACACAGATTTTAACTCTTCTGTCGAATTGTAGTAACATGGGATTAGAAACGGAGCTCCTCACCTCTCAAGTACATTTCTGTGTGAGCTACTGAAAAAACTTACCATCTATGGAAACCCATAGACATGAAGCTGGTAATGTGTGACGATCATTCAACAGTATCAGGATCCCAGCATATTAATATTGTTTTGAAGTCATAACATGATATTATTCAAGTACTTGTGTGACAATTATTACAACAAGGTGATCAATCAAATAAAAGGTGTCTGAGGTTCACTGCCTCTAGTGTTCATTTCTTTTGCAAACTCCAGTGATACGTACTTATTGGTACACATTGCGTTTTTAGCTAAAAAGTGCACCCAGGTACGTTTATGCCATGAAACCAAGTAGCAAAACTCATATTTTGGTGTGAAAAAACAAGAAGCATGTAAAGTGCACTACAGTGGCTACAAGCATTAGCAAATTAACATTTGAATGTGCCATCTCATTATGTCCTTGTGCTAGATTGAGTTTGACCTATTGGACTGCATCATCTAAAGTTTCATGTCACAACTTTGGACAACCTAGGCTCATTGAAAATATGTTCCTTTAACTATATTTCTGCGAAACTCCAAAAACATACTTATACACACAAACCGCTAGATTCCAGTTGAAATGAACATTAGGGGCAGTAAAACTCCCACAACTGTTATTCCTTTTGACACAAAGTATGATTTGAAAGTCCACAGTTTCGATAAAGCCCTATATTTTGCATAATTACTTGAGGAATATTATGTTGTGAATTCAAACCAATTCTAACATGCTATGACATTTGAAAACTGGTATATATGAACACTAGTGTCACATATAAGCTTCATATGCATGGGTTTTCTAACTCAATAGGCTTGCTCAGTAGCTCACTCAAAACGGCGTTGCACTCTGTTTCAAACGCTGTTAGTTGATGGTTCAACAAATCAGATAAAATGAAAACAAGGAAGTTAAAATAGCACGGCTGCATCAACAAATATGTTTTCATGTCACTTTTGCAGTTGTTAACACTATCTGGTAGGTTTAGGGTTGAGTTTGGTGTAGAAAGTATTCCCAACACACTAGAGCATTAACTTTTAGTGACATATTTGAATTATGAGCTACGACAATATTCACATGGACCAACGTAATGCAAACACACCTATAACAATGTGCCAATGTCATGTATTGAACTCGTGTTTTAGCTCCACTCACTAGATGTTTGACTTTGAAACTGCAGTAAGGTTCGTAATAATGGTGCTGCAGAAATGTATTTAGCACATATTTCCAATGAGCCTGGGTTGACTTTAGATATACAGTATAATGGTATATATGAAAATGTATTAATGAACGAACAAACTAATAAATAAATAATGCACAAGCTACTTCACCCAAATTACCTGTATTTTTTTGGTACTGAACTTTTGGTAATATTTTGATATTTACTGTATAGCTGAGGGTAAAACCTGCTTGATAATATATCTAAACAGATATAGAATGCAAATCATGTGAAATTTATCAGATGATAAATGTGTTTCTGACTGTATTGTACCTGAAGGAGAACCTTGTCTTCCCCTCAACTCAAGTTGAGTCCCGTTGTTCTTAATGGAGTGAGTTTTGGCTCCCTGTTGTTTCTCCAACTCCCCTAAAAAGACAGTATAAAGAGGCCAGGAGAGGTTTAAGTCTAAGCCACACACATAACAGCATGCTCACATCCTCTAAACCTTGAGTCGCCCGTCTCTAAACAGCAGAGCTCCAAATCACCATACTTACACTCAGGGCTTGATGATAATTGCCTGTCATTTCTAATCAGGCTACAAAAGAGATTTTCCCTCTTCCCAAAGAATTGTAAGAAAGCTCTGGCTCTACATTAGGACTCTTTTAGGGGAAATATGCCTTCTGATTTAATGAAGCTATAAGAAAGGACTAAGCCTTGATAAAGAGAATAGCTGATAACCAATCACCTGGATACTAAAACACAGCATGCTACCTAATTAAACCTATTTATTACAGTAGTAAATTCAAGGATAAAAGGAAATATGTCCTCTTTTAATCCAGAGAACTGAAAAGGTGTGCATACAAGCGGGAAGAAAATATATTTTAAAAATAATAAGCGTGTTTAATTTAATAATATTAAAAATGTTGTTCACGTTGAAAAAAATATATAATAATCAAACTTTTCTTGTAATTACAGCTCGTTAAAAACCATATAATTAGGCCTGTCAATTTACAGCACACAAATTAGTGTGATTAATAAAATATAAATAAATTTAATTATTAATTCTACTATTTTTATATTTTTTGTATTTATTAATTAATTAAAAACAAGTATAATAATCATCATAATGGTGCTTAAAATAATGAAATGTAAAAAAAAACAAAGTTTAAGTCATCGTAGGTTGATTAATTTGTGTGTGTGTGTTTAATTGTTCAATTAAAATTAGTGCTGTGAAACGATTAATAAATTAAAAAAAGTTTGTGTTCCCATAATATATGTGTGTATATTACTTATGCAAATAAAAAGACACACACACATGCAGTATATATTTAGAAAATATTCACATTTATTTATATGTATATATTTATATTCATATAATTATATCATATATAAAGATATTTAATGTATCAACGTAACATTTTTCATAAATATATACACGCATGTGTGTGTGTGTATTTATATACACATCTATATAATAAATATACATACACATATTTTATGCAAACAACAACTGTCATTTAGGATGCAATTAATCGCAATTAATCCCTTGACAGAACGTATGATGTCACATACTGTAGCATTGTCAAATATGGATAAACAAGTACTGTTAGTTTACTGTTATATAAGATCTTGAAATATTCTCCTGGAAAGTTTATTTTTTTACATGACTGTCATTTAGAAAGTGTAAATTTGAGAGCATTAAATCCACAGCAAGTCCTCCATAACCTGTTTAGATAACAGGACAGCAGATTACCTGCCTCACTTCGACACACATTAACTGCAAATGAGGATTGTCTTTATTTGTAATTCTAACATAAAGACAAAGACATGAAATTCAAGTAAAAGTATCAATGCACAAAGGCCCTTATTCATGCTTGGATTGTAAGGAGAAGTTCCTTTGTGTGGAAAAGAAAAGATGTGTAGCAGTGTAGATGACAGGTCTCAGTTCACCAACAGCTGTATTCCTGAAAGAGAGTAAAGGTGCTTATCTCTCTTTTCCCGGTGAAACTGCTGACACAGATTCACATAAAGCACAAGACTTCCCATGGACCCTTGCTCTCTCTAGCTCAGAATGTAATGAAAACCAACCAGCCTCAGCAGAATACATGCTTTGATGTCCACTGGCACTAAGCCCTTTCTCTTTCTGTCTCTCTTTTTGTTTTTATCCCTCATGGAAACCAAAAGACATTTCTCTGTTCCTGCTTCTATGTCTTTCCTTCTCGTTTCCTTCAGAGGATATTTGAAAGCCTGACAGCACTGTGCAAACGAAACATTTCATTTATTATAGAACATCAAAACAGCTCAGTGAAAGGCCTAAAGGACAAACGCATGGGGAGAGCAAACATATACACACCACATTTACAAAAATACAGTGCAAATAAACAGTAGAGCAGCTAAGAACACAATATGGTAGTGATATTACACAACTTATATCTTGGATACAGGCCTTTTGATGTTAAATTAGGTAAATTCGCTTCATTTGTTGCTCCTATTACTTGTGGGGTGCCACAAGGTTCCATATTAGGCCCACTTCTGTTTAATTTATAAATGCGCACATTGGGTGATATAATTATGAGGCATAATGCTGTATTTCATTTGTATGCAGATGATACTCAGTTGTACTGTACCTACCTTTAGCAGCTGGTGATACAATTGATACCCCTTATTGGCCTGCCTTGGGGACATTAAGAAATGGTTGTCTGATAGTTTTTATCAGTTACATATCATTTCAAGATCTCGTCTTCAAGATCACATCTCGTCTTGATTACTGTAAGTCATTATATTTGGGTCTTCCTCAGTCGTCAATTGCACGTCTACAGATGGTTCAAAATGCTGCTGCAAGGTTGTTGACAAGGGCAAAGAAAACTGAACGCATTACCCTCAATTCATTGGCTTCCGGTCCAGTTTAGAGTTCAAATCAAGATTTTGTTGTTTGTTTTTAAAGCTCTTGATACTCTAGCCCAGGGGTCATCAAACTTGATCTTGGAGGGCCGGTGTCCTGCAGAGTTTAGTTCTCACTTGCCTCAATACACCTGCCTGGAAGTTTCAAGTATACCTAGTTAGACCTTAATTAGCAGCTTCAGGTGTGTTTGATTAGGGGCAAAACTCTGCAGGGACACCGGCCCTCCAGGACTGAACTTAGAGCCCCCTACTCTAGCCCCATCGTATGTCTTCTTACTACTTGCTCATCCTCTAGATCTCTAAGATCTGCTGATAAAGATTTTTTGGCTGTCCCTCACTCACATTTAAACGACCCATATGTAGAATTGACATCTTGTGGTTGAACTAGGTATTCTAGTCCAAATTCAAAATACTGGAGAGGGGTTTTTCACCCAGCCCCTCCTTTTCAGACTTGACGCACACTAAGGTTGCCGTGATTGACGACACCAACAGGAACGAACACACATGACAATGAATTAAATGAAATGCACTGTATTTTCTGCCAAGCAGGCAACCTGGAAGCCGAAACACTACTGACCCTTAGCAACTTTCTTGCAGCTCAAACAGTAAAAGTAAAATAAATAAAAAAGCTTAATTAATCATAGGTGTCTCAGCATCTGTTTTAGCACAGCTGCCAAAAACTGGTTTACTTCTGCAATTGGGCAGTATAACACAGTTACCATGGAAACACTGTCCTATATTCAAACGCTGAGTGCTGATTCACATCACGAAGTAAGAAAAAAATATATAAACCTTTCTACTTGATTACTTGCTAGCTCAACTCAAAAGAGCCACCCACAAGTCTATGGTTTTCACTTCTCTATAGATGTGGTTCAGATCGTTCCTTCAAAAAAGTCTATATATTCTATATCTATAAATTATAAAGAAAAGGATTTTGTCAGTCAGACGAATTTGCTTAGAAAAGTAAGGACAGACTGCAGGTCGTGTGGTATCATTCATGTCTGCTACACAGATTGTGTGGGATAAGTAATGCATTAAACATGAACACATCTGTATACACTTTGTATTTTGACACACATCCTACTCACATTCAATACGTATCTGTTCCATCTCTGACACCTCGGCAATGGACTCCTTCAAGTCCTCTACGAACTTGAGCAGCTCCTCTGCGCTCTGAGCACAGAAATTCAACACCTGCTTCTTTTCAGAGCCCGAACACGGAGACACAATAGTGATGGCATGAGGATAGTCTGAAACAAACACACACCAATAGAAACATTACATTAACAAAAAAATGAATGTTTATGTTGTTTTACACAGACAATCACGGCCATTTTCTTCTGAATGTTACATCTAGAATGTGTTTACTTCCACAAAAAAATTATCCATCATGTCAATGCCGTCATAGTCTGAAAAACGGAATATGTGTTAAAACCTAACATGACCAATTTTTGATATATTGATGTAATAATAATATTATTTTAGTTATATGAGCTATATGAGTCGTGTATTTTTGTCTTTCGGTCAATTTTGGAAATTTAAATGTGCAATGATTCTTCAAAAAAATAAAAAATAATAAAAAAAATAATTATTTTCATTTTCTTTGAAATTGTCAAGAAATTATACAGATTTAAGAAAGACAGTATAACCTGTATAGCTAAATTGTTATTTCGCTTTCACTGACCAGTATCCCATAGCCTAAGTGATTTTAGTAGAACAGACATTTGATAAAAGACTGGAAGATAGAAGGATGCTTAACTTATGATATGCCTTTATAGCACATTCATTACACATTAATAACACTTTTATAACATATTTATAACACAACTTCTCATTTCTTATGGTATTTAAATTAATAAACTCCTGTCTACTATTTAGTGGCAAATATTTAGTGTCTTTTATTGGCGTTGTAATGACTGAAAACATGTTTGTTTTTCTGTTGATTTACACGTTTGTGTCTCTCTTATCACGTCCAGTCTGTTCAATCAATCATTACAGAATCAAGAGGGGCGAAATACAAGCGTTAGCCATAACACTCTCATCTCGCTTAATTACAGCACAGCTGCCATGAACGTTTGTGTATGTGTGAGTGTGGGAAAGCGGAAGAGTGGGAGGAAAAGAGAAATGCTTGTGGCCACCTTAATTGGAAAATTAGAGGGTGCCTGTCATCTTCATTTATCATGCGAAATTCTTTTTGTTGGAAAAAAATCAGTGAAGTGGGTGTTTGAAAGGCACATAATTGTCTGGATTTCGTATGAAGTTTTTCTTCACTCCATAGTGATCATGTTACCTACACTACCCTACAAAGATAAAACACAGTACTGCACAAAATGTCTTCCAAGTTTATACAGTAAATTGGATTCAAATGATCTGACCTCTGGTGAAATGCATGTATTTTTCATGCTTTTCATTCATTCATACAATATATTACAGTTACTACATATTATTGCAGTGTAATTATATTCTAAATATAAGACATTGATAGCAAAACACTAAGTAAAAGTTAAATAAATAAATACGAATTTCAGAATCTCTCTGGAAAAACATGTTTTTAAGCATCACCGAATTAGTCATAAGTTTACATAAAATTACAGGTAAAAATGTATTGTAAAAAAAAAAAGGGGGGTAATAACCTATACTGCAGCTAGCCACCAGGGGTGTTTAAAAGTTATATATTATTATTAATATCCAATTAATACAATTTAACCCTTAAATGCATAAACATTTTGCTGATCATTGTCTTTAGTGACTCAGACTTACACATCTCAAACGGCTGTATTCCTCACTGCTGAAATAACATAAAACTCATTTTAATTGCGCTCCAATCAAGCCAAGAATGATGGGAAGTGTAGTAAATGACATCGCAGGCCACTAAAGACCCAAGGTATGCATTTAAGGGTCAACAGAACTTAGATACCTAACTGAAATAGTTTAGGAAATGCATCTCATGACCTATGCTGCACACTTGGTGTCAAAGTTTTATTACAGTATGCTGGTCGCTGTACTGTACATTTCAAAGCAGTCCAGAAATATCAGATTAAAGCCATTTAAATGTGACGCAAATGTCAAAATACATTAGCTTACACATCATGTATATGGTAAAAGTATTTTGAGGTCATAACAGTAGAAAGAACTTAATGAAAAAAGAAAAAAAAAATCTTTATCAATAAATAATCAAATGTGTTTTACTGCTGCTATAGTGTTCATTTTAGCCAGAAACTGTGCTGAGTTATATGGTTTTGTACAAAATTTCGACAGATTTTCAGATGAGCCTAAAGTGGATTTACTACGAAAACAGTGTGTTCTTACATTCGTTTTCGAACAGGTGGAACTGCATGCCCAGCAGCCCCACGGCCTTGCAAAAGGTGTATGCAGCTGAGCTCTTCTTCTTTGGGCACAATTTTAAAATCTGTGAAATAGGAAATAGAAATGCTATTTAGATCCAAAGTCAATCATAAGTAAAAGAGTAAAAATGGTAAACACAAGCTCTGTTTCAAATCCTGATGAACTGCCTAGCTACCATAGTTACTTCTAAGGCAGCATACATAAATGATACCTGATAAGACATTTGTAACTCTGTACGTTAGCATCACGCCACACAAGTAGCACTCCTCAAGCATTTAGGAGAGATTTATGTTAGCATGTTGCTATGCGAGTTAAAAATTACAGTGTTCAATATACTGTAGGTGTTTCCCAAATCGCGTACTAATGCATTTTTCTGCTATGTTTTGTAGTACAAAAACGAGTACAGTGTTCACACAAAAAATTCCTAAAAGAAAACCATTTAAAAACCATTTAAAAACCTGGATGATGTCCTTAAATAACCAGACACAAAAATGCATACACTTCAGGGTTGAGTACGTGCTGTTTTGTGTTGTGTGTCATTTGGGACGCAGTGTTTATTTCTACTTTCTTGCATTTAAATGGCAATTATTCTTCCTTTTTGCTACATTAATTTAAATCCAGGAATTGAATTCTCAGCTGACATTCTCAATTCAATTTTGAATGACACACTTCAACCCTGCTCTCTGTCTTTCTTGTAAGTGTCTGAGTGTACGTGAGAAATAGAAGGCCACACAGATTAGTGTAGCGCTGAGAGTCTACTTACCAGACTCCCCACTGGTTTACTCAAAATACCACAATATTGAACCTATATTTCATTCTGCCACAAATCTAAGGGAAGCGGGAGGCCCTCGTGAGGAGGAAGAAGCATCACTGAGCCAACTCATATCTAAACACAATTAATGCCAAAAAATCTCTGAGCAAAGTTATGAAAATCAATATTGCCATAAAAATGTAATTGCCTGATATTGACTGATATTTGGATTTTATCTCAGTTTTTAATTTTATATACAATAAGAAAAGAGTGTTTCATTTTGCAAATGTCATTTGTCTTTTTTTAATCGCCTCATTTCATCCAATTTCACCTATGACTGTAATGGGAAAAGTATGTTTTGTGGTTTTCACTTCCCTTTTTATATGGCCAGATTAACATGAGCTCTTGCAATTATGAGAATAGTTTAATGCACTGCTGTGATAGCCTTTCAGTCAGTCTAATGCCCTCCATTAATTATAACAGACATTTAATCTTTGATTAATTTCAGTGGCTGTACTTTGCAGCTTTGACCAAATTATTTGAGCAGTTGTGGGAGAGAGGACTTCATTAGATTTGCTTTCACACAACGGGGAACAACTATGTAGTGAAAAAGAAGAGCATGGAAATGGAATATCAAGTTGAGTGCATTATTCTCAACATATGCAAAATGTTCACTGTGCACAGTATATATTATACAGTATAAGAATAGAACGTCAGTATGCACAATTTTTGGTGTTGCGACTTGTTTTTGTAGTGTTGCGACTTACTTAATCAGTAATAATCACTTAAATAATATGTAATAATCAGATACTTCTTTTGGGTTTTGATATAAAGATATTTTGTGCTCCATTCTTATAATGTGTCATCTTCTCTTTTCCATTGCCTTAATTTACAGTGGTATATACAACAAGAAAATTAAACTAAATCAAAATCTACATAATGAATTGTAACTTGTAGTTACCACAAGAAGGTCGTTGAAGAGGAAGACCTCTCTCTGGTGAGCAGCTTGCTTCTGGGCTTTGTTGATGTCAGTCACTTCAAACAGCCGACTGCAGCACACCAGTCTCCTGTGAGGCACTGACAGAACCTGAGGATGGACACGTAAAATTACTTCTCTAAATGATACATCTTTATGGGCATTTCAGTTGTTATTTTCAAACTGTATGTAACATGAATTACATAGCTACATTTTGTAACAGTAGTGTGTATAAGAGTAACTGGAACAGGGGGTGATCAGGTGGTGTAGTTGGATAGGTTTAGGGATATGCAAAGTGGGTGGAGTTGGTGCACCTCTGTAATACCAGTGTATTTACATGTTAACTCCTCAGGAACTGCCCACTTAACATAAAGTGTAACATTCTGGACACCAACCACAATTTATATGTAAAGCCTAATTTACTGCCCGCTGCTGTGTAACATCAGAGTAATTACATGCTAAATCCATAGCAATTGTCTATTTAATATAAAGTGTAACACTTTATTTACCAAAAAGTGCTGTTAGTCCTGTTACACATTTGTACTTACACACACCATTCTGAGGGTTGTTACATGTGTGTAGTTACAGAAATATTACAGCTGTAGATACTATGTACTGGTGTGTACTTACACTGTGGTTACATACTACATACACATCTAGTGTAGTTACTATGGAGGTACACAGGTATTAGGGACACTTAATATAAAGTGGGACCAAAACATTAATTCTACACTTCATAAACTACGTGGTTTCTACTTGGTTTAGCATTATGCTTAGCTAATAACATACAATGCTGCTCTAATTAACACAACAGTAAATAACAAACAAACACTGAGTAAAATAATCATCTTTTCAAATATCTTAGAAAAAAGCATAATTTAGCATTTTGGAACCTTGCAGATTAATGAGGACTGCATCAGTGATGTCTTCTATATGGTTTTTGAACAGAGCTGTTGTTATTCTGTGAAAATGTGGACCAAATTAATCATAACTATTATATAAATGTTGCCTCCTGCTAAAAACAGTGACATTGCATTTGATGCATTCTTACACCCAAACAAGTTCTGCAAAAATATCAGAATCAGCAGGTAAGCTCCACATTGCCCTTCTGCAAACTTGGACCGTGACCTGCAAAAAAACCAATGGCAGCAAAACCAGAAAAGCCCAACCAGGCAGAGGTTGAGAGAAGAAGAGAGAGGTGATGAATGAGATGCGAGGGTAAAAGAGAGACCAGTGAGAGATCTTTATCAACTAAGGGTACGATTACAGACAGAACTACAGTAGATTTGCACGTTATTTGGGTTGGTTGAATTCTGCATGAACTGTTGCAAAAATCTAATTTGCTACTACAATACAATAAAAAGCCTACTGAAGTACAAAATTAAGGCATGTATGAGGCTTATTCCAAACAATTGAATACTGAAATCACACTTAGGAACATGAGACTGCAAAGTTTATTGAAAGTGTAAATAAACTGTTACTATTTACCAGTTTCATGAAAATGCAAAGGTTTCCTATTCAAACACTTTGGAGAATAAATGCGTTAAAACATTTTCTATTTTCACATATTTTATATGGATCTGAACTGCTACTATCATTTCAGAGCACATATAATAAATGAAATACATGTTTATTTTGATAAATAATTAACCTTTTGTTAAATGTTAGAAATTATTATCAAGGGTTGGTTGTAAACAGTAACAAAGCTCCTGCTGGCAAAATAATTATTTCCAATTCCTGGCAGAACCACATAATTAAATCATTATCAGTGCATATAGTGTATTGAATAGTAGTATTTCCCGCTTAAAAGATACTAAGCAGAACATCTTTCATTTAAGAGCTGGTTTATTTGCTTATTCTTTAGAGAAGATTTTTAATTTAGAGAAAAAAAAAAAAATCACATTTATGCTGATAATCCATTCATGTTTACAAAACATGTATTCCATTTTAATTTATATTTGTTCAGCTTTTGTTGTGGTTGACCTGAAAATCCCATCTTTCAAAGATGTTTGCGTTTCAGTCCAACGTGAGTAAATATGTCTACTGGCTATGAGAGAATGAAACACTTTTGTAAGCCAGGTAGAGGTAAATGTGGAATGATTTCACTAAATCAAAGACTTTGACTTCTATGATCGCTAAGTTGCTAAGCACTAGAAAAAGACTGCATTGCAGCAAATAGAGAACAACTTCAGTATCAGAACCTTGAGGGAAACTGACTAGCAACAGACGGCCTACAATGTTTATACACTGTTTGCCAGAATTAAAAATGCATCTATTAAAATTGTTATAAATAAACATTTGTCATCCATTTGCTAGTTTGATAAACATTAGGACCTGATTCACAAATAATGTCAACATTAGGACGTTGCTAAGCTAATTATGTGACACTTTAAGGGAAAAGTTCACCCACAAATAAGAAATTCTGTTATTAATTTCTCCCCCTCATGTCATTTAAAACCTGTCAGACCTTTGTTAATTTTTGGTACACAGATCGGTAAGATATTTGATGAAATCTGTGAGCTTTGACCTTGCATTGACAACAACATAACTACCATGTTCAAGGCATTGTTAAAATAGTCCACGTGAAATCAGTGGTTCAACCGTCATTTTATGAAGCTATGAGAATATTTTTTGTGTGCACAGAAAACAAAAATAACCAATTTATTTAACACCATTTTATTCATGACAAATGCAAATTTTCTTTGTGTGCAAAGTATTCTCGTAGCTACATAAAAATATAGTTGAACCACTGAGGTTACATGGACTATTTTAATGATATCCTTACTACCTCTCTGGGTCTTGAACATGGTAGCTCTCGGATTTCCTCAAAAATATCTTAATTTGTGTTCCGAAGATGAACGAAGGTCTTAAGGGTTTGGAACGACATGAGGGTAATTAATGACAACTATCCCTTTAATAAGCATGCAAATACGGCACATACGTATAGACTTTGGCACAATGCGTTCTTGCCTTTTCTGAGAAAAACTTTTTTTGCCTCAGGCAGCTTACTAATTTTTTGGAATAAAGCTTACCAATGATCTTTACAGTCAGCTTACAATGCTTTTGGGAAATGCAGCCCCGGGCAACACTAGCTAGAAAAACCATGTAAACATCTTTAAAACACACATGCCTTAAAAGTACAATACATGTTCCCAAATTATATAACTAGACTGAAAACAAAGAGAAAGACAAAGAGAAAGAGAATTATATTCTAATGAACAAGTTCTAGAGGACAAATTCTAGCTGATCACTTAAACTACGCACCCACCCACAATGCATTACTGCACCCATTTGTGGATTAAAGCAATGTCCTTTACCCGACATTATGAGAACAAAACAATAAAGCCATTAAAATGCTTTTTAATGACAGCGGCAGGTGTTCTCATAAATCTGCAAGATTAAAAAAAAAGAGCATAGAGAGATAAATCTGAGTAGAGTGATAGCGGGACAGACTTAAATGATTTGTAGTGAAATAACCTTTTTATTTATCTTTGAGTCTGCACTGATGAACAGATAAGAAATAGGACAGAAAAGTAAAAGAAAAAAGTATGTATGTATATATATTTTCTGACTACAAAAACAATAAGAGTTTCTGAGCCTTTAACTCTAAAACTAAAATATACTATAATTACAATAACTCACGAAATATTGCTATTTTATAGAGTTGCTACCTTCAGTTATTTGCAGTTGACAGTTAAACGTGGCTAAGAATCTAATTGCAAAGAACAAATGAGAGTTATGGGTTTTAAGCAACAGAGCAAGGAGTTTACAAAATAATAATAATAATAATAATAATAATCAAAAAAAAAACAAAAACTATTAATTGGGGGGCAAATTTTAATTTTTGCTTCTGAATTTGTGTTTTAAACACAACGAAAAGCAAAAAGTGCTTTACAACCTTTAACATACTTTTATGTCTCCAGTAAATTGAGCCTTTTACTGGCAAAAAAAAGGAACAAGAGCAGTGATTAATTTTGCAGTGTGGGTGGGAAACGTGAGAATGAGGGGTAAATCTGAGGTAAGATAATGAATGAAAAACTGTGAGGTTATTCAGTGCCGCTGTTCTTCTGTTGCAGTAATGAGGAATGGCAGCAACGCTACAGGCGTGAGCTGCTATGAATCACCAACTGCCCAATGAATTATTATTTTATGCCACTCCACGCATGCAACGTTTAGAGATGGTAGAGGTGAAATAAGTGAACACAGATGTTACAAAAGGGCCTTTCGCACATCTTTAGTTCAAGAACTAAAAGTACAGTACTAAAGTACTGGGACTATTTTGTGCAAAATCGTTCGTAGTTCCTGTGGTGCGAACACGCCAAAAAGTGGCCAAAAACCATAATTAGTTTGGATACTACGAACTAGTTCCAGTGTGGTATACTTTATATATACATGCATACATAACTAGCAATATTAAAACACGATTCATGTACTGTAGTATATATTTGGATGCAGTATGACATGAATATTAGCTGTGATGAAATGTCCAAACTGTTTCACTCACCGATTTCATTCCCACAATGCTTTGCTCCACCTTGGTGACATAAGTTACATGGTCTTCATTCGATCGTAATTCCCTCAGCTGAATACGCTCGTATATTCCCACTACCATGTCTCGTGGAATATCTGCACCATCATCAACCCCTAAATAAAAACACACATCAAAAGTGCAGAATACATAGACATAATAAATAAATATTATATGAAATATTAAGTTAATCACAGTCGTATTGTACTTATACAGTATATCCCTTAACACACAATGTTACACTTTTTTTGTATTGATTTTAGTACTATCAAACAATTAATCGCGATTAGTCATAAAAAGTTTTTGTTTACATAATATATGTGTGTGTAGTGTGTATATGTAATATGTTTACATCAATGTGTACATGTATATTTAAGGAAAATATGTCAGGTTTATATATTAAATATATTTCTATATTATACAAATTATATATATATATGTATATACAGGTCCTTCTCAAACAATTAGCACATTGTGATAAAGTTCATTATTTTCTGTAATGTACTGATAAACATTAGACTTTCATATATTTTAGATTCATTACACAC
>JAUMHQ010000051.1:12269704-12311065 GCA_032361165.1 Enteromius paludinosus | reverse complement strand
AATTGGGTTTAAGTCAGGGCTCTGGCTGGGCCATTCAAGAACAGTCACAGAGTTGTTGTGAAGCCACTCCTTCATTACTTTAGCTGTGTGCTTAGGGTCATTATCTTGTTGGAAGGTAAACCTTTGGCCCAGTCTGAGGTCCTGAGCACTCTGGAGAAGGTTTTGGTCCAGGATGTCCCTGTACTTGGTAGCATTCTTCTTTCCCTCGATTGCAACCAGTCGTCCTGTCCCTGCAGCTAAAGAAAACACCCCCACAGCATGATACTGCCACAACCATGCTTTACTGTTGGGACTGTATTGGACAGATAATGAGCTGTGCCTGGTTTTCTCCACACATACCGCTTAGAATTAAGGCCTTCAGGTGTTTTAAATCTTTCAGGTGTGTTTTTTTTTAGCAAATTCCATGCTAACTTGGATTCCGTCAAGCCACTCTGCCATAAAGCCCTTACTGGTGGAGGGCTGCAGTGAGTTGACTTTCTATAACTTTCTCCCATCTCCCAACTGCATCTCTGGAGCTCAGACACAGTAATCTTTGGGTTCTTCTTTACCTCTCTCACCAAGGCTCTTCTCCCCCGATAGGTCAGTTTGGCCGGACGGCCAGTTATAGGAGGGGTTCTGGTCGTTCCAAACGTCTTCCATTTTAGGATTATGGAGGCCACTGTGCTCTTAGGAACCTTAAGTGCAGCAGGCTCTGACATGCATTGTGAGCTGTAAGGTCTTATGTAGAGAACAATTATGTGTATTTTCTGTCAATACTGTATGGGGTGATGTGTATATTAATAAGGGGAAAAAATGAACTTAAATTATTTAAGCAAATGGCTGCAATATAAGAAAGAGTGAAAACTTTAAGGGGGTCTGAATACTTTACATACCCACTGTGTGTAATACCTTTCAATTACATTATAATTACAGAATATTAAGGCATAAGCTACTTAAAGTGTATCAAGATGTAAGTAGCTGTGTAACAGACTAACATATTTGTAACAGTAGCTGCCTGTTACATCTATAATTATATACTGTAATTACCAGGCTGTTCCATAACTTAGTTACATTATAAGTACATTGTATTTCATGTACAAGTACAATGGCTACTACTAAGCACCTAATTAGGTCATTACTCTGTGTAATGACAACTTAAAATAAAGTGTTACCGTGAAGAGATTGTTCATGCCTCACTTTGCCTGTTGTTGCTTTAGCAGACCCAAGTGCTTAGAAAAAAAAATCATTAAAAAAATTACTAGACAGAAAAACACTGGAAGAGCTGTTCTAAAAGCCTGCTCACAGTGATGGACATACTTTGCATAGTAAGGACTGCACTAAAATTTTACTCTAAATTGAGCTTTCCTGTCTGGAAGCACTGGGTGCTCATCTGTCAAACTGGTTATCAACAGAAATTGGGAGAAGAAACTTGTGTTTCTGCATCAAAAGCAAAACATTCCTTAAGCTAATTTTCAAAAAGACATATTTCAGGACAAAACGAAAAACATAGAGCATTTAGTGCATTTCAATCACAGTGCACAGTCTTCTTTTTTTTCTTCTCAGCAAGCAGCTTCAGAACAGCCAAAATGTACTCAGATACTGCACTGCAGACAAAAAATAAAAGTAGAGTGTGCACATACACATTGTACAAAAAACATCCATTTCCATTTTCCAAACTGATGCCATATGTAGGGTCCTGAAGGCAAGATTAGCATCTCAAGTCAAAACAGATAGTAGAGAAACACACTGGATGGATGGCCAGTCCATTCGGGGCTAACAAACAAATTTATTCAAACCTCTAAGCAGTTTCTCCACTTCACCTATCCCGCATGTCCTTCAATACCTGAAATGGATATGTCTGATCAAAGATACATTCAAAATGTGTACTATTAGGGGTACTCCAAGATCAAGGTTGGGGACATTGTTCTAACAGATCAGGAACAACTTCTTCAACAATCGTCAATACAATTGGGGCAACCTTGGGTTAAATGTCTTGCTCGAGGGTACTAAGGGAATACTGTGGATGAAGGCCAGGTCCTTATGAGCTCAATCCTGAGTTTTAGTCACTGTGCCGCAAGTAATGTGAACTGAACAGCAAGAAACAGTCCCTTCCAGCACATTAAAACTAATGGCGATAGGGGAACGTTTCTCCCAGTAGACCTATTCAGGTTTCCCAGTAGCACATTATATCCTGCTTGTCGTTCTGCTGGAGATTACTGTACATCACAGCTTGTTCCGTGGATGCATTATGGGCTGGGCTAATGGGATCAGTTCCTGAAGATCTTCTGAATGCCAGGGGCCTCCAGCTGATCAGCAGTCTGATCTTTGATAGAGAGAGGATATTTAGGGGTTCAAGCATGTAGCGATGAAACCTTATTGTAATTGTTAGAATGGTCACGGATCAGCAATATCTATGTAAAACTGAACGTACAGACCAAACTGTAAGTTGTAGAGAGTTTGTTGTAGAGGGATGGTAGTGCTCACACTGCTAACACTGGGACAAAGGCTCGCCCCAATTGGCCTGATGGGGGCACCACAGCATTCGAAAGAATGAAATCGTTCATAACTCTTAAATCGTTAGCAGCAGGCTTAAGTGTCTTATGTCGTTGGAATCCCTGGATCATGCCGAACAAAATACATCATTTTGGGTATTTTTTGCTAAACTTTCTTTTGCAAACTAGTCATAGGTTTTTCACCTCGCTCAAATCCAAGCAAGTGCGGAAGCATTCTCTGGAGAGTAATTATCAATAATTATAAAAAAAAAAAAAAAAACCTTTGCAAGACAACTTTTAGTAAAATGCCAAACTCAGAAAATCTATGTAAGGCTCAAACAGAGGTCACAGGAAATACATTCCAGAGATTGGCTCAATAAAAAACCCATCCAACGTGCACACACACAGCAGTGAGAAGTGAACAACAACACACACACCGTGAACACACACCCGGAGCAGTGGGCAGCCATTGCTGCGGTGCCCGCGGAGCAGTTGGGGGAACGGTGCCTTGCTCAAGGGTCTCACCTCAGTCGTGGTTTTGAAGGTGGAGAGAGCGCTGGTGATTCACTAACCCCACCCACAATCCCTGCTGGACCTGGGACTCGAACCCACGACCTTTGAGTTGCAAGTCCAACCCCCTATCCATTAGGCCACGACTGCCCCCTCTATCCATTAATTGTCCTATTAACATAAAAATCCCTGTGCGCTCTTCGTCAAAAATGCCACAAGTGTCTATGGAGACATATGCTTTTAAAAAATACTGTATGTATGGCCAGTATGGCAGTTACAAACTATAACAGTAAATAAATAGTAAATCACCTGGATTGGCCAAAATTGGCCAACCTTAAATACATGCAGCAATTTAAAGAAAATCCAACTACAAGTATTTTAGATGAATCAGTTTTTTAGAATAAATCACTTTTGAGTGTCAATAAGGATGTTAGAACGTGACACGAATGATCACCCATTCAACACCCTCAATCATTACAACATTTTTTGGATGTTTATCAAACCATTTGACATGATGACATCTTTGACGTTGTGCAGTCAATAATACATTTTCTTTTTTTCTCCTGCTAGTGCTTCTTTGTGGACATGTTATATGAAATCTGCCAACTTGTCAGGTCTATTTCTGCCAACTAACATTTCTAGAAAGTATACACATTTGCAAAGATCATATTATTAATGTTTGAATTTGAAAGCCCACTTTAGTATCAACCTTACATCATCGTTATATTTAAACTGTGTAATTTTTGATCAGTTAAATATTAGATGCATATACGTCAGTGGGTGTAAACAAGGATGTTGGTCAATAGTGGTTGCTTATAACAGAAGATAAATCAACTGCATTCCTTCTGTAGCTGTTGTGGTACTGTAGTTGCTGTGTAATTCTGTTGCTGAGCATTTCCCCAATCTCCAACATCCAAAGTGAGAAAGGAAATGATTGCAATAAACTAGCTTTCAAGTTGCTTTCATGTTAAAGCTTACAGCCTCTGCTTCCCCTCTACATCATTAATTCCATTCTTCAAGTTTTGTTTTGTTTTGTTCGGCTTCAAACGACTTGGTAAATGACTCTGATGATTATTAGTACTATATATATAGTAACAAAATTTGCATAATGCTCTGTATGTTTACCCTTATGTATGTATAAAAAAAAAAACTGTTTTACTTTTACTGTATACTTTTGGCTTTACTGTAGTAATAGAAAAGGTTTGCATGGAGAGAGGTTTGCTCTGTTATAATTTAGGGATACTGGGAATAAATGCTCTGCTTGTCCAAATAAGAAGCAAACTACTGACGATCAAAGCTTGTCTTCTGTAAAACAGTAGAAGCTGATAGACAGGTTGCCTTTTGAGTAAGGAGTTCCAAAAAAGGAATCACAAAGGCCTGACTTGAGGGACATAAAAACATTACTGTCCATTTATTAAATCAGTATGAAATATTCATAATATTCTGTTTTTGGCTAGCAGACAGTCTTTATCCTTCACGTGCCTAAATGTTTGGTTTAAAATAGCCAAGTGCTTATTTTGCTTTCTTGGTAGTACTGTTATCAATATTCCATAATCACCAATTTTAAAGTAAATGTAAAACTCTATGGAGAAAGTAAATACCACATGCTATATTTTGTTTTACCCAATATTTAGTAAAGCAGAATACACTATAATAACTCGAGATTTGTGTTTGTTGTTCATAAAAGTGATAAAAAAAACTGGATAGTAACGATTTGAAGTTATAAGTAGCCTGAACCTAGTCGTATTTTGCATGTTGCGACTTTCTGAAGTTGATACATACTGTAAATGCATACTCAGATGAAACAAAGAGAAAGACTGTTAGGGAATTAGGGAGATTTTCCCCTGACTCAAAGAAGTTTGTTGAATTTGTACTGAATGCACAAAAAGAAAAACAACATCCAAGTGCTTTTTAAGTAAAACATAGGTTAAAGGAATAGATAACCATTTGACAAGAAGCAAAAACTGCTTGCATTTAAAAGTGCCAAGTTAAATCTGGCTTTTTTTTCTGCTCTGCTGTTTTCTCACAATAAAACACTATATTTTTCTTGTTTTACTAAGTATATGTCCTTACTGTATGTAAATGAGGATTGATACTGCATGCCTATTCAGCTATTGAAACAATCAGTTATAAGTTACTCATACTGCATATTTTTCTCTGATTATTACTGTATCATGGCACATATAACTTTAAAACTATTTTCTTCTACTGACATTTTAATACTAAGCCTACACCTTTGCAAAAAATAAAAATAATAATGTGGAGATGTTGGGCAGAGCAGGAAAAAAAAAATCAAGCACTAAGATTGATGGATTACCACAGCATTATAAAGCTTTCTGGGGAGTATTTGAAAGACCTTTCCTGGGTTCTGCAGGAAAATAATAAAGCTCCCAAATGCTCTACAATCTGTCAGGGAGGAGTTCTGTCTTTACTTTCAAAGATTGAAGACCTTTGCATACCTTTGGTGCATCCAAAAATTTAACTGTCTTGACTTCTTGTGTTAAATAGAATATTATGATCTAGCCATGATTCATTCTAAGTCTTATGTTATTTTAATATCATTCATATACAGTAAGTAGTACTTATTGAATAATTGTTTATTTTTTATAGCTTTAGTTATTTCATTATGCGCTTTCATTCATTCATTTTGTCTCTTAATTGAAGGTACCTTAAGGGCCTTACAGTATATAAATGTGGATGTATTTCCTTATTTAAAGGGATAGTTTACTGTACAATTAACATTACGTCATCATTTACTCACCCTGAAGTTGTTCCAAACCTGTATAAGTTTATTTCTTCTGTTGAGCATAAAGGAAGATATCTTGAAGAATGCAGGTAGACGTCGGTGAGTAAAAGTTTAAAACAAAAAGTCCCTTTAAGTCTAGAAGATGCATAATTTCAAAAACTTTATATTTACTGCACTGTACACACACACAGACTCTGCTAAGAGGTCTCAAGAGTGTATCATTTCCAAGTGCAAAGCTCTGCAGTTAGACTGCGGGAGCTCAGCAGCCAAGGGAGATCTCATTAAAAGATGCCATGACTCTCCAAATCCACAGAGAAAAAAACCCAAAAGTGCTTCCATTTAAAAATGTAAATAGTCTATCTTTTATGATATTGCAATTCTCATTGCTCTTTCTTTTTTAAGCTATGGATATTAAGAGGCAGTTTCATACTGTATACTCACTCTAACACATCTCTGTTAAACGGCTTCTTGCTGTTGCCAAGAAACTCTCCGATCATCTGTCGACTCAGCCCCTTCCTCTGGAGCAGGAAGTGTGCCACACCTATAGGCGTATCCGGAATGAACCCACGAGAGATGAGAAACTGGAGACCCTTGTCTGGATTTCTGTTTGATTCACAGAGAAAGAGATAAATAGAGAGAGAACTGTTTAGCAATGTTACTCTTACAACTTTGACTCAAATACAGAACTACAGTATTGGATAGGCATTAACTTACTATATAATATATAATATCACAACAGAAGTTTTATTGCAATCGTACATTGCATTGTACTAGAAAATAAATAAATAAATAAATAAAATATCTAGCAGTATTTGGTGGCAATTGGAAAAGCAAAAAACAAACAAAGACGCTATAATATGATTTAAAAGAGAAAGATTACAAGCTAATATATTTTTAAGATTAGTTATAGCATTAGTTATAATTTTATCATGATCTGTGGTGTCTATGTCATTGATTTTTTGAGAGGCCCAATACTTATTACAACTGGAACATTATTTTCTGAAAATTCTCAATAGATAGATGTTATTATTGGATACAAAATATGTAAAATATGCACATGACACAAAAAAAAAATGTATGCGTCTCTTGGTAAAGGAGTTTTAGTCTCATACAGTCCCTCAGACACTTTCTCATTCCATAGAAGCCAAGTGGGCATTAACAACTGCTATTTTTCTATTCAGTGGCTTATCAATAACCAGAATGTCAACGCATTCCTGCCTTCAGACAATAAAAGTGACAATGGGGGACAGAAAGAAGCTTCTCGGCTGTACTTTAGAGAGTTGCTTTATTCCTTCAGTCAGCATTCTCATCGCTAAGTCTGTGCCCTGAGTGAAAAAAGTACATGGATTTATAGAGGGTCCACTAAACTTTCATTCATCCACATGCTGAGAGAACCATGTATTTCTGGTTTGCCTGACTGCATTCTGCAATCTCCCCATTTCGCTCTATCTTCTCTATTCATTACAATGATTTACTCCTCATAATAAATGTACTCCTGCCGACACTGTCTAGCTTTACTGAGGGGAAAATAATGTAGTTTATGAACAGCCTGTTTGTCAGTTACAATAAAAGGCCTGTCACTATGTTTTATTTAAAAAGTATTGAAATGATATGCAATAGTGTGATATGCGGTTCTGAATGGGTTGTGCTGTTTTTATATGGTCTGTTTATCGTAATGGAAAAACAGAGTAACGATGGGATCAATCTTAAACAAGTTAAATAGCTATAAAACAGTGAGTTCTACATGAAAAACTATTATGCAAATGCTTCTAATTGTAACGTATGTTAAAACTATTTTAAATTTGACACACGTAATTTCATTTTAAAAAGTTTAGCTCCTTCCATTGATTTGTCTTTCTTTCTTTCATGAAGTAGCAAGAGCTTGTTTAATGTCATTTTAATTTAAAATTTTATTAACCTGATTAACTTGACCTCTGTTATATGGTGCTATTAATATTAAAATGTATCGCTGTTTCACTTCTGGCTTCTAGCAAGTAAGGACATTTTTCTCATTGGTGGCAAAAGTTAGAAGAAAGAGTAGTGTTCAGTTTGGACAAAATTAATTTTTTTAGTAAGTAGAGCAAATCTTAAAACTTCTTCAAATGAGTGATAGAATAATGACACTTGGACCTGGTCTCATGGCATAAACGTACCACTTGTTAACGAGACATGAAATATGTACCATCGAGTACATATCATTCCAGTTTCCAAAAGAAATAAACACTTCAGGCAGTAAAACGCCAACACCTTTTATTCCTTTTCACCCAGATTTACAGCTAAATAAAGCTTAATTTGTTATGCTTAATGTTATGACTTCAAAACAATATTAATATGCTGGGATATCTGAAAACTGATGCTTTTGAACATTAGCATCACACATATCCAGCTTCATATCTATGGGTTTTCACAGACGGTAGGTTTGTTCGGTTGCTTCCTGAGTATGGAGATGTACTTGAGAGATGAGGAGCTCTGGTTCGACAAAATACCGGATTCATCTTATATAAATGTATACATTTACTGTAGCACCTAGCCCCACCTTTACCCTAAACCTACTCACAACAATATAAAACACACACAGAAAATATAAGCGCAGTCACAGGTATTTACTGCCATAAGCAGTAATAAAAGTATTACAAACAAGCTGTGTTGCATTTCAAGTTCTTCTGAAGCCATACGATGTCTTTATGCGAAAAAAAGAGTAAAATACAAGGTTTTAATCACTGAAATTATCCTGCTCCGTTAATGCGCATCACATCTCATTCAAAAAGACACTCTCGTCCCGTAAAATGGCGCAATCAATCACGAGACATACAATAGCATTTCACAATAGCATCTACAATAGAAAGCCAATAGAAATCTACAACCAAGGCTGACGTAAGGATTCTCCTGGTGGCATTTTTTTAATTTGCGCAAAGCGGAGAGATGGTGATCACGTTCTCTTTTACAAATTAAGAATTTGCCTCAGAAGAATTTGAATATTAATAATTTTTAATAAATAATGTCGGTAGTTGTATCTGCAGTTTATCTTGTGTTTTATTAACGGATGTTAGGTTTAGGGGCAGGTGTTGGGTTACATGTACACAATACATATGCAATAATGGCAATATCATTAACCAAAATTTTAATCCAGTTATCCGTGTGTGGATTACTGCTGATGCCTGTCACTGAGTTCAACTGTAATCATTTCTGTGAGCCCATCACGGAATTGTCGACGATTCTGTAACGCTAACAAGAAAATTTTGAGTCAAGAGTCCATGGTCACTACACGGAATTCTGTGAGATCAGGTTGGGCGATAATAGAATTACTTTGTGTTTATTTCAGAGACATAAAATCTTAACCAAATGCTTTCCAAAACAAAGGAGTCTATCGTTTTACTTAAATATTGTCATAAAATACCATTTCCGTCAAATGTTATTATTACAAATAACACTGTTTCAAAAAGAGAGTTACTATTTATAATAAATGCAATATAAGATTGACAGAATAAATGTAAATTGAAACAAACTTCATCTTGTTTGGATTAAGTGCAAATAGTGATAAATGCAAGTCTGTATTTGATGTTTTATTTGTATTAAGGGTAAACAATGTGGGCAAAGATGGCTTGAAGCGAAAATAGCCTTTGGCAACAAGTTTGGCTGCTTGGACTTAGTGTGAAAAAGACACCAACATTAAATAAACCTGTGAAGGTGTGAACAGTATGTTTTAAGGGATTGTGTTTTCGAAAAGTACACAGGGCAAAAAGTGCTTCCAGTTAAAGAAATAACTCTCTTCACATCCAGATAGACAGAAAGAGCTTTCGAGACATGTAACTACATAAAGTTCACCCGGCATTCAACTAACATCTGTGCTCTGATTCTGTTCTAATATTGCAAGAACAGAAGGGCGCAGGTGAACTGCAGGTATACGCCTTGCATAAAACATGACAGATAGCGCACAGCTTTTTGAAGGCATGGCCAGTCTCCTATCTAACATCTGTGTTGAAACCCACACACAAATATCCTCACTTTCTTTTCTCCTCTCACCTGCTGTTTTCCTCTCTTTTGGGGAAAAGAACCATTCCCATTCTGTTCACGAGTAAGGTGAAAACTCAATTTAGAGCGTTATATTCACTCCGCTTACCAAGCGTCCTTCGTTCACACATCAGTGTCCTCTATATGTCCTTTATGTGCTCTTTCCAACTTATACACGCTCAAAGAGCTCCCATAATCCTCCTCCTTTCTTAATTATCTGTTTAGGGAAAAGCACATTCCAGTCCCTAAATCTCTCTGTTAATCCAAACTCAGATTTCAGCATCTTGTCACACACACACCTGCTTTAGATTCAGTCTGAGCTGTCACAGGTATTAGGCTACCCTGCAGAAAATGAACTGCTGGAACTAATGACAACCCCTCTCTCTTTTCACTCACTCTCTTGGAGCAAAACCTCCATTTGATGAAAAATTGGCTTATCCTTATCTGTCGGGGTGTTTGAGATGATGGAGTCTGGGTGAGACTGGATTTATTTATATTTTGCTTTCTTTGATAAATGCTAAAAGTAGGTCTGTCGATTAATTAGCAGATTTAATCAATTTAATTGAATCAATTGCAAGTTGAGTCAAATAAATCAATGAAGATCGTTCAAAGAAAAACCAGCCCAATCTCATGGCAATCCGGATATATTTTACGAGGTTGTTATTCATACGACCTCACTCAGTAAGTTTTGTGCAATGTTAAATGGAATTCATATGAATTTGTGCAAATGACCTACACCTAACCCCACCCCATAATCCTACCTGCCATTACAAGTGAGATCATACGAATTTGTACGAATTAACACAATTTTACCACCTCATATGAATACATACAAATTGGTTTTAAGAGTGTGCTGAAAAATTCAATTGCACCTATTTCACGAATTGCACAATTCATATGATTCCACACGGTGGCACTTCCCTGGGGTTTGACAAATCGTACAAAATTGCACGAGTGAGGTCTTATGAATTCACATAAATTAGCCATCTCGTAAAATACGTATGAATTGGCCATGAGACAGCATTGAAAAAACTCATAATTGAAGTACCGTGTTCTGAATGTTTTAGAAATCCAAGCATGTTTAGATGTGCTAATGTTGTGTTAATATTAGTGCTGGGTGACGATTAACCCTGATTAATCGCATCCAAAACAGTGTACAAGTTATTCTTGGATTCCTTCAGCAATTTTTGTTAAATTGTTTGTCCGCGTTCAAATGTGTTACATAATGGTATTTTTTAGCGTTAAGAAATATTGCTTTTATTGTAATACAGTGCTTACGCAATATAAATAAATGTAATGATGCCAAATTAGATGTTTATAAATTTGTGTATACTAAATTAACACTTTATTTCCCACTCTAGTACATAAAAAAAAAAATAACTGAAAGCATAAAACACCGACAAAAGTGTTCCAAAGAAGAAAGAACAACTTTTAACAACATGAGATGGATTTAACGATGACAGTATTTTCATTTTTGGGTGAACTAATCCTTGAATGACAGATGAAGCTGAATCATTTAAGGGATACAACCATATGCTCAAAATTCTCACTGTACTTTCTTTTATTTAAAGGAAATCTGATGAGCGGGTGGAAAATAAACAGCCTCCCACGCAGCTTGGCAGCCGTTATCGCCCTCCCAGCTGATTCATAATCAAGTGCACACATACATTCCCTCAGCCCTATAAAACAGATGAATCCCTTCTGTTACATTCTACCGTGAATATTGTCGCCCTCAACACAGGGCAAAGAAGGTTTCACTCGGTGAAGGGCGAAAATAAATTAGTAGATTATGCACCTTCTCTTTCGCAAGATGGATAAAGAGCCTCTGTGCGTAAATGCAAGCCTATTTATCAGTTATGTAAGTTATCACGTCAGGAACATGCTGTTAGATGCTTTCTGGAAATGTGATTTTGAAATAATTTTTTTTATTTGTGTGTGTGTGTATTTTGTTACCGGTTGCTCGTGACTTGGATCCTTGCATCTTCTACTTTTATTTGTTTCTGCTGTCACACACACATGCAATTACTTTCAGTACAAAAAGCATTCATTAATAGGTAGGAACAATGCGTTTCACCTTGGACGCTGTGACAGCATTGAAAGGAAAAATAAATTGAAGCTAGTGCATGGAGATCTAGGATAGTTTAAGATACTGCAAAAAACACTGCTTCATCTGAATAAGTTTTTAACTTTTTAAAGCCACAGTCCCCCAATGACTTTTTTTTTTACAGTATAGCTGACTAAGAACTTTTAATTAAGCCCTCTATCTTCTGAATATTTCTCTCACTTTACAGTACCTACAAATGGCACTGAAGTGCCATTGCATAGGGTAGTAAACGTAGTGTAAAAGTCATCTATTTCTTCAATAATTGGAGTTGAATTTTATTTTCTTTTAAAAAAAAGAGACTGTACAGGAAGCAGAGAAACAAATCTTATTGTTGGCATCTGTGTTATTACATTGTGAATATATTTAATTTAAAAAATACCTGCATATACTGTAATCTTGTCTGTAATTACAGTACATTTATGTAAAGGCATCTATAATTACAGCACAGCATGAACACATACAGTACACTGTTGGGTCATTTTATTGGGTAGTTTTCAATATTGTTACCCAGGTGTTGAGTTATTTTTTAACCCAAATGCTGGGTTCAACTTGTTTCACTACAGCGTCACATACTGTATGCCCTCAGTGCCGCTGACAACGCTACAATCTCACTGCTTTGGGACGTATCAAATTTAGGGCAGAGCATGCCTCTAAATACATTTCACCCTTTTACAGTACACCCGTTTACACCCTGTTTGCATTTCATCTTCTTCTTTTCACAGTGATTCGTTGTTGCCCTGCATTTTGGTATTCCTTGGCACTCGCATAACGTGACTTGTGTTCAATAGCATCATCATATTCTGATGTGTTTTTGTAGCTTTGTAAAAATACAGTTGACAGACTTGCAGGTTTGGAAAAACATGATGGTGACTAACTAATTTAATTTACATTTTTGGGTGGACTATTCCTTTACATCAAACAATGTAAGGTAAAAACATTTCACCCAACCATCTGGGACGAAATAACCCAGTATGTGTTTTGTCCAATATTTACTCAGCAAAATAACCCAAGCATTTTTTATAAGTATAAAATAGAACCAAACCAGCTATGTCATCTATTCGAGAATAATTTTTATGATTATAAAAAAACATTGGATACAATTTTATGGCAATGCTTATGACTGGGTTTTAGTTCAGCTATGTATATTGGCTTTGGGATAAAAGAAATCAAATTGATTCATTGTCCTAGTTGAAAAACATGAATATTTCAGCTCGAAACATACTTAATTCCCTATATTGTTGCAGTTCGAAATGTGTCAAAGCAATTCAATTTGCTGAATTTTTAGCAAGGGGTGACATTTTGTGCAACTGTTGTCATCCACGATTAGTTTTATCTTTCAGGATAATTACTGTCATGAAGGAGCAATTGTTTGAGAATAATCTTGCTGAATCACACTTCTTTAAAATGTCATCATGTTGTAGCTACGGGCATGTTAACACATCCAATTTAATTGAACAGACATTTGAAAGTAACTCTTTTAACCCCTTAAGCGCAGAGGTTTGCAGTGTATTAGTAAGCATAAGCATTAGCATTTGCAGAAAGCTTCCAAACTTAATCCGTTATGTTTATGATACATAATCGGGGACAGTCCTGATTCAACCTTTCTCATCATGCACCTCTGTGATGTTTTGCGTATACTATAGAGAGCTCTTATCAAACTCTGCCTCAGTCACTCTTGGCTAAACATAGAGAATAGACATGCGGGAGCAGAATTTAAATTGGCAGCGATGTGACACTGCAGAAATAAAGCCAAGAGGATTTGTAAAGTGGAGCTGCATTTCTCCAGCTTTAAAAAACAGATGTCCTTGTTGGAAAGATGCACCTGGTTATAGGACAGTTCTTTGGGATGCTAACATCACTGATATTATTTAGATAATATCACTTAACTAAAATAAAAATGTAGTTAATTAAAAATCCAAAAAGTGAAAAAAAAAAATTATAATAACATAATATGCATAAATATGCAATATATGTTTACATATTGCATTCATCCTCAAATCTGTCCCATTTTACTTACACAAGATTATTTAAATTCAAAGAGTTATTGTGATTTCTGGGGGTGAAGCAAAATAATATTTAAATGCCTTCAGGGAGATTGCCATATTGCAGTCATGCATTCATTTTTTAAATTATGTTCCTCGCTAGTAAACCGACATGATCTTGATGTTATCTAATCCTTATAAAATCCATTATCTATGAATAAAAGAACAAACTGGTCCTGTATTAAAAATAAAATCTCCAAAAAACATGTTTCAGATTAGGCCTCTGTGAAATGAGCTTGAGGAAATTAGCCATTTGGATCAAAAAATGCATAGACAGAGGTGAAAACTGCAATGTATAGTTAGGTATAACAGTAAGGAAAGCAGGAAACAGGATATAGATTACTTTTAAAAAGATAGCAAAGTAAAAAATTTAACATAGCTACAAGCTACTCTATAACTCAAAGGTAGCCACAATTTATGTGGTATTCTTAGGATACACCTGATTCAACAAATAAGCTCATTAAAGCCTGTAAGGCCTGAAATGTTTGCGTTAGTAAACAGAGACATCCAATTTGGAGCCTCTAGAACAGGTTTGGAAAGCACTGCTATTTAGTGTCAAAATGCAAACCATTATTGAGATGGCATTTATGGCAAGCTCATTATCAAAGAGTGATGTTGAATGTGGGAGCAAAAACTATAGAATAAATGCTTAGGGGCTATAGAATCCCATCCAGAAATGGTGGAAACATAGAAAATGAACTGATATAATATGTGTCCCCTTACATTTCTCTCCTCCTTATGCACTCAACCCAGATAAACCTAATAGTCTCATTATTGCAGTGTGCTATTAATTAGACAACTAGTCCACATTTTTAAATGTCTTTATGTTTGCAATGGAGCAAGATGAGATTAGGGAAAATGGAGTGAGACAGCACTTTAAATAAAAGTAGTGCTATTAATAGGGTCAGACAAACCCAAGGTGACAGGCGTCAGGGAGGGGGTGTTAGCCACAGATGGAGACAGAGCTAGATGACAGGAGTGAGACAGGGGAAGCGAGACTAGAATTTGGTGAAGTTTTGAAGAGCAGCCCTCATGCAGCTATATTAGTGGCAGGTGAGGACAGCTTGATAAAAAGAGAGAGAAATGGTTTTTAAGCCTAAAATATCTAGCATTAGACACTTCAAGCAAGTGTGATGTAAAGAGTTCTGCAACCATAACAATCAGCTGGAGATAAGAGGTTCTCAGGGTACTCACATGTTGAAGAGGTTGAGGCCAATCCGATATAGTCGTTTTCGCATGACGTCAGTGGAGAGGGTAGGAGATTTGCAACTGGTTGGGTTTTCGCAGTGGTATCGGGGCAAGCTAAGAATCATGGCCTGTAAAGCCTCTTTGGACGACACCTCAGAAGTGGACCGAGCTGATGTGGATGTACTGCTGCTACTCATTTGCTCTGAGCTGTTGTCCGCAGTGTCTGACTCAGTTTGCTTAGCTTCGAAAACTTCTACAATCGGGGTGACCGGAGTGTCTGCAACTTCTGGTGGAGATAAGGTTTCAGAGGTTATTGCTGTCTCTACCGGAATTGCTGGTTCTGGAACTTCCTGTTTCTCCAAGACTAGAGGTGGAAGATCCTCCCCAAGCTCCTCCTCACTTGGTGGAGGAGCTGGGAAATCGCAATCTGGTATTTCCTCAGCATCCTGCTCTAGGGGTGGAGGAACTAGATCTTGTGGAGATGGTGGTGGTTGTCCTTGTTGAGGTTGTTCCTTTGCATCACTGACCGGAGGTTGATTAGGGCTCTCAGTAATTATGGCCCCCTGCTGGACACAATTACCAAGAGAAACAGAAGTGGAGGACTCCATAACGGAAGAGGACACGTGAAAGTTCTTGCTGTCAATTTGAACGGTCACATCCCGGAAGGCCATCATCAGCTTGCTGGCACTTCGGGCCACATTCTCAGAACTATCTACTTGGCCTGTTCCGCTTTGGAATGTGGCATGGTCCATGGGGCCACTTTCTCGGACTGTTCCTGCCAACCCAGATTTGCCACCAGCTGTACTAAAGGCCTCTGAGCTAAACTGGTAGGTGCCACCTTCTTGGAGTGAACACATGGTCTTCATGCTCCAGTTGCTGAGCGCATCATCAATGGATTTGGCAAGAGACTGGACTTGCTCATTGAAGGAATCTTCGAGGTCAGTGAGGGAGCCACCTACCGTGGTAGGCAGGGACGGGGATCGGACAAGGGGGATACTTGCCAGATTGCAGCCTTCAGCCAGCGCCCGTTCAGCTGAGATACCCTCTGTATTTTGCACCCGCACTTTTCGCAGGGAGATGCGGCGTGGTAAACGACTTTCGAGGAGGGAGTTTCGGATCTTCTCGAAGTTTTTGCTGAGCTGATACTGGCGAAAGGCCGTCTGGATCTTGCAAGCAGCACGGCGTGAGATGAGGTGGCCCCCATATTTGTGCTCTAACATTTCGATCTGCAAAGAAAGAGATATTAAACAAGGTCAGATATGGCAACATTATGACAAGCACAGAAAAATATCCACAGGAAGAAATGACAGCATGATTAACAAGACTTACGACAGATTGCTAAATATCATGACATGCTGAGACAAACCAATTTTCCAGTCTCTGACTGCCTTTCATGCAGAAACTAAAAAAAATTGCCAATACATGGTAATACACTGTCTACAACAGCGAAAGCAATTACACTACAGTGAAAAAAGCAGCACTGCAGTACATGTGTTAAACTGTGCTTTAACAGTTAATTAATTAGTAAACAGTTTGGACATTAAAAACGGTTCCAATCACTCCAAAGATTCTTTTTGAATAAACTTTTGATTAAATAATTTTTGAACATAGCAAATAAAATATAATCAAGATTGTTATAGCATATTACAAAACAAGAATAGCCCGTATTTTAACATATGATAACTTTGTCTAGACTTTCACATGGCCAAAACTTTGATATAGCTACACACTATCTTTTTTATTTTTATTTTCTTGTGCACCTTGAAGAAAGACATACTTTGGGAAATGTTTAGCTGAATAACAAAAGGTAAATCACCCTCAGCTAACACTTTCAGAAATTATTACAATTTGAGTACCCATGTGGTCAAAACAGATTTGCCTTTGCCTGCCACCTTCTATCCATCCATGTATTTTCTGAATAATTTGTTCTAAATAGGGATGCTGGAGTCTATCCCATTGTCTCGGGCCATAGGATAGTCATCACAGGGTCTGTTAAACTAAAATGACAGAGTACTGCATGCAATGTGCTATGTACATAGTAGACATTTCCTGCTATTAGAGGTATATTAGGTGCTGTCATCTTCTCCAATTACTTAGTTCTCTATGCCACTAATCACTGTCTAATAGGCTAGGCTATGCTATGTAAAGCACATTTCACTTGCAAGTAAGAAATGAAATTTAATTTTCAATTATCCATTTTCATTGTTTACATTATTAGATTGACCTGATTCACCTGTTCTAGGCATTCCAGGCTATTATATCTGTAAAAGCTACAAGACACCAAAATAAAAATAAAAAAATCTAACTTTACATATGGCTGCTAATGTACAGTGGATGCGCATTTGTTCATCACAGCCAAATGAAGGCATTACTGTAGGGTCTCCAGACAATCTATGAAGAACTCCATCAAGTTTCCATCTGTAGCTCCGACATTACCTTCCAAGCTGACAAGAGTAATAATTTGTTCCGTCAGTCATGGATTCTTTCTAAAAAAGTGAATGCAAGGCCCCTAGCTGATATCTAAAGCTGAATTCCACCTGCTAGTCTTCTATTGTGCTCCCATCAGCTGTCAGTGGTCTTGTCCTTTCCTGGGTGAGCTCAGATTAGAGGTCGTTAAAGTCCTGCCGTTTCAAACAGTGTGATAAGAGAGAGTGAGCTGATGCAATCAGTCATTGTTACGGATTCAAACTCCCTGAGAGAAGTTTGAATAACACAGAAAAGCCATCTTATTTTAGCAATCAAAATTTGTCTCAGACTAGGTTAGAAAAGCAGAGTTATGTCTGGGGAATATTAAGTTGTGAATAGGGTTTGGGCTCTGAGCTACAGAGTCTCTTATCAGAAGAGAGGCTATGAGCTATGAATGCTACTGCTAAACTCTTAAAAAAAGGTGCTTCATGATGCCATAGAAGAACATTTTCATCTAAATGGTTCCATAAAGAATCTTTAACATCTCAAGATCCTTTCTGTTTCACAAAAGGTTCTTTGTGGCAAAAGAAGGTTCTTCTGATATAAAATGTACAAAAGATATGGTTCTTTAAAGAATCTTTAATTGAATGGATCTTTGTAGAACCAAAAATGGTGAATCACTCTGAAGAACCATTTGAAGCACCTATTTTTAAGAGTGTAGTTCACAACATGCCTAGAATATTCATTGTTTAACCCAGAATGTTCCATTGGTGCAGACATACAACAATCTCTTTAAAAGCAAATATGAACCTTAGAAGAAAGAAACAGGCTGTGTTTGAGCATGAAACCTCACACCTGGAACCTTATCGGTAGCAAGGGACGAAATAGCAGTGATGGCCTTGGACACAAGATGGGATTTCAAAAAGAATTTTTCTTTTCTTTTTATAAGATGGACCTTGAAATTTGAAAGCGAATAAATCAAAGATGCTGCCACTGTTTCACAGAGCAGATCTATGTGACATTCAGTTCTATTTATTTTCTGAGCTTTTGGAAAGGTAAGAGAGATAAATGACAGTATGGTTGAAACACAATGAGATGACCTACAGAGAGGATACGGAGACAAACGCGATTGCTGGGATCACAAAACCACAAAGATAGCTGTGATCTCTATAACCCTGAGGTGTGGTGAAAACACCGGGTGCGTAACAGAGCAGGGGCGTGAAAGAGGGTGAGAGCAAAAGACAAAGAGACATGAAGGCGTGTAACGAATGCAGTCCTGCTGCAAATCCACCCATTAGCCAGCTGTCAAGTCCGTTTCCGATCACTTCACTAAGCGGTGCCGGGGAGAGAGATCATTCCGGAACCACTGCAGCCGTAAAGCAAGGGGGGTATAGCAATGATACCACTCCCTATCAACTCAGAACAGGCAAATCATACTTGACAGCTGGATCAGCACTCTGTCCAAGCTCACTTCTTCACCACCCCAGCAGAAGATGACGTATCATACATATCCAAACAAGACAGGCTTACATAAACGACACAAGAAAGGTGATGGAGGCGAGTGTTAAACAGAAAATCCTCCCCTATTGTTAAAAAACCTACTTAGCCTCAGCCCTTGGACCATTGGCTGAACGTAACATAAAATTGGAAGTACTTCAGGAATTTTGAAGTCATCATCTGGTTGGTTATATTCCGGCAGACGTGTGTGCTGTGTTTTGTAACTTTCCCTTTGGAAACAAAGATGCCATTGCGGCGAAACCCCCTCATGGAGGAACAAAGCCATTGTGTTTACAACTGTGATGATGAACTAACTCTAGGCTAGATTTCCATGCCCCTAACCATGGCACTGCATGAAAAGAAACATGACTGGTTGTAGCTGCTTTATGACCTTCTGCTGTTGCTCCAAAGGTCTGCACATGACCAGCTTAAACCCCGGCCATGCTTCAAGACTTACCTAACCAGCAAATGCTGGATTTGTCAACAGTATAGGCTAAGCATACACTATGCAAACTTTTACATCTAATAATACTAATAAGGCTTAATGGAAGTCTCTTCATACTAGATATTGCAGTATCCTGTGCTTAAAATAGTAGTTTACTCATTCATTCACTTTAGTTAAAAAGCTTCCCGTTTCAGCTGCCCAAAACATTGCTCTTTATATGCAATCTCATTGGCTCGACTGATTGTAACTGCTTTTTGTCACATCATATTTGGCATATCTGTTCATATTTGGTGCTTGACATTAGTCTCTCATTTGCATTGATTTGTGTCTCAAGGATACATGTATATTTATGAGGCCATCAGCATAAGACAGGATAATCAAAGGTCTCGTTGGGAGGTTAGGCACACCTTCATTAGCATAAAGAGGCAATCACACAGAAGAGGTGCTGTAGTAGTTATCTGTGGAGCCATCAGCCTCTGAGAGATCGTGTCTAGAGTCACTAAAGCCAGATTATCAGCACTCAGACACCCTCTGAGGGAGCTGACTTTGCTGACAGTGGATCACGGCTCATAGCATTTAGCTCAGCATTTCAGCCTTGTCAGTCAGGATAGTTCTTAAAGGATATAAAGTATAGCGATACATGCACACCTTTGACTGCACATCATTGGAATTCCTAAAAGAGGTGCTTGGTGATTTGACAGTTGACAATCACAAATTCATAAGCGTTATGCTGGAATTAATGTAATTATGTGATTTTAACTTGCAAAAAAGCATCCAAATGTAAGTATTTTTTGTGAACTCAGACATCATGAAATACTTACAATAATGTTTGAGTGCTTTAATACTTTTTATACCGAAGCCCAAAATACTGCAAAATCACTTATGATTTATTTCTGATGGTTGATTTTTTGCATGCAATAAAAATTTTACTTAAAAGTGAAAATTAGACACATATCAAAAAGATCCTGAAAAGGTTTTGATGTCCCCACAAAAATAAATAAATCAGAAAATACTGTGACCAAGGGTGGGAACACAGGACAATATCTGTTTTCACTACTTTAAACATCCATGTCATGTCATCAAATTTGCTAATCCACTTTTTTTTTACTTTTTAACATCAGCAGTTCAGAGACGAGAGTGGAAGTAAACACATCTAACTTTCCTGCATGTTGCTGCTCGGAAAGTCTGTCAGAAAGTTTTGCAGAGGGGATTCGGATTAGTTCTATTTATAAAACGGTAGGCTGAGATATGGACCCATTTTTCATGAATACCCATTTTTCATTAGCCTTGGTGATTATAGTAAGAGGAAGTTCACCCTAATGCATCACATGCTTCAGATTATCTGGCATACTAGGGAAAAATGGATAAACAGTGTTTGATTTGCTCTCTAAGACCAATGCCCTGGCTTTCACGGAAGTCTCAGGAGTACTTGTGAAAACCAATTACTCTGAGGGTGAACAGGAATTCTCTAGAAGGGGTTGTGAAGATGAACAGTCTGTGATGTTCTAATCTGAATGGCATTGGACTTGAAATGAAGTTCTGGTGTGGTGACTAATGTGTGTCAATGAACACCTGGAGTACAGCACTCCACTACATACTTGTAAATACATAACAAAAAACAAATGCATTTTCATTTAATGGTAATGCATGCAACATGTTACAAAAATTTGAAGTTTTAGGTGTATAAGAATCATCTGATCAGCATTTTCAGTGTATTTCTGTATAGGCCCACGCTTCAAAATGCCCAGCTCCGTTAATTCTTCAGCTCTGGGAGTTGGGAATATTATGTGTGAAAAAAACTATAACAGTAACAGTTTAAGCATGTGCAAGTGTAGGACACTTCAAAAAAGCTCCATTGCCAGAACCAAGCCGAGCTGATGCTGCTGTTTATGGAAGTTTTCTCCCAAATGACATATTGGTCGGGGAGTGTGAATGGCAATGTGTATTAAGCACAGCTGTGACTTTCTGACTTCATACCAACAGTTGAAAAAAGCAAAAGTCTCCACAACAGTTTGAAAACCCCCGAATAAACCAAAAGTTTCTGCAGCCTATATGGATTTAGGGCATGCATTTCTGTTTCAGATAAATCTGTGTGCTTGTACAGTACGTGTGTGTTTGTGTATCTCTGTGAGAGATACTAGTATTCTCTAGTACTAATCCGCAGTGTCAGACTCTGAACCCTTATCTGCCTTCAGGAGAGATTTCACACCTCTACAGACAGAAGATCAATGGCATAATGCAGACACAGGTAATCGTACAAGTGAATGCATATAATCATCTTCTGAAGCCCAAATGGTGGTACACACACACACACACACATGCTGTTTTTTGTGATTTATGGGGACTCTCCTTAGGTGTAATGGTTTTTATACTATACAGACTGTATGCGGTATTGCCCTACACTGACCCTACACCTAAACCAACCCTTTTCATGAACTATGTGCATTTTTAGATTAAAAAAAAAACAAAAAACATTTTGTATGTTTTTTAAGACTTTTGAATTATGGGGACACTGAAAATGTCCTCAAAAATCACACACAGCTCACTGCAACCACATATCAACATATCGGTCCCAGTACATCCACATCCTAATCATTATAATTACTGCCCAGCCCTAGATGCTATTAAATGAAATTTTATAATTATTTATTAACCAAGTGTTTAATCATAGTCAATATTTTCCTTCCAGCTTTCGCATACAGCCATTGTATCCCCTAGCAAACCAACTTACAAAAAGTTTACAAAATAAACATTAAAGTATTTATCCATCAAGAAATCCGTTCAATAAATGTCCAAACCATGCAATGATTTGGTCGATTCTCTTTTCTGAGCATTAACATTTGTAGACTTCAGTGACAGGGGTTATGGCTAATGGTCTAATCAAATTTAGTAGTGTGCTACGGATTTTGTGCAATCGAGATAAGCTTATCTGTGTGGCACAAGGAGAAATGCATAAAATTAAACTGCTTGAATAATGGAGGGAAAAAGTGAATGTTTATTAACCAAAACTTATTCTATTTCTTGACTAAATGGCCAATACTGCATTGACCATTCAGATTATCTTGACTGCATTTTTTTAACTAAATGAGGTCCATACACAAACATTTAAAGTTTTGAGGGAAGTAGATCCAAAGTACATTAAATAAGCCGTTTGCTCATCATGTCTTGATAAAACGGCCAATAAACTGTATTATACTGAGATGGACTGGTAATGGTTGGTGAAATAAAGAAAACACTTATCCAATGAAAGGTTCAAGAAACCATTTCCCTTCTTCCAGATTAAACAACTACATTTGAAAATTTTTCAATAGTAATACTTTCTGGGGAAGTTCAGCTATTCCCCTTTAAAAAATAAACAACATCTCTTCTAAAACCCTTTAGAAATCAACACGTTCTCACTCCCAAAACACTACACAATTACACTTGTGCATCAAAAAGTGACTCCAAAGGGTCCTGACCTAGTTTTAATATGTAATGATTTGGGATTGAGAACGTTGCCGGAAAAGAATAATGCATTTAGTCAGGAAATTAATATGTTTCCGGATGAGCATGTATTGTGTTATTTTACACCATAATGGCCATAATAATTATCAAACTGTGATCAATTTCACCATAATCCTGGAAGAGGCCATTGTTCTTTGATTATAGATTTGCTTTCAGCATTCGCTACTTGTTTGGTCTCAAGTGCACCTGTTACCTGATCCTAAAACTCAATGACTTTCCAAATCCTTGAATATGGCATGGTGTATAACATAAGGAATAACTTAAGAATTCTATAAAAGAGTGTTGATCTGAATTAAATAATGCAGTTATATAGAAGTCAAAATACTTAACATAAATAGAGGCGGGAAAAAATGATTATTTGGAGGTCAGAAGGTCATGGCTGTATCGTGGATGTTACTAATCAATTTTACATTGGATACTGAGTGTTGAAGTGTTAGAACACCTTACACCTCAAACTTAAAGTGGCAAATGCAAATAAAAATAAATCTGCAGGGGTTTCAAAAAAAAAAGACCAAATTGCAAACCAGCTGGGTATGTTCTGACACTTCATGGTTTAACTTGTCACAGTGTGAACCTGCCAATACCAACATTTTAGCAATGTTCAATCAAACAGTAATAAAATACAAAACATGAATGCATAGTAGTTAATGTAGTGGCAACCCCCATTTTAAAAAATAATAAATAAATAATAATAATAATTACAACTTCATGAAAGTTGATAATGAAAGAAAATTAATTTAATTAAGCAACCTTATTGATTAAAATGTAGTTTGACTGAATGTATATAAGTGTGGTATTGGCATGTTTCCAAACATGATTGTGATATCAGAATTTTTCTATTGCAAAATTATAAAGCTATATCTAATTATTTTAATTTAATATTAATTATATTAAATACATACATTTAGAACTATTTTAAACTAGGTATTTATTTCAACATGCAAAACCCATATGTAATCCTATTTGTTTTCCTCACAAATTATCTGTGGTGCTACTCTTTCAGAATTTATTTTTATTTAAATATAATTTGATTTTGTACGTATATTAAAAGCAGAATAAATCACATACAGTCATTTTGTAATGCAAACATAATTCTATTAGATATTTCAGAGCAAAAACAGTGGGGGAAGGGGGAATGCAATTTGTAATATGAACACTCAGCAAGAAAATGACAACAAATGAAGGATGAAGGACCTCTGTGTTACCATGACAACACAACCTTTTCTTCTCTCTTCCCATCCATCTTTCTTACTGTCGCATTTGCTCTCTCTATCTCTGTCATCTCAATCTACGTCTTTCCAATGCACCCCTCTGATAGCCTCTGAATGAAGCTGCCTTGCTGTTTTCTGTTCAGCCATAAAATACTGAAAAGAAGCATGTCTACACTCTAATTGAGCCTGGTGTACATATAACTCTTTTCTAGAATATAGTGAGCTGCCATGTAGTCTTCTGCTTACATAGGCTGTATCCTGCAGTTTAACAGGTATCTAATTTGGAACATTCTACGTAGGCAGCAATTCTGAAAAATACACAAACACAAAAAAAGGAGACTAATCTCATGAGTGATTTTTTATAACTCTTAAGGTAAAACTTTATAAAGTGACTGATTCTCACTATTAACTAGATGCTTATTAGCATGTCAACATATTGGCTGTTTATTAACCCTCTGGGGTCTGAGGTGATTTTGGGGTCCCTAAGATGTTTGGACATGCTCTGATATTTGTGACAATTATAAAGCATAAGCATCTTCTACATCCCAAATCTAACTATTAATACGCAGCAAATAAGTTTATTGAGACAAAAGTCATAGTTTATGTTTTGTTAATAGCAAAATTTGGGTCTTAAAATAAAGTATGACCAAGTTTGACTTTAACATGTTGCTAAGCTAACAAATGTGATACACTTATACATTTAAATATAAATGAAATGTTGTAATTACTGAATTAAACTTGTAATTGACATTTTACTAGACTCATCTGCCATCTTGTTGCAATGTATTTTAGTATTGGGCCAAATGAGGCTAACATAATAAAAGCATATTCATGCCGCCTACCTTCATGAACAGCAGCTGATTCTTGTGCATACCTAAGAGTTCGTAATATGCTGTTTAGGTAAGTAGTTAACTGGGTTTTGGTACAGAATTAGACAGTTGCAAATCACTAATCGGTTGCTAATCAGTCCCCAAAGAATGCAATAAGAATGACTGGCAGGCCTGCACAGAATCTGTGAGTTTCAGAGAAAGTTCCAGATTTCTCCTGTTCCTTACATTTCTGGTGGCTAATTTGAAGTGTATGTGGGAATTAACCAAGAATGTGGTCTTGCATCTGTTTTTTTTTTTTACATATATATATACATCTACTATACATATAGGCTGGTCTTGAATGAATTAAAGCTAAAATGCTGTGCCTAGTTACAAATAGTATAAATGCTTTTGTTTGGTTGTTCCCTTTTTATTGCTATACGGTAGCTGATAAGGCTATACACATACATACCATTCAATTTAATTTATGTGTTTGTAATGCAAGAACACACCTTGAGTGAATGCCCTCTAATACTCTTCAACACCATTTCACACAATTTCCCATAATTCAGTGCAGATTCCATGTGGGCCTTGTGATAGGTTAGAAAGCTGATGGAGATAGTAATGGATGTGTATGAGATGTGGATGGATGATCAACCTGTAAACATCCAATTCCAAAAAGGTCCAGCGGCCTTTACCAACTTCAACACATTCCAACACACTCAGCCACTAAAAGCAACCTTCGGAAGCACAATAGCCAATCCTCAAGAGCCTGAAGCACACATTCACACGTCCTCAAGACTGCAATTCCACATTGCCTTGCTCCCTACCTGCTTGTTTTTGAGGTCGAGTGAGAGTTCATAGTCGGAGGTGGTGGAGTGGCTGCACGCTCCATTCCTCTGTACTCTGATTGGTGAAGCAGTGTGATGCAAGCTTGGCCTCCTTCCTGTGCCTCCCGTACTTGCTGTTTCCTTTTCCTGTTCCTCTGTCTCCTTCTTCACCTCTTCCTGCACTGGTTGTGGCGGTTGAGCCTGGGGTTTTTCTTCCTCCTGTTCAATATCTTGTACCCTCGCTTCTTCCTTCTCCACTTCGACACTCTCTTGCGCTTCACCTCCATCTCGATCCCCATCTCCCCCTCCCGAATCGACAGATTTCACGGTGTTCTCTGCAACCTGAGGTGCCACCTGGACCTCGGGCGGGGCGGCACAGGTGGAAGTCACCCCTGGTGAAGGCGATGCGGCAGGTGATGGAGTTGCAATGGGAGAAGGAGGGGGTGGCTCTTCACTGCAGAAAGGAGGAGAAAACGAAGAGTCAGCCTGCAGCCCAGGCACCATTTGACCTTGTCCTCCAGCTCAGGGGGGCGTGGCCTAGGGGTGAATGTCAATCTCTCCCTCCCTTTTCTCTCATCAACTGTGCCCCTCAGGGCAAGAGAAAGAGATGAAGCGATTGTCTTGGGGCCAAAGCCCCTACTGTCCATTCCAGGATGGACTCGAGAGTTACCAGACAACCAGGGGGGAGGGTGGGACACACAGTGATTTGCGACACCCAACATGTGACACACACAGACATGACAGACACGGTCATGCAGCTATCAGTGTGGTACATTAACTGCTCATTATTGTGCTGTTGTTCTGTGACCTGATGCAGAGATGAAATTTTTCTGGCTAACCCTTGCAAATCTTCAGGAACCCCTGCTAAATTGAGGTGGAGCCCCATACTTGCTGTAAACTAGTCTCAATTTAGTCTCAGTTTAGGCATAACAATGAAAAGCTTACGAGTGGTTTTGTCAGAGAAAGCAACAGTCAGCTGACTACAGATGTTAGGAAACTCAGCATGACCACCATAATTGTCAGAATTTCTAGCACACCTTAAAATATGCAAAAGAAGCTTTCAAATTATTAGGCTCCATGTAAATGTAGCCACTGTAAATACACCTTTGTGTGGTATGTCATGCTTCTGACAATGAACTTTCTTTGCAGCGTACAGAAGACACAATTTACCAGACTATACTGAGCTCAGTGGAATTGTCCTGTACACCAGTGGTCTACCTAAAACCCCAGATTTAAGACTCTTCAAGCCTTTTGAGTTGAATCAATGGGGATGTAGATGACAGTAGGGGCTTTGTTTTGCTTTTGAAGTGGTAGGCTGAAATTAATTAGGGTCTGTAGATCTCTCGCCTTTCATCACCCTCTCTGTTTTAACTTCCATGTCATTTACACCCACCCCTGTTTTTCATTCTGGTTTCTACCTTTCCAGTCCCTTGCGTCCCCTTCCCAGTCACATGATTCTTTCTTTTAGCATGAGTGAGTGTGATTGTGTATGTGAGAGTCTCTGAGAGGAGCACTCAGGGCCTCTGTGCATTTGTCTAAGCGCAGTCTAATATCAGAGTGCTTGTGGACCAGGACAGGTCATAGTCAGTTCTGCACACAGACAGGCTTTTAAAAGGCTCTGCTGGCATCAATGTATGCATGAAGCAGGGAAACTCAATTATCTTTCCACCCAGATGACACGGCAATGGGGCGACAAAGCAAAAAAAAAAAGCTGCTGATTGTTAATGGAATCGGATTTGATGTTTGATAGACATTGGGGGAATTTAGTATGAATTAGTGGACAGAGAAAAAATGGTAACTCCAAAATGCAGTGAGAAGCCTAGCTAGAAAACATTGTAAGGTGTCATGAACCCAATCCAAATAGGCAGACAAATTGAGAAGACATTTGATAACAACAAAATTGATCAAATCAACCATAAATTACTTTTTTTAATCAATATTTGTTGGAAGCATGTATTTTAAGCTTATTAGAGTAAAGTGTTGTTGGCACAGAATCATGCTAACATCAAGATGTTAGCTTGTCTCCCATGCTTGTTTTTTAAAATAAGGAGTGCTATTTTTGTCATGCCCAGAAATTGCTGGTTTGAATTCAGTTACTTATGAGGTTTCATTGTGATTAGGATGCTGCCTTTAAAGCTAGCTGTCTATGTAGGCAGTGCTGTAGATAGCAAGGCAGCTCACTAACTTTTAAAGCAGATGTTTTCTCCAACAAGTTTAAAAATGTATACATTTTCTTGCTTTGTCTGTAGACAGACACCAGCGAATATATAACACAGGGACACCCAAAATAAAACCTCCCACTAACTAATAAACCAGCATACTGATACACGACAGGGGTTTAAATGCATGTATCCAGGAATTAACCTTACAATACTGGGGAAAAAAGACTTTCATGTTGAACATGGTTTGTAGCATCTGCTTGTATCTTATTTCAACATGCGCTTGTGGCCTCGCCGGCGGGATTGAAAGGGGCGATAAAGATCAACTCCTTCCAGAAATGGCTAAGGCGATAAGACAGGAGTCAGTGAGCACGAAATCAGAACATTACAGGCAGCGTATGCAGCGTGGCACACGCACACAGGATATCCCCAAGGGAGGAAAGGATTGGAGGAATAAAAGTGAAAAGTGGAGAGCTTGTTCAGGGAGAAAATACTGCTAATCCATTCATCCTCTGAATACGAGAAAAAAAAAAAAAACGCACACAAAAAGCACAGGCTCAGCAATGGAAAATAAGTTATATATTGGAAGATGAAGACTTAGCGCTAATTTCTGCAACTATAAAGATGATAGACAACTACCAGGGCTGGTTAGTTTTTTTTTCTGTTCGTTTGAGCATCCTAAACATTCCAACAAAGCTGTATTAGCTCAATAAACGGCAGTTTGGGATAGAACCACCAACCAATCGCATTGGCCTATTTGGTGATGCTATAAGGTGCATATAAATTACAAACTTCACATTTAAAGAGAAACCGTGCTCCATATTTTACCATTCCTAGGCACTTTGAGTCAGTCCAGTGGACTGAAGGAGAATCGTGTAAGTTGAATCCATTCTATCTGAAAGTTTCAAGGAAGCGGAGGCTGTGAATAATAGATGTTGAAATAAAGCTTCCTCTCAGCAGGTGGGAAAGCTAGGGAGCAAAAATAGACAGTGCTAAAAACATGGAGTGCTCATTGTCTGATAAAATGTTTGGGTCTTGCCTTTTTTTGTTGTAGTTGTCGTCTTTTTCTTATTGTTTTTGTGTTTTCAACTTCTACAGTAAAGCGACCCGTATATCAGCCTGTCGTATATAATGTTTATTTTCTTACTTCATGTTTTCTCTTTGTTCGTTGAATGCAGCCACACTGTTCTCTTGAGGACACACTGAGAGAAAACAAAGTGTGACAGAAGGGGTAAGAGGAAGTAAAAACAGGTATGCAGGGTCGAAAAGCCATGGGGCTGCTGGGAAATCGAAATACAAAGTGTGTAAACTAGACAACACGCAAACACACATTACAAGTGAGTAAAACAAGCCTGGTGCCATGGCATACTAAATATCCACAAGCACACACAATGTGTATGTACAATGGCAATAAAAACAAGTGAAGTGGGTTGAAGCTTCAGTTAAACCTAGATTAATCTCTCTCTCTCTCTCTCTCTCTCTCTCTCTCCCTCTCCTTTTCTCATCCTTCACATTCTTTTTTTTTCTGTCATCAACTTTTTTCTGTCAGTTTGACCTATTCACAGTTCTCAGCTGGCTTAGCAGAGTATAAAAATGTTCTTCTCTTCTAATGCTTTCATCTCCCTTTATTCTCTCTTATTCATTTCCCCACTGTGCTCCCTTCCTGTTCTTCCCAAATGCTACAGCTCAAAATTTCAAGTTTGTCTTGAGGAAATATAGTAATTCGTGCTTTATATTCACTATATAATGTAAGATGGCACAAAACCGTTCTTCAATTTTAATGTGTAATTTATTGGAGGACACCGATATAGTCATCCTAGCCAAATTTCAGTTCAAGTTGAATGCCAAATTGTTCACCAATATTTCCAAAACCTTTGATACTAAAAGCATGGTAAATAAAATTGCTACAAGAAAAATACACCAAGATTATATGACTAGTAATATACGGATGGGATGTGATAATTGTAGCGTCGTGAAATATAAATAATTCATTTTTATCTCATACTGCAGATTTGTTTAGAAAGCTGTCATTGATTGATCAGTTGAAACTGCATACTGTATAATCAGAAATGCTGTAAGATAATGATAGGGGCTCTTTGTGTATCATCAAGACACGTATTCCTAATTTAAAGTGACAGTTACAGGTTTTGTTTTGTTTTGTTTGGTTGTTGGCAAGTGGCAGCTGGTACTTTGATCCTGATGAAGGCAAATTTGATTTTAATTATGCAGTGCCCTTTTACAAATGAATAATCCATGATAAATAAAATAAATTCATTATATGATGCTAATGATAATGTTGCTGCTGTTATTATTTTTATTATTATTACAAATACTAAAGAATGTGAGAGGAAGATAATTGTACAAATTTTCTAGCTCAAGCACCACAGTTTCCTCTGAATCAAATTAGCGCAAATTAACTTTGAGGAGAGACACAAACTGTGGAGAGATTTAAAACTGGCAAAGTACCCAGAATTCTCTGTGTTTCCTCAGATCACAGCAGAGACTGTAGCTGCTCACCACACTGATAGAAGGAATTGTGCGTATTGCACCAACTACTGCTGCCTTTACTACTGCGACACAGTGCAGGCATTAGTGAGGGATGAATCCGTGCTCCTGTAGTTCTGAGGGGTGTGTGTGTGTGTGTGTGTGTGTGTGTGTGTGACTGCCTGCTGCTCCTGCCCCCGCATTGTCACAAAAGCAGCTCAAGTGCCTGCAGAGAGGGAAATATTTTATTTTTTTATTTTTTTTTAACACAATCCCCTATCCACCCACAATATGTATGACTTCACCTACAGCTGCACTGTAAAAAATTATGATTATTAAAATTATAATTTTACCAGCACCAGCTCATCTACAATAGCATGTAATTCCTTACAAATCCATACAAAAGAGTTCAAGTGTAATTTTGTAAGAAACATGTAAATGATTTCTGAAGCTACATCGTGCGGTTTTAACAGATGCAAACCTGTCCTAAAACTGCTCGGCACAGTTATCTACCCCATATGTTTCTGAAAATGTAGCAATTTGTGACATAGGCATTTGTGACACATTTGTGGCACACGTCCCCAAATTTCAAAGGGCCCCAACTACCAACCAACCTCGATGATGGGGCACCTGTCTATTTCATTGATCTGGAGCAGGATGGTCATTCAAAGGGAAGATATGAATAATTTGAAAGGGCCCAACAAAGAATGACATGATGGTAAATAAATGATTTAATTTGTTTTGATTTAATTATTTGCTTTCCACTGGCAGCTGGTACTTTGATCTTGAGGAGGGAAAATGTGATTTTTTTTGAAAATGCTACAATTTGTGGCACATGCCCTAGGGCTGCATATATGCTGCTGAGGGCCCCATACTCCAGGGACCTATTAACGGGGGCTTTTTATCATCCACTGTTCCTAACATTACCCTTTACAGAGATGTACATTCTATGAAGGGCCAAATAATTGCACAAAGGCAACATGTTTTGTGTGGGTTTGCAGGGCTTTCTGATGTTTATGGCCTTGTGTGATTATTAAACTGCAAAAGAGGTTATTACGATGAAAAAAAGAGTCTGTATAATCATCTATTTGTGGCTTTTCATGGCGTGCGGCTCTTACCATGTGTAGTTAAATTGGGTTAAAGGCAACTCGACACAATCAATAGTTATTTGGCTGGCAGGACACCGTACTTTGCTGATATTGGTTCTAATTTTCAAACTCTTCAAAACAGGCTTTTAACTAATTTGACCTTGTGTTAAGGTATTCTGCCCATCAATGACCAACCAACAACATAAATTATGCATATTCTTTTATTATGTGAAATGTGGCCAAACTTTCTTGTCGTAGGATGCTGCAAAGAATGGATTTCCACAAGTTTGAGTTTGCTTCAAAAAGGTACTTGTTAATTTTTAGAACCGAAAAAAGATGACCAAAGATCACGAGACTGCAGAAGGATTAACATTGACATCCTACCTCGGATCCAGAGTGTGATTTCTCAATGCTGTTATTTGTGAAAAGTGCAGACGTCATCAGTAATTCATTACTTCTGAGCATCATTTATTACATCTAGGGAATACATACATTTTTGAAGACATGACCCAAAAGGATGAATCTAACTAAGCGGAGGGAATCGGTGGAATGCAGAATGTGTTTTCACAAAGTTTTACTATTTATAATGCTACACATGTGCCTTCAGATCCTAACCAACACAATATTTGCTATTCTCTAATTCTATGAACAACTATTTGATACAAAGTTTGATCTGAAGATCTTCAGTTATAACACATCTGTAATAATGTGAACCGTAAACAAAATTAATTCTGAAAATATAAGCCTATTTTTAAGAGTTTATAAAAAAGACTTTTTACTAGAAGGCAAAGTCTGGTACATTTTGGGGCATTTCCCATTTCTGTTTTCAAAATTCCAACTTTTTGACTAATTCTAACTTTTATAGCTTTTTAGCTGATTAAACCTATATTTTATTTGTAAACTGATGTTCAGATGTTACTTTTAATAGGCGACGTGTGTAATCAGTCATGAAAACTTTGTAAACACAGGAGGCTTCATGATGGTCATATGAATGTTGATGTGACATAAAGCGGTCATAAATAAAAATTCCATCAATGTCATCATTTAATAATTTAAACCATAATGCGAACACAGAATGCAAACAGCTTTTTAGGATTTATCACACGAACCAATCAAAACCACCGAAAACCAATTTAATCCAATCATAGTGCGGTGGAGGTGTTGCCTCTTCTCATGTGACTTTTCAATCTTATTTACCGCCCACCAAACCCAAAACTTTAAGATATTGGCCAAACCCATTGTAACTTTAAGGACTAGTGTTGCTGTTGGACAGTGTCGCTTTAAAAAAAAAAAAAGTAATAATTGTCATCAAAAAGTCAAAGTTAATAATACTTGCAATGTTTTATTTTTGTACTGTGCATTATTTTCTAATTTCTTGCCTCCTCGGAGGAAACTTATCCCAGATTCTGATCCACATCTAAAGCAATCATTCAAAGTTTGTTTGTTATTCTTATGTACATAATCCAATACGAAAAAATTTAAATAATGATGTGGAAGTCATAAACCAATCTCTGAAGATTTAATATTGTTAACTTTGCAAACATTGGCAAATCCAGTGATTATTTCATCCTCAACTCTTTTTTGTTCCAGACAGACTGAAAAATAAGGTGTTCTTGCTCCCAAAAGTTGTGTAAAGTGAATCACATTAGAGTTTACTGCTTTCAAAGTCACTAAATGTCTATGGTGAATATGTAACCTAGTATCACAAGAAAACATAATTATTTTACAAGGTTGCAATGTTATATGATTTCATACGATGTGATTTAAACAGAAACATACTTTTTGTTATATTTATATCAATCTAACCCAACATAGTCTTACAACCAATTTGTACTCGTACTTCGTACGAGATGGAAAATTTGTGCTACTTGGTACAAATTTGTTTGACCTCACTTATAAAATTTGTATGAACCCCAGTGACAAGTAGTTTTAGGGGCGGAGTTAGGTGTAGGTAATTCGTACAAATTCATTCGAATTGGCTACTCGTAAAAAACTGTGATTTAGCAAAAACGAATTTGTACGAATTACCCAAAAATGTATGAACTGCTGTGAGACCGGGCTGTCTAACCATTAGTGGGACATAAACTTATGAAAAGTAAAGATACAAATGAGATTCTACCATAGAAATTAGAAATTAAAGATTATTATCATTTTAGATTATCATTATTAAGATCATTATAGAAATTAGACATCGATTTGGAAAAATGTGAAATAGTTACGAACTGCCAGGAGATTGTGTTAGAATACATGCTCTGCTTCAAAATATTTTATTGATTAAATATCACGGAAAGTGCTTATGAAAGAATAAACCTTGCCATCGCAGTTTGTTCTTTTAAGATAACTATTAGGTATTTATCAGTCAATCAACCAAAATTCACTAATCACAAATCAATGTATGGGTTGAAGTGATAGCCTTAACTTTCTCTAGTGCGTAAAGAGCCTGTCCTCCAACAAAAAAATCACCCTAAAAGTAATTTATGCAAGTACGTTATTACAACATATATTTAATTTTTAAAGCTAAACACCCTCTAGCAGGCGTGAAAAAAATGACAGTGTCATGGGGAGTTCTGTGTTCAAACACAAGACAAATGCATAGAGACTAGGTATTTTTGAATTTGCCTTTACATAGCATAACATAGCACAGTGACCCATGTGTGTAAATGAGAAAAAAAGTAGCAGGGGTCTTCAAACCTTTTCCTGGAGAGCAACTGTCCTGCAGGGTTCAGCTTCGACCCTAATCAAACACACCTGAACCAGCTAATGACGCCCTGTAGGGCTGCTTGAAAATAACTGAGCAAGGTTGGAACTGAAGCCTGCAGGAACTCTCCAGGAGTTTAGATGGAGATCCCGAAAAACTAAAACAGTTGCAAGGTTGATTCATGGATTGATGGATGAGTGTCGAGCCCTTAACCTGACTGATGGCACATGATGTGTGAATGAGACGAACTGCATCAGTAATGAGCATGTTGAAGTGCGGGCGTCAGCGCTATGGTAATGGATGGCTACGGCAAGCTGCCAGGCCAAAAGAAGAAAATAAAGGGTTGGGTAGAAGAAAATAAATAACCCCTCTTCATCAAAGCGAGACCAGGATGCAGTTATTTACAGACTAGTCACATTTCACTGGAGTACTTAACAAAATGTTAATGAAGGAGGTATCTATATTCAGACAGATTACATATATATATATATATATATATATATATATAATATAAAATTTAAGATTAATATAAAAATACATGTTTTGTTGACGTGACAAAGTGTAATGGAGCACATAAAATAACTGAGCATGCTCACACAAAACCATTGGGCTCTACAATTTCTTGAAACAAATGGAGCAATGTTGCAAGTCTAATTTTTCCTCTATTTATAGCCACTTCTGCTTTCCTATAAATAGCATTGTTTTTTTCACACCAAGTGTGCATCTTGTACTCCTGAAAAAAAGAAACAATATAAGGCTGAAAGATAAACAGTTATACGGTTTAGATGAGACTCGCGTTTGCATTGCAGATGATTCTGGTATTGATTTTTTTTTTTTTTGCTGAGTCACAATTGGATTTATTTATTTATATTTAATAGGTGAATTTGTTGAATAATGGAGGAAATAATCTGGTATCAAGCAGGTAGCAAAGATTCATGAAACTAACATAATAACATATTTTTAGGGAAATTACTTAAACCTATTCCAGAAAAAGAAAAACCCTAGACAAATATCAAGAGTTGAATTATAAGGAATATTTTACCAGCAATGAAAGTCACAATTTACTTACGTAATGTTACTCCAAACCTATTTTTTTTTTTTTTATACAAGAGGAGATCAATGCCAAATGCGATGATGGTGACTATATTTGTCAAGCTCCAAAAACCCCATCAGTACGATGCAAAAAGTGCATCAGTTTGATATTGAATTATCAAAGCACAAAAGGATAAAGATAATAGCATTAAAGATAGAGCAGTAAAAGTAAAAACTCTAAAAATAGTCTAAATATGGGATGCTGAAACAAGTGGTAATGTTTTTACAGCACTGTGAATGACTTATTCAGAAATACTGCAAGTTTTATTAATAGAAAAAGTATATATTCTCAACACAATTAATTTAAATAACTCAATTTGACCAACATAATACATTCAGCTGTTTGGTTTTTGGACATATTTGGCCAGTATTGGCACAATGAAGGCTGAGTCGAGCCAGAGCAGGTGCAGTCACGGCTCAATGGAACAGTAGGGACTTATAACGTCACAATTTTAATTTTAAGTCCGTTTGTAAATAACACAAGATGTGCAGCTAAAGGAGCTACTTTTGGCTTATGAGTTAAAGTCTCATAAATGATCCAGAAAATAATGCCAATGCAACCTTTGCTCCTAAATGTAATTCAAACCACAACAAAGAAGTAAAAGCCATTAAGACTGAAGTACATTATGACAAAACTTTGGGTGAACTATCAACAATCACATTACATAGATCAGGCTTTGTCTTTAAACTCTCAATACTCAAGCACAGCCATTATTAATCAACCTTTGTTCATTTAAATATCAGTATACACAATTCCACTAGGTTATTTTTTGCTTCCCCACACACTAAGAGAGGGAATGGGCTGCTTCTGCGGGGGAGAGCAAAAGACAGGAAACGTGATTTGACAGTCTGATTAGAGTCAGGAAGAGAGGAGGAAGAAAAGCAGGAGTTCAAACCACAAATAATCAACATAGGAACAATGTACACTGTCACTGCGCTTTCAAAATGTATTCCTTTTAAAGCAAATTAGTGGCAGATTATCAATGAAAATCATGTTGCATCTCTATATGGCTTTTTCTGATATTGTAAACTTGCTCAGTAGCCCACCTGGTACAGCGTTGCACTTGTGATATGCAATTCATTTCTGATCTGCTGCAAAATGTAGAACAACCAATATATAATCATAGTCATGTATAACTGAAGATGCTTTTAATGCCATTGGAGCTAGACATTTCAGTGATATAATCTAATTTTACCTCACAAAGTCTGTAGAAAGTTCTGTTGGATTTTAAGACTTTGGCATTTTATGCATTTGACAACTTATTCTATTTTCAATGGGTAATTAGGGGTCTCTAATACTGTAGATTTAAGGTTAAAAAACTTTCTCTATGTTCTATCAGGTGCGTGATTAATGTCTGCTGTCTTAGTAAATACACTGGCAGGTGGCATATTCAAACAGGTGGTACACTCAACTGAGAGCACATAAAACACAATCCAATCTGCTCTGCCTCTGTCACTGCAAATCATAAATCACAGAAAGATCAGTTGTGTTGGGTCACAGTGGGAAAAGGAGAAAGAAACCGCAACTGCTAAAGGGATGATGGAATAATGAGTGAAAATAGCAAGAGCCATAGTGAGTGCAAAGAGCTGGGAATTACGGAAGCTACAAATACAAAGTGAAAAGTATTCAAAAAAGAGGATAGGAATATTGACACAAAAGGGTAAAAGGGGAAGGTTTTGTTATAGAAATAGAATTAAGAATGACCGACGAATAATTTTTTGCCAGTATTTGCCATATACCAATTGCAAAAATGGTAAATAGAAAGTAACGATGTTTAAGAAAATGTTTAAAATATGTGTGTCATGTTCTTATGAATTAAATATTGTTTAAATTAAATTTGTCAATTTGTGAAAAATAAAGAAATGCCATTTATCCTGAGGTTGTGAGGGCACAAAACTGTTTTTAAAAATATTTTCAAGAATTTGTTGTTATTAGGGGTTTGTGCACACAGTGCTGAAACCCTATTGTAATTGTAAGGATTTTTATTAGGGTTTCGAGCGCATAGCGCTGAATTGTTAGGATTTGTATTATTATTGTATTATTATTATTATTATTAACTGATCGCGCAGTCCAAAACGCAAGGCCTAGAAAGCTAAAATTTGGTCAGATGGTAGTAGTCTTCCTTGCTACTCAGGCGCAAAGAACTGGCCTAATCGGCCCATAGGGCGTGATACAGCGATCAAAAAGTGTTGGTGCTAATAACTCCTAAACCGCTTGTCGTAGCCTCAAAAAATTCATCTTTGGAATCCTTGGGTCCTTGGAAATCAAAAACAGTGCAAAATCGGGACCATTTTCCGTAAATTCGACGTATCTCCGAAACCTACTTTTGCAAACTAGTCCTAGGTTTTTCGCCCGATCGGAACCAAACCACTGCAGAAATATTCTGTGGACAGATCTGCCAATGTGTGGTGCTCTAAAAAAACCGTTAGTCCGATCGACTTGAAATTTGGCATGCAGTGTCTTTGTCCAATGTCCAATAAGGATCTATGAGACAATTGGTGTATGGCATCGGCCAATTAGGTTTGATCACTTATTAGACAAGATAAACGGAGGTTGATCAGAACGAAACTCAATGGGGACGTTTGACTTATGGTCCTAAAGGTCTGTAAGAATTTTGAAAGAAATCAGCCACTAGTTGGCGCTGTACACAACAAATATGTTAAAAACCTACTTTTGTACTTTTTTAAACTTATTGTACTTGAAAAAAAATCTCTAACCTTAAATAATAATTTACAGTATTTTATATATTTTGATGTGTTCAAGTTTGAAAGTGCAAGTTCAAACCTATCTATCTGTATGTCTGTATGTGTGTCTGTCTGTCACCTTTTATGGCATGTTCATTTTGTTATTGTACTTCAGCAACAAAGCATTTTAGACTGTTTTCCACCTACATAAATCGTACAACCTTATTATTAAAGATACATTTTGCATAAAAATCCACTTGACTGAAAAATCTGAGTGGGCACATGCCCCTTTTGTACTGTATTTGTGAGATTACAAAGAGAGTAGAAATGAAAGAGATAATTAAATATTGCTCAAAAAAAAAAGAACTACAATATGTAGAAAAACACAAAGATCCCCTGTGACAAAAGATTCTTTTTTAAGTGGAGGTAGTTACATGTATACTTAGCCAGGATGTGTTTAAAAACCAAAGGACCCAAGTGATATAAAATCCCTAGCCAGTGAGAAAAAAAAAAATAATAATAATTGCTGTAAATTACTTCATTCTTACTTACAGGCATTCAGAGCTATTTTCTGAGCAAACACTCAAAAAAAAAAAAACAATTTCAAGTCTCTCAGCTGGCGTATTCAGGCTTGCAACATCTTGTCACATCTTGACAACTGTCTCCTTGTGACAGGACAGGAAGTGACACGTTTAAACAACTGACATGAATATCCAACAAAGGCATGGCCCAGTGAGAAAGTGACATCACATCAGCACATGTTGGAACATCTTTGATGAAGACTGAATCATGATTTAGTTGACAATCAGCTGCTCTCTGTGTCTAGTGAAGCAGATGCATTTGGCAGACTGTGACTCAACAATTTATTAGTGGGTTTGAAATCCAATTGGTGTGTCATACTGGGGGAAAAACGACACGGTCATGAAAAGCAGCACAGTGACTCACAGTCTCACAAGCAATGCCGTTGTCTCTACGCAAATTTCACATGGATGTACAGTATAATGGAGATCTATGCAGGCCTGGCACTGTTAAATTTTAGGTTTTTAATACCTGAGGCAAAAGTATTCCCATTCATTTATCCCAATGGCAGATGTTCAGTTCTGTACATATTATATTAATCCAAAAATAAGCACTTCTGCATCTCATGAGATGGTGTGATGCACCAGTGTTGAAGACGTCTGACCTTATTAGACGTAATTAGTGAGAAACAATTAGCTGTATGGAAGTGTTACTCCCAGGACAAACAATGTAAAATGGATTTTTGAATGTAATTTCTTAATACACATTCCTAGTCTTATTATGCATGACTATCAATATGGAAAGGCAGCCAAATAACTCATGAATATGTTTAGTTGCACCAAAATCTTTCTAAAACGTAGTGTAGTAAATTAAAGCCTAAAAGCAAATATTACCAATGCATAACTCTTTATTTGCTAATCATTTAATGCATTTTTGCTCTGATAATGGTTTGATTCTGTCCAGTAAAGTACTTTTACCTGTTAATAGTTACAATAGTTACATTCTTTAAAGAAAATGAGGATTAATTATGAATTTGCCACTACTGATCATGTGTCACTTTCTGTATCTATAAATCTGGGCAGTTTACCTATCCTTTTATCTGATAACAATGATATGTGTGTAGAGAAAATAGATTGGTCCTGCTTGTCTGAGAAGGATCTTAGAGAATAGTATATACAGTCTGATACATGGTTGAGTAATATTGACTTGCCAAAAGATGCTGCTGTATGCTGTGATATTAACTGCAAGAACCTTCAACATGGTATTGTGTTATGTTTTTTGTATAATAATATTTTGGAGTCCTTTCTTGCCTCAAGCAGGCCCTAGTATAAGACCAAGGTACATAAAGCCAGGCCTGGATGGAATGATTATGTTGAAGAGCTTCATGCTGAGGATAGACCTCGGGCTGGGTCAGGTAGACATAAATATGGTCCCTTATTTGATTATAAGAAACAGGCAAATGCTAAATTTAAATATGCTCTACGTTTTATTAAGAGGAATGAAAATACAATGAAGGCTGAGTCACTGGCAAGGAAATCGCAAGATACTAAATCAAATAACTTCTGGAAGGTTCAAGAGGTTTATGATGCAGTTATGATGTTAAAAGATAATAAGGCATGTGGTATGGATAAAATAACAGCTAAACATCTGACGTTTGCAAGTAGGAAACTTTGTCCCCTGCTTGCTGAGTTTTTGGTACATGGTATTTTACCTGATTCTATCTTGTCTATTATGTTGGTACCTATTATTAAAGATAAAGCTGGTAATATAAATAGCATGGCCAATTATCGACCAATAGCTTTGCCCAGCACTCTATCTACAGTTCTGGAGAGAACTTTGTTAAATAAATTGGAAATGTTAGTTCTAACTTGTGAGAACCAGTTCGGTTTTAAACAGAAACATGGCACTGATATGTGTATTTTCGCTTTAAAGGAGATTTTAGATTTGTATAACAAGGCACAATTCCACAATGTTTGTGGGTTTTAGTGATGCTTCTAAAGCCTTTGATTGTGTAAACCATGAAAAACTTTTTGGCAAGTTAAGTAATAGTTAAGTTTTTAATAAGAATTTAGGTTTTTTTGGTGTGCTCATCAGTTAATGCATGTGAAATGGGGTAATTTTGTGTCTGCTCCATTCAATATTTGTAATGGAGTTAGACAGGGAAGTATATTGTCTCCTTTTTTCTTTAATGTGTATATGGATGACCTATCAAAGCCGCTAAACGGCTGTGGAACAGGGTGTATTGTTGGTAATACTGTCATCAAGCACCTGATGTATGCTGATAATTTGGCGGTCTTTTGTCCATATAATGCGGGCCTTCAACAGTTATTGAGGATCTGCACCCAATATGGTTTAGATTATTATATTAAATATAATGCAAAGAAGAGTAACATTATGATAATTAGAAGTAGGGAGTATCGGAAACTCTCATTCCCTGATTTTTCTTTGTCCTTAATGTATGTAAGGAGGTTAAATACTTGGGGCACTGTTTAACTGATGAGTTATCTGACGATAGAGACATTTACAGACAATGTCGTATGATGTATGCTCAAGTTAACATGTTGATGCGCAAATTTAATTTCAAATTAAACAGTCTGTAAAGATTGCACTGTTTAGGGCATTTTATACCCCTATGTATACTGCCCATTTGTGGCGGTGTTATAGGAGGAGTAGAATGCAGAAACTTTGTGTGGCATATAATGACGGATTGAGGTTGCTACTTAAAGGGATAGTTCACCCAAAAATGAAAAATTGATGTTTATTTACTTACCCCCAGGGCATCCATGATGTAGGTGACTTTGTTTCCTCAGCAGAACACAAACGAAGATTTTTAACTTTAACCGTGGCAGTCTGGTAGTCATT